>JANBPO010009547.1:1200000-1549622 GCA_024336825.1 Amorphophallus titanum | reverse complement strand
GCGATCTCCCAGTCGGCCGCGATGACGCACGCGGCCAGCTTCAGGTCTTGGGCCGTGTTGCGGGCGCGCCGCGCCTTCCAGAACAGCCAGCAGGCCAGATAGGCCTCTCCAGCCTCCACCCGGCTGCGATATTGCGGATGCCTCTCGGCCATTTCCTTCGCGACCAGGCGATAGGACCGCAGCATCTGGAACACGTCGCCGGACATAGCCCCCCGCATTTCTCGATAGCCGACAGCCTGCTCCCGCACCAAGCCGAACTCGCAGCGCTCCGCCATCCGGAAATAGAGGAGCAGATCTTCGCAGCCCTGGGCTTTGCCGTCACGCAGGGCGGGCTCGTAACCCCCGCATTCGAGAACGAGCGACCGGCGCAGCAAGGGAGCGCTGCCGTTGCCGATAAAATTTCCCTGACAGATGTCTTCGAGAACGGAGCCCTCGATCTGCGGGCGGAACCGGTCGTCGATGACGTCGCCATTCTCGTTGATGAGAGCGAACCAGGAATAGACCAGCCCCATTTGCGGGCCGCCCTGCTTCATGACTCGCAATTGGTCCTCGATCTTGCGGGGCGCCCACAGGTCGTCTGCATCGATCGGGGCGACCCATTCCCCCTGCGCTTCCTGGATGCCGCGATTTCGAGCGCGCGCGACGCCGCCGTTGACCTGCTGGATCATGCGCACGCGAGGATCTTCAGCCGCGTGGGCGAGCGCGATCTGGAGCGTGCAGTCGCGCGATCCGTCATCGACGACGATGATCTCCAGGTTTTGATGGGTCTGGCCACGGACGCTTCTCAGGGTCTGGTCGAGCGTCGCCTCGCCGTTATAGGCGGGGATCACCACTGTCACCAAGTCGTCCGATGACCTGGGCGCGGCGCCCGAAGTCGGGACGCCCTTCGACGCCAAGGCCGCCTCCAGGTCGTCGGCCGACCAGCCGCCCTCTACCTCGATGCGTTTCATGGCGAATAGCGGGCTGCGAATGTCAGCGACACCGGATTCGCATGTGAAGCCGATCCAATAGCCAGCCTGATCGATCGCCCAGTTGAACCGGTCATCGATGGCGCCATAGGGCGCAGCGATGGCCCGGACCGGCGCCTGCAGCGCGGTTTCGAGAGCCTCGCGTGAGCGCACCGCCTCGGTGAGCAGGGCCTCGGAACCCAGGTCGAGGGCTGAGGTGTGGCTGGCCATATGGCTGCCGAAGCGCGCGCCCTCCGCATGCAGGCGCCGCAGAGTGTCCCAGTCCATGAGCGGCGCCGGCGGCCCGTAGCGGCCATCCCAGTCGGCGTGGCCGCCGACCCGGTCGGTGACGATGAAGACCTCGGCGGTGAAGTCGTTGGCTTGCAGGATCGGCCAGGCATTGGCGGCGAAGTCGGCATAGCCGTCGTCGAAGCTGATCAGGATGGGGCGGCCCGGGATGGCCCGGTTCCAGACCCGGTGGGCGATCAGGTCCCGCGAAGTGACGGCGTGGAAGCCCAGCTGGCGCAAGCGCCGCATCTGTTCGCCGAAGTCGCGAACGGAAGTGCGCCAGCGATCGAGCTCGGCCGGGCCTTCGTCGGCGACGCGATGATAGGCGAGGACGGGCACACGCCAGGTCTGCTCGCTCTCCCTCAGGTCCCGCCGCGTGGCTTTTGCGCCGCCCCAGATCACATGGCGCCCGACCGAGGGTTCGAGGGCCGCGCCCCATGGCCTGATCTGAACCTGAGCTCGCGCGGGCGCGTCGGCGCCAGAGGCCTTGCGGAAAAGGTCGACCCGGTAGAGCTCAGTCTCGATCGATTGCTGCAGGCCAAGGCCGGGCATGGCCGCCAGGGTGTCGTGGATGGCCTGCCCGCCCAACGGCTGGTCCCAGTCGAAACCGGTTCGCGACGCGTCATCCGCCAGCACCCGCGCATTGGCCGTCAACAGCCAGCCACCGGGGGCGAGCGCGTCGACCAGCTTGCTGCAAGCCTCGGCGAGGCGATCGAGGTCCTCAAGATAGTAGAGGACCTCGGAACAGACGATCAGATCCTGATCCGAGGGGAGCGGGTCGGAGGTCAGGTCGAGCTGGCGGAACTCGACATTGTCCTGTCCGGCGCACAGGGATCGGGCGCGTTCGAGCGCTCGGCCGGAGATGTCGATGGCGATGAGGCGCTCGACCCGCTTCGCCAGGGCGGCCGTAAAGGCGCCCTCCGCGCAACCGAGCTCCAGCGCCCGGCGCGGCGGCGGATCCGGCAGCAGCTCCAGGGTGTAGGCGTACTTGGTCTGCTCATAGGCCGAACCGTAGCCCCACGGATCCGGCTCCGCGAAGACCTCCTCCCACCGGCCGATAGATTCCGGCGACGGCTGGCTTTTGGGGTCGCCTTCGACCTCGGTGCTCCAGTCGAAGTCGAGCTTGCTGCCGCCGGCCAGGATTTGCCCCAGCTTTTGCCGGTGCGGACTGGGGGCATGGCCTTGGTAGAGGCGTCTGATCGCGGCGGTTGCGGCCAACTGCGGCGCCTGGCTGAGGATCGCTCCGATCGAGCGGCGGCGCACGCCGCGCGCCGCTTCGCGGCCGAAATAGGCAAGCAGCAACGCCCAGAACGTCGGGCGGCGGGTGAGGCCGCTCAGCCTGACCAACGATCTTGTGCTCAAGGTTCGCCGGAAGATGTCCGCCAGGTCCCACGCATCCATCGCTCCGAGATCGGTGCCGGTTCGCTGCTATGCGAAAAGCTGTCCGGCCACAAGATTGAAATCGGCCTGGTGCCGCTGGGTTCGATCGGCTTGACCATCTTTGGCGCGGACCTGTATTTTGCCGCGCAATCCTACGTCAACACGCAGACTGTCGGTATCGAAGCATTTCTGAACCAGCATGGCAGCTGGCACATTCTGTTTGACTGCACCATGATCGGCGTGTTCGGCGGCTTTTACGTCGTGCCCTTGTTCGCCCTGATCCAGACGCGTTGCGATCCGGCGCATATTTCGCGCACCATCGCCGGCATGAATATCCTCAACGCCATCTTCATGGTGGTGGCGTCATTGATGGCCATGGTGCTGCTCAATATGGGCGCCACGGTGCCGCAACTGTTCCTGATCACGGCTGGCTTGAATGCCCTGATCGCGATTTACATCTTCTCGCTGGTGCCGGAATTCGTGATGCGCTTCCTGGCCTGGATTTTGATCCATACCATCCACAGTGTGCGCGGCATCGATACCGACCGCATTCCCATGGAAGGCTCTGCCGTCCTGGTGTGCAATCACGTGAGTTATGTCGATGCCATCGTCATCATGGCTGCCAGCCCGCGCCCGATCCGTTTCGTGATGGACCATCGCATCTTCAAGATTCCCGTCCTGGCCTGGATTTTCCGCACCGCCAAGGCGATTCCCATTGCGCCGGCCAAGGAAGACCCCGCCATGATGGAAAAGGCATATGACGAAATCGCCCGTGTCTTGGCCGAAGGCGAACTCGTGTGCATCTTCCCCGAAGGCCGCTTGACGCAGACCGGCGAGATGAATGAATTCCGGGGCGGCGTGAAAAAGATCATCGACCGCACCCCGGTGCGCGTCATTCCCATGGCCTTGAGCGGTCTGTGGGGCAGTTTGTTGACGCGCGGCGAGGGCAATCCCTTTGGCCGCTCGTTCCGCCGCGGCCCCTGGTCCAAACTGGCCTTGGCAGTGGGCGAGGCCGTCGAGCCGGCCGATGTGACGCCGGAATTGCTGCAGCAAAAGGTGTTGGCTTTGCGCGGGGATTGGAAGTAAGGCGATTGCGACAAAAGAAATGTAGGGCGGCGATCCGCCCTACATTTCTGCTTCCGCCAAGGTATCATGTGCGCAATTTCGTTTCGCCCTCTGCCAGCCTTGACTAGCGCCGATGGCACCAGATCATGAAGACCCCGGTATCGCTTCCGCCGCCTATTTTTGCAGGACAGGCTATCAATGCCCAAGGCAAAGGGCTGGCCGAGATCCAGACAGCCTTCTCTGAAGCGCTCACCCACCACCAGCAAGGCCGCTTGCCCGAAGCCGAAGCAGGGTACCGTCAAGTGCTGTCACGCGAGCAAGGCCATGCGGACGCCTGGCAACTGCTTGGACTGGTGGCGCATCAAGCGGGCCGGCACGAACTGGCCATTGATTTGATCGCCCGGGCTATCAAGCTCAACAAAAACGTCATTACTTATCATGCCAATCTGGCTGTCGTCTTGAAGGCCTTAGGACGGCGCGAAGACGCCTTGGCCACATATGCCGATCTGGCGCAACTCGATCCGCGCTCGCCCGATATCCATTTCAATCGCGGCTTGCTGTTCGCCGAACTGGGCCGCTTTGCCGAGGCCGTTGCCTGCTATCGGCAAGCCATCGCATTGCGTGCAGATCATGCGCCATCGCATGCCAAGCTCGGCATTGGACTAAGTGCGCAGCAACTTTTTCAAGAAGCGGTTGCCGCCTACGACAAGGCGCTGGTCTTGCAGCCGCAGGCTTACGACATCCATTACAACCGTGCCATCGCTCTATGGCAATTGAACGATCTCGAAGGCGCGGCCGCAGGCTATCGCGCGGTGCTGGCACTGAAGCCCGATCTGGTGGAAGCGCAACTGCGCATCGGCAATATCCTGAAGCAGCAGGAACGTTTCGATGAAGCTGCTACGGCCTATCGCGACTTGATCGAGCGTGTACCTGCATATGCCGAGGCGCATTGCAATCTTGGACTGGTCTTGTTTGCGCAGGGCGACCTCGATGCGGCGGAGCAGGCTTATCGCCGCGCCATTGGGGAAAAGCCTGCATTGTGCGAAGCCCACATCAACCTGGGTAATGTATGCAGGGAGCGCGAGCAGCACGAAGAAGCCATCGCCTGCTATCGCATTGCAATGGGTCTCGAACCCGGTAATTTGCAAGTGCAATGCAATTTTGCCGGCGTCTTGCTGGCGCAAGAACGCCTGACGGAGGCACTGGAAGTGATCGATGCGGTGCTGGCGCGCGACCCTGGATTCGCCGAGGCGCACTACAACCGCGGCATTGCTTTGACCGCGCTGCGCGACTTGAACGCATCGGTTGCCGCCTATGATCGCGCCATTGCGCTCAAGCCCGATTATGCCCAGGCGCACTACAACTCTTCCTATCCGCGCTTGCTGCTCGGTGATCTGCAGCGCGGTTTCGCCAGCTATCAATGGCGCTTGCGCGGCGGCAGCAAGGAACACGTTTCGCGCTACGCCGATTATCCGATGCTGGCCGATACCAATATCGCCGGGCGCATCATCTTGCTGCACGCCGAACAAGGACTGGGTGACACGATACAGTTTTGCCGCTACGCCAAGCTGGTGCAGGCAGCAGGCGGGCGCGTCGTGCTCGAAGCGCCGCGCCACTTGCATCGGCTATTGTCGCGGCTCGAGGGCATATCTGCCTTGCACGTGCGCGGTGAAGCGCCACCGCCTTTCGATTTCCACTGCCCGCTGATGAGTTTGCCGGCCTTGTTCGGCACCACGGTCGAGACCATCCCCGCTACGCCGGCTTACCTGTTTGCCGAAGAAGAGGCTTGCGTACGCTGGCGCGAGCGGCTGGGCAGCCATGGCTTCAAGATCGGCATTGCCTGGCAGGGCAACCCGAATGCCACGGCGGAAAAAGGCCGTTCTGCACCGCTGGCCGCCTTCGCGCCGCTGGCCGCAATTCCCGGCGTACGCCTGATCAGTCTGCAAAAGACCCATGGCCTCGATCAATTGCAGACTCTGCCGCCGGGTATGCAAGTCGAGACGCTGGGCGAGGATTTCGATTCCGGCCCCGATGCCTTCATCGATACGGCTGGCGTAATGATGAACCTCGATCTGATCGTCACGGTCGACACCTCCATCGGCCACTTGGCAGGAGCGTTGGGCCGTCCGACCTGGACCGCGCTGCAAAAGATTCCGCACTGGGTGTGGATGCTGGAAGGTACGGATTCGCCCTGGTATCCATCGGTGCGCCTGTTCCGTCAGAGCGTGCGCGGCGACTGGAACGGGCCGTTTCAGGATATGGCGCGGCAAATCGGCAGCAAGTCTGCTTCCAATCTGCCCGAGAGGCTGTATTCTGCCGACGCCGCCGAGCCGCCAGAGATCGAGGCAGAGACTGCTGCTGTCTTTGCCAGAGCACTTGCCTTGCATCAGCAGAGCAGGTTTAGCGAGGCGGAGACTCTGTACCGGGCCGTGCTCGCGCGCGAACCGGCCCATGGCGATGCCTTGCACCTGCTCGGATTGCTTGCACACCAGGCTGGGAAAAACGAGGACGCGGCCGGGTTGATTCGCACCGCGATTGAGGTAAAGCCTGACGTCGCCATCTACTACACCAATCTTGCGGTCGTATTGAAAGCCTTGGCACGGCGCGACGAAGCGGTGGTGTCTTATCAAGCCGCTGCCCGATTGGATTCGGTTTCGGCCGACATTCGCTTCAATCTCGGTTTGCTGTTGGAAGATCTGGGGCGCTTTGCCGAAGCCGAAGTGGCGCATCGCGATGCCATTGCCTTGCGCGCCGATTTCGCCGCAGCCCATGTCCATCTCGGCATGGTCTTGAACGGCTTGGCGCGGCCCGCCGAAGCCGTGGCTTCCTATGATCGTGCGTTGGCCTTGCAGCCATCCAACGCCACGACGCACTATAACCGCGCTCTGGCACTGTGGCAGACGGGTGAGCTCGACGCCGCTGTCTCGGGTTACCGCATCGCCGTGACCTTGAAGCCGAACTTTGCCGAGGCGCACCTGCGCATCGGGAATGTCCTCAAGCAGCAAAAGAAATGGAATGGCGCCGAGGAGGCTTATCGGCTGGCCCTGGCGGTCAGACCCGGTTACGCAGAGGCGCGGTCGAATCTGGGCATGGTGTATTACGCCCAGGATCGGCTGGACGATGCCATGGCGGCTTACCGTGCGGCCCTGGCTTCGGATCCTCGCTTGTGCGAAGCGCATCTGAATCTCGGTAATGTGCTGCTCGAACTGGGTGCTCTGCACGAGGCGATGCTGGCCTATGAAGCAGGCATTCGTATTGAACCGCAGAACGCGAAGGCGAATTTCAATCTTGCCCATCCGCTTCTTTTACTGGGCGATTATGCGCGCGGCTTGCATGCTTACGAGTGGCGCCTGCGTGGCGAAGATCTGAAATTCGTGCGGCGCTTTCCAGGTAAGCCGCTGCTTGCGGATCGCAACGTTGCGGGCAAGACCATCCTGCTCCAAGGTGAGCAGGGCTTGGGCGATACGATACAATTTTCCCGTTACGCGAGCCATCTGGCTGCAGCGGGCGCGCGCATCGTCCTAGAATTGCCGCGCCACATGCAGCGCCTGTTTGCCCGGTTGCCCGATGTGGCGGCCATGTACGCGCCCGGCACGCCTGTGCCGGAATTCGACGCCCATTTGCCGCTGATGAGCCTGCCCGCATTACTGGGCACGACGGCAGGTACGATTCCGTCGTCGCCTGCCTATCTGTTCGCTGAACCGCAAGCAATTGCCAAATGGCGTGAGCGGCTTGGCGGCCATGGCTTCAAGATCGGCATCGCCTGGCAGGGCAACCCTGATGCCAGCGCGGAGAAGGGCCGCTCTGCGCCCTTGGCCGCGTTTGCGCCTCTGGCGGCAATACCTGGCGTGCGCCTGATAAGCTTGCAGATGCGTCATGGATTGGAGCAATTGCAAGCCTTGCCGGTTGGCATGGCTGTCGAAACACTGGGCGAGGATTTCGATTCCGGCCCTGATGCTTTCATCGATACGGCTGGCGTGATGATGAACCTCGACCTGATCGTCACAGTAGACACGTCCATCGGCCACCTCGCCGGGGCATTGGGTTGCCCAACCTGGATCGCGCTGCAAAAGATTCCGCACTGGGTGTGGATGCTGGAAGGTACGGGGTCACCCTGGTACCCTTCGGTGCGCCTGTTCCGCCAAAGCGTGCGCGGCGACTGGAGCGGACCGTTCGCGGCCATGGCGCAAGAAATTCAACATAGGAAAGGATAAGACCATGCAAGTGGAAATCGCCCCCGGAGAATTGGTCGACAAGATCACCATCCTCGCCATCAAGCGCGAGCGCATCAGCGATGCCGCCAAGCTGCGTAACGTGGAGCACGAATACGGCATTCTGATGGCGATCCTGCCGCCGGAATTCAAGACCGACGCGAAGCTGGGTCAGTTACAAGCCGACTTGAAGACCGTCAATAAAGTTATCTGGCAAGTGGAAGACGATATCCGCGACCACGAGCGGCGCAAGGATTTTGGCCCGAGTTTTGTTGAGTTGGCGCGCGCCGTGTACATCAACAACGATCAGCGGGCTGCGCTCAAGCGTGAGATCAACGAGGCTTTGCAGAGTGCAATTGTGGAAGAGAAGTCCTACTCGCCATACTAAATGTTCCCGATCTATTATCGCTGTACCGGTTGCAACAAAGGCTTTCGCCCGCCGTTCCAGTATGTTCGCTATTTTCTGGGAAGCGTGCCCGACGATGGGCGTTTGCTGTATCGCGATTTGCTGGAAATTCCGGTCCGCCCCGCCTGGTGCAAAGATTGCGGCATTGTGTCGATGGTCGAAGATATCTTGCCACTACGCGCATTTGAAGATGCGTATGGTGCTGTTCGCGCCGGCGGGATGGTCGAGTATCCAGTGGAGTCTGCTGTGCTGGAAATGGATTGGGCCGTTGAGATGATGGGACGCTATCTGGCTTGGAGAATGGATCGGAAGCAGCCGGCAAGGATGTTATGTTGCGGCGGTACTAGCTATCAATTGCTCGATTTGCCCGAGCCCTTGTTGAAGCATGCGGGATGCGATATTGGCGTGGTTGAAGCGGTACATTCTTATATCGGGATGAAAATCCTCGGACCTTCTCACTTCGACAACGACTCGTCCCCGGACTCACTTTATTACTTCGGGTCAAGACTGCCCCTATTTGAGACTCCTCCCGTATTGAGAAGTACCTAGGTTGGTCATCTCATCCGTTAACCTCTTGCCCCTGCACTTGACCGAACAGTGAAGAGAAAAGACTTTCATGCACACCCATAGTATGGCCAAAGCAGCGACGGTGTTTACCAAAGGAAGTCGGCTAAGGACGTCATGAAGTGTGTGGGGTGCCCAGCTAGGGGTTGCCATTAACAAGCGAGGAAGGAATGCTAAACTCCCAGCGCAGGGTTCTTATAGCCAGGGGTGCTGCAAAAGCAAGCCCAAAGACTCTTTCTGAAATTTGATAAAGATAAAGACCTAGGATAAAGACATTGACTACCACTCTTAATCATGTTAAGAAGCACTTCATTTTGAAAATCGTGTGTAAGGAATGAATGCAAATCTTATGTAAAACTATTACCTTGCAACCTTGTTGAATCAGTAGCTGCCGAAAGTGATCTTGATGATCATCATGGGATTTGTCCTCAAGTGGTAGAAAGAGATATAAGAAGCAAGGATCTGAAGTAGCTTAACAAGAAGGAGTGGTACCAAGACCAGACTCAGACGAATAAGGAGAAAAGGAAGAGAGGCAAGGGCTAGAACTCCCTCGCTAAGGCACGGAGACCCTGATCACAAGAATGGTCTACAGAACGAAAGGGAGATTAAAAGAAGGAGTGAGGACTAAAGCCTCAAAAATAGTGGGAGAACAAGCAAATGCCCAAAATAGTGGATGCAGAAGAAGTTGGGTCTGAGCCAGGATTAGAAGGGATCAAAAGGAGAAATTGATAGATGAAAAGAGGTGGATCCGGAGGGTCCTAAGGCGAAGGAGGAGAACCATGATGGGAAGGAGAATCCGGAGGCTCCGGGGGGAGAAAACGTCGAGGGACATGATTCCCCGAAAAGAAGGATGGAAAGAGATGATTAGAGAGGAAGAAGGGAATAAAGGACGCGATGTCCTTAAGGAGTAGGAGGAGGAATAAAAAGAAGGAGAAGGGATCCGGAGGTTTCATAGGAATGAGATGGGAAGGGACGCGGTGCCCTGGAAGATCTGGAGGTTCCAAGGGAAGAAGGTATAAAAGGGCGCGATGCCCTGGGAGGAGAGAAGAAAAATCTAGAGGGACGCGATGCCCTGGGGAGATAGATAATGAGTCCAAAAAATCTAGTGAAAAATGATGGAAAGGGGCGCGATGCCCTAGAAGAAGAAGAGGATGTAAAAGAGGGTCCGGAAGTTCTGGAAGAATAAGACACCATGGGGCGCGATGCCCGGCAAGTAGACGGGGACCCAAAGATCCCGAGGATAAAGGTGAATGAGATGGAAGATGTGGAGGATCTGGAGGATCCGGATGCAAGAATTGGGAGTGGGCATGATGCCCTGAGAAAAATCTAGAGGGGGGGCAATGCCCGGCCAGTGTAAGGAGAACCGGAGATCCCAAAGATGGTAAGAGGTAAGAAGAAGAAGAAGAAGAATGTGGAGGATCTAGAGATTCCAGATGGCGGGGAAGATATGGGTCCGGAAATCTGGGGAAGAAGGAATGCAAGTGCATGCAGATGCAACAGAATGGGTGTGATGAATGCATGGAATGCATGAGGTGCAAAGAACATAAAGGGTGAGAAGATAAGATCCTCCTCCTCACCCGACGGATGGCCCATATGGAGGAATCGGTGATAGACAAGAGTGTGGATGAAGTGGAATAGAAAATGGAGAGGGTAGCGGAAAGCCCCTTAGTGGTAGAATAACCGCCCCGCCATAGCAATGAAAGCGTACAACGAATCGGCCCAATGGACAAAATCAAAGTCCATAATGAAGCTTCAACAATAAATGCCAACTCCCTTGGAGGACGAAGAGCAATAATATGAGGGAGTTGGAAAGTTGGAATGAGGACCATCGTCTCGCCTAGGGATTGTGGCGTATGAAGAATGTCGGACAAAATGGGCATTCGCTCCTCTTATGGAAGAATGGGTTTAAGATTGAAAAGTTGGAACAAGGGGTGCCCTGCCCGGCCCTTGGGCATAGACTTATACGGCATCAGTGCTTGAGTTTCTTTTCCAGTGAGCAGCGGCGGGGACTTGGCCTCTTCAACCATGCTCGGCAAAAGAACACAGATTGGCATTCGACAAATAAAGTCTTGCATCTTGAAAAGCACGGCTGTGGCCAAATCCTTCTTCTCCGGCTCTTGATCATCTTCGACACAAATCCTTGTAGAAAGATGCCCGTTGTGAGTGGTAAAGGAAGATGAAGCGGAGGTGGAAGGCTCCATAGATGGTGGACATGTAATGGAAGATGTTGGAGAAAACACGTCGAGCTTCTCCCCTTGCTCGGGAGCAGTCGGGGTTGACTCAAGTGCAAAAAGGGGTGGACCCTGCTCGGGATCTGCCATGGGTAAAGGTGAAGGGATAGGTGAAGTAGGGGTACTTAGGTTATGGGTTAAAGGTATAATGGAGGGCCGAGGTGGCAGTAATGGGAGGTTAATTGGGGAAGGTTTAGTAGTAAGTTCGGTGGAGACTGTTGGAATGGGAGTTAATGAAGGCATAATTGGAGGAGGTTTGGTGGAAGGTTCGGCAGAGGCCAGTGTTGTGGAGGTTAATGGCAAAGCTAGTGGAGGTTTAGTGCGAAGAAAATGCCGAATGGGGCGAATGGTGTTAGGGGTACGAGACATGTCTTGGTGCACCGATGCGGGTGATTGGAGTATCGACCCATCGTCATAACACCAATGAGTCTCAAAAATGGGGGTTGGATTGAGGACGGTGGCATCGTCCCGAGCAGGGGGTTCATCTGGTAATGGAGGGAGAAGAAAGCGAAGAAAACTCAGAAGGGGTGCTTGCGGAGCTTCATCATGTGCCGTCTTGAATTCTTCAATTGTCGGCCCTTCATTAGCAGGCTCAAGTGGACGCCGTAGTGGCATCCCCATCGACGGTTCGCCTACGGGCACTAGTGTGCGCTACGCGAGTGAGCCCGCTCGAGTGAAATCACCGGTCCATGAACTACTTGCTTACTAGGTCCGAGGGGTCTTCGGTCTTGTGACTATCACCCCCAAGGTGATGTCACATCAGTTGTTAGGCATGAAAGGAAGGTTGCATTCTAGGATTGAGGGGTGCAAGCTTCTTCACCCGTACTTCTAGATTTAGCCTATTTATGTTGGGGGCTGTGCCATAGCGGATGTTAGGCTTCCCCCTATTTCTGCATATGGTTAGTGTAGAGTTGTGCAACGGAAGTGTGGTGGGCCCATAACCCACAAGCTCCAAGATTAGATTGGTAGTTGAGAATGACAATTGTTTGGCATTGAGGAAGTCTTGGAGGTTTCATAGACAATTGTGGTGAGTTGCCTTCGGATGTACGGCTGTGTTCGCCATGTGAGCGGCCTTAGTTGCCCTGTGTCGACGATAGTGTCGTGCTGAGTGGCACTGGCAAGATTGAGAATTGGGTAGTATGGTGATAGGAGCTGTTGGATGTGAGTAACTATGTACCAGTCTTTTTTTGCGAATTGTGTCATACGGCCCAGAGTATAGTTGGTTGCTGATTGGCATTAAGGATAGGTCGTGGCCATTTGGACAGGTTATGAGGTGCAGGTGCACGTTGCCCAGAGTCGAGGCAGTAATTTGACCGACCTTGATCAGTGTTGATGTGCTTGAAGTGGATTCGAGGAATGATAAGGGGTTGGTGTCAAGGGCATGACCTTGTGGGGATGCCATGAGTAGTCAAGGGAGCTAATCGAGTTATCTAAGTGCCCAGGTAATCTGTGGTTTAGCGTATTGGTGGATCGACAGACGTGGTGACCGAGATTAGATAAGTGATGTGGTGGCTATAGATAGAGCGCTCAGCTACAGCGAGACCTGGGAGAGTTTGGAACTCGGTGTTTTTGAGGTGCCACTGACTGAATTATGGTGCTAAGGTCAGAGGTTTCCCCTGGCTCAGGAGGAGCAGTGTAGGGGGATCCTGTGTAAAGAGAGTGGTTGTTTAACCTGAGCGTTGTTGTGTTCACGTGGCAACTGAGAATTGGTTGCTATCAGTTGGCAGTTCATGGGAACTGTTGTGGACGTTGAAAAAGGAAGAAAAAGAACGATCATGCGGCATGCACATCCCGGCACTCGAGAGTAGCCGAAGATGGAAAGGTGGAACAAACCCCATACCTCCTCCAAAGAGGACGAACGCATGTCTGGTGCTCTACCACCCAACAAAGAAGTCCCTTGAGCAGAAGAGATGGCCCCGGCTCCCCAACCGGCGGTGCCGAAGGCCGAATCAGAAGAGACTTGAGAATTTGAACACGGTTTTGGCACCCGCCGAAAATTACTCAAAGTCTTAAGCCGGGGCTCAGAGGCTTTGAACTAAACACCCCAGAGGCGGTGCATTACAACTAAAGCAACACAGGAGGACAAGCATCCAGCCGAATCGCCGCCAAGCTAGGAAGAAGCCCTACGACATTTAAACCGGTGCGGCCATGCCTATGTGGTCCTAAACCGGCGTGCCCCCTCTAATAGGCCCAAAATCGGTGTGCCCCTCCTCCTGGTGCTAATCCGGCACGCACTTGTAGTTGGTTTAAAACGACACGCTCCTCTATTGCTCCTAAACCAGCGCGCTTACCCCCTACACCATTTTAGCTGAGTCAGACATCCCATCACAAGTCTGATCCCCTATTTTCGAGTGCGAACAGAAGGAACTTACCTGAAATGGATGAGTAGCCAGCACCTAACCAACGTGCAACCGCCTGAGCCCCTCAAGCCCCAGGGAATGGAAGGTTTCGAGCTCTGCACCGCATCGCATCTCCTTCGGTCTCCGTCGACCAATCCCGTGGAGGCAGCTTCCCTACTCTACTGCCCCCTGCGCCCAGGCCACTCTATGGTTTCGAACAAGACACAGGGATGAAGAATGGACAAGGGACTATATAACGCAATTGATACTCCATTGGGAAGGGGGGTCCGAAAGAGGGGGCTGACGGGCTAATAGAAGAAAAGAAGTGGCAAGAAGAAGAGAAGCTCCGTCCCCTTGTACCTAGGAGGTGAAGAAAAGAGAGTGAGTGTGAGAGAAGAGAGGTGAGCTTGGAGGGGAAGGAGCTTGTGCTCTCTTCCCCCTCCCCCACCAGTGTATCCACTTCTTCTTCCTCTGCTATGTTTTTCCTTTGCTTTGGGGGTATACCCCCCCTTCTGTATTTAGTTTTCCCCTCTCTTGTAGATGAATAAAAGATAATCTTGGCAAGCATAGTCTTCTACTTAGTTAGCCTCTTCCTCCCCTCCTCACTCTTTTCCACTCATCCAGGGCCCTTCGAAGCCTGCTTCTCCATGGCATGGTCTTCAAAGGAACCCGTATGAGGGATGAACATTCATAGCCTTCCTTGGTAAATATCTGCCCCGTTGGAGCTCCCACGAAGCTACGGCCCATGAGTTGCTAGAACCCCTAGAAGGCTGGTCCTCGAGGCTTCTGCGATTCAATTAGGGATCATCAGACTGCCGTCTGGCTACTCCGAGCTTTGGGGGTCGTCCTGGAATATTCCGTTTGATGATCCCCCCATTTCCTCTGGCAAGTCTCAGTCCAGGGGAGATGCTACCCAATTTTCATCAGGAATGCGAGCAATGAGAATAAAGGACAGATGCACACACGGGAGAATGAGCAAACAAGACTCTCTCAGAGCAAGAACTGCATATATTTGAAGCCCCTGAATCAAACTTGAACTGAACCTATGAGTTCCTACGCGATGAGCTTTCGAATGAAACACTCAAATCTCCATGTTAATTCATCTTAACAAATGATTAAAACATTTAACCCCCCTTTTTACTAATCTAACTCACCAAATGAATGGACAACCCAACCACCCGTAATCTATCAAATCTCATCTCTGTCGAGATTTGCTTCTGACCACAAGCCCATCTTTTTGAAGACTAGCATGATGTATGACAGAAGATATAGTTTTAGGATTGAGCAATTCTGGTTCAGAGAGGCAGACTTTATGGATACTGTTTCAGGTGCGTGGTTTGCTCAGGCTACGGGCTTCTCTGCTATGGGTACTTTGGTGAGAAGGTTGAAGCACACGGCTCAGGTTCTTCAGGCTTGGGGAGTTGATAAATCTCTTCTGGGTAGAGTAGTGAAGGATAGGATTCTGCAGTAGCTCTAGGGTCTGGACTGTCTGGAGGAGGCAGGTCTTATGGATGATGAGGAAAAGGCAGTTAGAGATTCATTGAGGTAGCAGTTTGATGAGACACTATGTAGAGGGGAGATCTACTGGAGACAAAGATCAAGAGATAGGTGGATTAAAGAGGAGGACAGAAACACAACCTACTTTCAGCGCCTTGCTTATTGAAGGAGGGTCAATGCCATCTCTTGCATCAAGGTGGGAGACCTTTCCTTCTCTGCAGAGAATGACATTAGGGACTAGGCGAGACTTTTCTTTTCTTCGCTGTTCGCTGAGGATGAGTACAACAGGCCGAGGATTGCAGATGATCTCCTCTCTAGCCTCTCTTAGGAGGAGAGGGAGAGTATCTCCCGACCTTTCTCTGAGGAGGAGGTTCACCAGGTGATGTTTTCTCTTGTAGGTGACAAGAGCTCCTGGGCCGGATGGTTTCCCATTGGCTTTCTTTTAGAAATGTTGGGAGATCATCAAGGATGACCTCTTAGCAGCTGTGAGAGAGTTCCAGGAGAGGAGGGCTCATTTGGGGGGTATTAATAAAACCCTCCTAGTGCTCACCCCAAAGAAGATTGGTGCTCAAGAATTCCAAGACTATAGGCCATTAGTTTGCTGAATGGCACTTATAAAATCATCACGAAGGTGTTAGCAGGGAGGTTGGTCACTGTTCTGTATAGGCTGGTCAGTCACTTTCAGGGAGCTTTCATTAGAGGGAGACATATTTTGGACAACTTTCTGGTGACGCATAAGTGTATATTTGCTATGAAGAATCAGAGGAGAACATGGGTGGTACTCAAGTTGGATTTTGAGAAAGTTTTTGACAAGATGAATTGACAATGTCGCTTTGATGTGTTGGAGAGGATGGGCTTCGGTGAGAGGTGGATTGGATGGGTCAAGACTTGTATCTTTGCGGCTGTCTATGCGGTCCTGATTAATGGGAAGCCATCATCTTGGTTTCACAGTGGTCGGGGGCTTCGCCAGGGGGATCCTATGTCTTCCCTTCCTTTTGTACTTGTGGCTAGTGTTCTGAGCAAGGTGTGGCAGAGAGTTGAGGCTGCTGGCTTGATCAGAGGTTTTCAGGCTGGCCGAGGTGCTCCTTCTATTTCTCACTTGCAGTATGCAGATGACACCATTTTGTTCCCGGCTGAGGGTGAGCAACAATACTACATGGCTAGGCTTTTACTGGAGTTGTTGGAGGAGGTCACTGGCATCAAAGTTAACTTCTTCAAAAGTCTTATTGTAGAAGTGAACTTGGCGGATAGGGATATTTTGAGGGTGGCTCGCTTGTTGGGTTGTAAGATTGGAGAGTTCCCTTTCTCCTACTTGGGTCTCTCGCTTACCCCGGGTTCCCTTCGGTGTGCAAACTGGCTTCCCATCATTTAGAGCTATGAGTTTAGGTTGGCGAGTTGGAAAGCTAGAGCTTTATCCTATGGGGGCATATTGGTACTGTGTAGATCGATATTGGACAGTCTTCCTACTTCCTTTCCATGTTCTGGATCCCTAACTCAGTGGGGAGGAAGATTGACTCTATTCAATGTAGTTTTTTTTGGGCACGGGAATGGGGAGAGATGTAAGGGCTGCCATGACATTTCATGGGAAAGACTACTTTCTAGTAGGGAGCATGGTGGAATAGGGATCAAGAATGTCAGAGACCTCAACTTGGTCTTCTTATGCAAGTGGCTGTGGAGGTTGGGACATGGTGAGGTGGGGCTGTGGGCACAGGTGATCAGACTGAGATACTTTGATAGGAGGAGAGTCTGGGACCTAGCTCCGATGTCTCTACACAGGACCTCCCCCCTTTGGAGGGATATCTTCTCTTGCAGAGATGTTCTCGTCTCTGGTGTCTGTGTTTGACTGAGAAATGAGGACAAGAGCCTCTTCTAGAAGAACAGGTGGTGCGGGGAGTCTTATCTGGACGCTTTGTTCTCTAGTCTCTATGCGGTTGCTGCAGACCCCCTGGGATCAGTAGCCTAAGCTTTCGATCCCCTCTTGCCTGGAGGGGGTTTGTCTCTATCTTTCAGGAGGGCTCTTAGATAGGAGGAGATACTTCAGCTAGAGGAGCTTCTCTCGCTCCTATTATCCCTTCATCCTCAGCCTGACTTAGAGGATGAATGGGTTTAGAGTTGGGAGAAGGACAACGCCTACATTGTTAGATTTGCCTATGGAGTCATCTCAGATGGAGGTGTTCGGCACAACGTTCATGATCATGTGTGGAAACTGAAGAGTCCGTTGAAGGTGAAACTTCTAGTATGGAGGATCTCTCATAGGAGGTTGCCGACTCGAGATAGGCTACATCGTTTCATTATGGATATCCAGTGGACCTGCTATCTTTGTGGGGAAGACGTCGAGACCCTGAATCACTTGCTTGTAGGTTGCTTCTACTCGTAGGGGGTGTGGAGAGAGCTTGCTAGGAAGACTGGCTGCGCTTACGTCCAGCATAGTGAGGTTCGCCACTTGCTTGAGTATTGGGGCAGGTCTTGGCCCACCAAGAGTGATAGGACTGTGTGGTGGCTCATTCTTCATGCCACCTTGTGGACTTTGTGGGAGGAGAGAAACGGTTGGATCTTCAGGAGAGAGTCTCGTGCTGAGAACACAGTTGTTTCTTTTGTTTGTGGTAGAGTAAGGGAATGGGCCCTCTCGTGGCAGGTTCCTCCATTACATAGTCCCATGTTTGAAATTCATGAAGGTGTAAATGGTCACCTTCATCCATCATGGTAGATGGGACAATGTAAAGAAGATATGGTTCCTCCCTCGGGATAAAGGGAATGTAGTTAGGCTCTGTCGGCATGGGGAGGAACAAAAGAACCATCATAGTGACATGACCCATGGTGTACACATAGGTAATGGACCCCAACGTGGGATGCGTGAAGCTACGACTCGTGGACTGGTCGAAGCCTGCGGCCAAGATTGGCAGTCTAATCCCTTGAGAAGGTCTTCCAAGGTATCTATGTGGTGACTAGACCGGAACGTTGTGTGGAAGAAGTTGACGGGCACTACTTGTAGTGCATGGTCCATGGATGGGTAGTACAATGTCCTAGGGACGAAGCCTCTCTTGAGCCAGCTAAGTAGTGGCTCATCTATGAATAGCTTCTCCATTAGAAATATGGGTGGCTCCGACTGAGTTGTTTCCGAATAAAGTTTAGATGGTGAGGGTGGTGGCAACGGAGTTCTCACGCGTGGGGGAAGAGGATCCTTCATGATGGGGAGAGGACTTTGGGATGGCACCATAGATGGCACCGAGTTAGGACTATTGGTTGCTACCCCCTTAAACTCGGGTAGGAGTCCGTCAACCTGAATACACATCCTATGCACCCTATCCGAAATGATTTGGAAGAGTTCGAAAATGGTGGGGTTTGGAGTAGGAGCAACGTGATGGACTCGCCCATAAGAACTCGGCTTAGTCGTGGACCTAGGCTCTTCTACATGCGGGGCGCTTTGCCTCCGACTATGGCCCACTTGGTTGGAGGTGCTTAGCTGGGGTCGATTGGAGGGGAATGGGTGGGACTGGTTGGAGGTGACTGGGTGGGAAAGATAGATCTTTCTAAGCTCACCCTTCATTTGGCACCATGACTCGATGGGCCATTGCCTCCTAACCTCCCTCATGCGCTCAATGCTTTCCCATTTCCAGACGGCTTTGTGGACAAATCTCTTTTGGGGAAAACTGACTTGCATGGCATCGGACATGGTGTAACATTCAAAATATTTGTCCATGGCAGCCTCCCACTTTAGGTAGACGTCCGGGTCATTGGAGCCATAAAAGTCTGAGGCTTCGGGCCTACAGAAGTGGACAGGATGATTTCCGAGCCCATTGGTATTATACAACCAGTGATATCACCTGGGCGATTGGGAACCCATGGAATCCTTGGGTCTCGGGGAGCTATAGGATGGCCATGCGGACACTTGGTGACACACCAAACTGACTCTCTAATGGACTAAACACGACTACCCTAGACTTTAACCCGCTCTGATACCAATTTGATGCGGGATGGCGACGTGGACTCTAGACCAAGTTGATGCAAACCTGGGGACTCTAAGTAAGCTCGTGACTCATCCCTTAGCGAGGGAAGCGTACGGACATGCGTAGTTGAGAAACCGACCGTGAGCTAGGGTGTTCAACTCTCAATTTTGTACCCAGATCGAGGCACGGGACGGGTCTCGTTCTCTCTCACAATGGTGATTAAAATATTGAACGAGCTAGGACCTATCATATGCTAGCAGCGGCATATGAAAATATACGAATTGAGGAAATGCGATAAAGAGAGAGGGGAGTTTACCTCCACGCTCTGGGCGTGGGGAAGATGACCTCGGCCAAGAACTGTAACTCTCGATACAGTAATCATTAATAATTTATAGCCATGAATTTTATTGCCCACTCCATGCTGGGAGGTAAAGGGATACAATGGTGACCCAGGGGTAGTAGCCTTGGGTTGACAGGCAGCAAGCCAGAAGGGCTCTCGGACCGGAGGTGGGCTGCTGGTCCGACTCGGTTCTGGCTCGATACTGTTCCAACTCGGGGCCTGCTAGACAGCAAGGGAACTCAGCAACTAGGACGGCGGCTTCCGATCAGTTTCTGGCTGTGATAGCTAGCTGGGACGTCGGGGGAAGACTCCTCTTCGATCGCAGAACTCGGCGGCGGCTGAATCAACGCCGAAGTAATTTTGGAGGATTTATCTTGCTGCTGCCTCTCCTAGCCTATTCACTGAACAGGTTTGCGCGACCCAGCGAAAAGATTTGTTGCTCCCAGATCCGATGTCAGATCGAGGCGAGGTTACTGCCGTTGGAAAAAAGACTCAAAGAACTACAACATATATTATTTTAAGATCCATCCAATGAAAAGATTGAAAATGAAAATGACTGTGGCACGGACTCTTTTCTAGCTCAGAATCCAGAACACATAGGACAGAAAAGGATCTGTTTGAAGATGAGCTTTGACCAAAATAAAAACGATGAATCTAGACTTTGGAAAAATTATGGGTGGAAGGGGATGATGTGAAGATCACGTATGAATTTTTTGAGGATTTTTATGATACTTTTTAGGGGGTGGGAAAAATACAAGAATAGACGCCTATCCTGCAGATCTACAAACTAGCAGACTATCAGGGATGGAACTAAAAATAGGGGAAAAATATCAAACGGTGGTGGCATGACTTGCATGTTTTTGTGGAGGATGGGAGGGATGTGGGGAATTAAACCTCCAATTTTGAGCACGACTTGATCTCCTGATTGGGAGATAAAAATCACGCTTTAAGGTTCTATCCAGAGATGGACAGAACTCCGACGAGATAGCGATGGTGGTGCGATGGCGGCTCGATGGCGGCGGCGGTGCTGAGCTTCTCACTCAGAAAGGGGGTAGAAGAGGAGGATTTTCACCTCAAAAGATCAGCCTTCACAGCTGCAAGGGGGTGGGAGAGAGGAGAGAGATAGGGGCGCCCTTGGCTCCAAGAGGAAATTCTAGTTTTTTCTTTCATTAATTCTTTGTAAATGAGAAATACATGGTATATATATGAAATATAAAATGACCTAAACTATCCCTAGATCTAGGGTTAGGGAGGGGCATCACAGCCAGGAGTCTTCACCACTCATATCCACCCCCATTCCCATCCCATTCACCCCATTCCCCACCTCCGCTCTTGAACCGACAGTTCTGGGTCACAGGCAACAGAGAGCCAGCAGCTTGCAGAGGTGACTGCAACTTCATCTGGGCATTTCAGGAGGTCCAAGTGGTACTGTTGGAAGTGTCTGCGAGTAGTCTTCGCAACGGAAGTTGTCTCGCCCCGTTCCGAGCTCGTGGCTGTCCGCGAGAGGCAATCTACTCCGACTGCGCAGAAGAGGTCTGGCTAGCAACCTAAGGCTGTTTACAGAAGCTACCACAACCAGCCATCTGAAGATCTGGAGGTAGTGCTCGACCGGGACATTCAACTACGAGTCTCCCTCCTCCTCCAAGAATCAGAGCTCCATTCGGCCACCGGAGTGATTTCTTCTCCCATTTCTCCCTAGAGTGCGTAGTTCTGTCCACCCTGGGACTAAACTGACACCCTGTCAGTGTTTGGATTTTTGCGGCCTCCTTCGACATCGGCTGGCACCCCCGTGGGTCTCGTCTTGAAGGCAGCTCGTCAACGATTCCAACGCCACCAACCGTGTGCAATTTGGAGTTCGTGACTGTTCGTGGTGGATTCATCTTCAAGATGCTGCAGTGCTGAGAAGGTCCGAGTCAGAGAGCAGAGCCCCTGATTCCAGCTTCACCGTGGTCGGCGACGACTTCCCCGGCTCCTGCCAAAATTCCTGCATTCTCCTGGACCAATCCACGAAATTTTGGCACTGGTCTTGCTAGCGTCAGAGTTCGGGAGCACCCGAAAGAATTCCTACATCGATAGTCTGTGCCCTATTCCAGAGGAGGGATAGATTTGACTCCGTCATCGCGTGAAGCTCTTTTCTTCATCTTTCCCCTCCCCGCTTGGTCGGCTGAAAGCCCCTCCCTGTGCGGAGATAGTTTTAGATGTAATTCACTTAACCCCCACCTCAAGATCCCCCCTCCTATGTGCGGCGTAGTGTTGTAATTGCTTGAATAGGCTGAAGCATCCTCGCCGCGGCGTGGGTAAGCCCCACGCTTCCCCGCGCACCCACGTCTCCGAGCGGGATCAGTTTCTTCAAACCAGTCGAGTAAGTGCTCTTTCCCTTGCTCTATTATAGTGCTTTTCTTCCAATATTAGCTTGTTACTGCACTGGCCGGTGAGAACTAGTGCTCGATCTCACAAGTCCTGGACTTCGAGTGACCGCCATGGGAGTGAGCATTACCCGTGCCCTTGGAACCAGGTTGGCCACTAGGATAGGACTCGCCATACCCCTTTGGGAGACCCTCTGGCCTTGCTGGCCCTCTACCAACAAGGGACCAGCCCTCACATCCTCCACTCGGCATCGTCGAGTTACCCATGGGTTTGGGTGAGTGCCGGGCGAGTTGGCCGCCGATATCAGCCCATTCGGCTTGCGATTGTGCTTGCTTGCTTAGGTCCGAGATTGTATCACATCAGAGTGAAAATTACGAGATAATCTAGTGAAATTACATTCTTGTGTGTTAAGTGACTTTCTAGTGCATAGCCTTTATGGTTATGAAAAGTACATTCTCGTTACATTCTTGTTCGCGAAAGGCCATACTTACATTCTTGTCATGTGCTTGCTCCATCCTGCTCGTGTATCTCTTACTTTGATCTTATCTCGTTACTTATGTTACTTTGGTTTACACCGTATGTTCTATCGCATTTCCTTTAGTTAGAGTAAAAATGTTAATCATTTAAATATTACCTTCATGTTGATGCAAAGATACCTACTGGGCAAGTGTGCTCATTACCCTACTTTCCAATATTTTTAGAAAATACTAGCAGGTTAGATTCAGACTATGCAAGTAGCGGGTCCGAGAGCGATTGAAGGTCAAATGGAGTGAGAGAAGCCTTAGTTGTCAAGAGTCTAGTCAAGTCTTATTGTATTCTTCTATTTTCCTGAGTCTATGATGTAAGAAGGTCAAAGTCAAGGATATTATGAAATAAAGTGGAAGTTTTGAACAATTACTTGTGCAATTACTTTTGTGTGATTGACTTGCGCTCTGATTGCCTGCTTGCGAGAGGCTTACCATGCCAGCTGATCACGTTCCCGATATTCCTTCCGTTGTATTAAAAAGCTCAGGGCGTGACAGTTAAAGTGGTATCAGAGCATAGGTCTCAAGACTTACTTATTCCTAGGAATGATGTCTTGTCATAGGTTTAGTCCAAGGTTAAGGACCCATACCTATGAATTAGGAAGAAATTCTGAACCCATGTGAGAATTGGGTAGAACCCGGGGTGAGATAGTTATATAAAAATTTTCTCTAGGTAAATCTTCCCGTTTCTAAGGAAATTAACTAAACGTCTATTTCCTCAGGTACCTCAATTTATCAATGGCTCATTGTGTGAACTGGGACCAGATGCAACAAACTATTACGGGTCTTACCCAAGCCCTACAAACTGTTGCCCAAATTGGTGCAAGGGCTGGTGCGGGTAGCTTACTTGGTAATTTTTGGAGTTTAAATCCCCCAAAGTTCTCTAGATCTTCTAACCCAGACGAAGCATAGAACTGCATCAACCAGATGAACCATATATTTGACGTCAGGCAATGCACCGATCAGGAGAAGGTTCGTCTTGCCACATTCCAGCTAAACAAAGACGCCCGTACTTGGTGGAAGTCTATTCCTGCACTGCCTGAAGATGCACCACATACTTGGGATGGATTTCTTATTCTTTTCTAAGAAAAGTACTTCTCTGAGAACGTCAAGGAGCGACAGGCTATGGAATTCACTTCTCTAAGGTAGGGAATGATGTCAGTGGCGGAGTATGAACATTAATTCTCTCATCTAGCCCCTAATGCCCCACATCTGGTGAGCACGGATATCTTAAAGGCTAACCGATTTATGGATGGTTTATGGCCCAGCTTTATTCAACAACTCGGGTCTACGCCGGAGGATGTGGTCTTGCGTCCCCTGACTGAGGGCTGTAGCGGCGATGCCAACGTCGAGATGCGGGATCTTGAGCCCTTCCGCACTGAAGCGGGAGACGAAATCCCACAGCGTCTCTTCTTTGCCCTGCCTGAGGGCGAGCAGGGCCACTGCGGATCTGGCCACCTTTCGGTAGCCGATGAAGTTCTGCTTGAATAGCTTCTTGAGCTACCGGAAGGAGGAAATAGTCCCTGCCGGTAGAGATTCGAACTAAGCCCGGGCGTTCTCCCCGAGGGTTGTTACGAACGCTAGGCACTTCACAGTGTCCGAGACCCGGTGGAACACTAGGTGGGACTCGAAGCTGTGCATGTGGTCGGCCGGGTCAGTGGTGCCGTCGTAGGAGGTGAACGGTGGTAGTTAGAGCTTTGGCAGGATAGGGACTTTCATTATTTCCCTAGAGAAGGGAGCATGGAAGTCTAGGTCATTGTCGATCAGGTCGCAATTCTTGGCGGCCAAGAGGATGCCATCCAAGTATCGGACTTTGTCCTCTATCTCCTCGAAGTGCAGGAGTCGGCGGTCCATCTCCGGGTTGGAATGGAGTGGGCTTCGCACCCTTGGCGCAGGCATGCTGCGGGATCATCAGGACCTTGTGGACAAGGCATGAGATGCCTCCTGCACCTGGAAAAAGTTTTCCCCGGCCTGCCCCCCTTCGTCCTCCCGCTGCTCGGGTAGGGCACGCTGGGGCTGGACCCGTCGGTCCCTGAGCTCCTAGCAGAGTTTCGTCAAGGCTCGAATCTGTTGATGAAGCTCGTCTAGGGCGGCGGAAGAGGCTTCCTGCGATCCCCGGTGGGAGTTGGGCCCCTGATGGGACCCACGCCCACAGTCGTCTGGGAGTTCCCATTATCTTCTCCGAGGATGACCTAGACTGTGTGACCATGCCCCACTCTGATGCTTTGGTGGTCTCGGACATCATCAACCAATGTACCGTACATCGCATATTAGTAGATAATGGAAGCGGGCCTAATGTTATTGCGTACGACTGCCTTGTACTCATGGGTGTGGATATGTCTCGACTCGCGCCGTTGCACACACCGCTGTACGGATTCTCTGGCACTACCGTCCGCCTAAAAGGACATATCTCACTCCCGATTGTTGGTAGGAAAAATGACCTTTTCCTCTCTTTGGTTGATCGTGCCGGCAATTAAAACAATCCACCTCTTTGCTCACAACTTGGAGAATATGAAATGAAACTAGGGAATCAGAAGAGTAAGGTGGAAAACAGAACCTGTGATCGCCACTCAAGACCCCGGACGTGATGAACATGCCGTGTCTTGAGAAAGAAGAAGCCACTCGCCTGAACTCAACGCTGGGAGGTTGTACGGTCGAGGACAAACTGCCTAAGTTTGTGCGGCTCCCTTCCAACCGCAGGATGAAGATGTGCGGCCGACGGTCAGCCGCACTACTCCACCCACCTTCAAGTCATGGGAACTTCCTCCTCCACCCTTTCCGGTCGGCCAGAAAGAATGGGCCTCGTGTTGGATGATTGCTGACCTGTAAAACAAAGTATGAACAGCAAGAAGAAACCTAAATTAGACCTTCAAAGTGTAGTAAATGCTAAAAATAATAAAATTAAAACTAAATAACATGGACGGGGGATTCACCTGGGAGTTTTTAAACCCCTAGGGGCACCAAAAACGTGGGTGGGATGTGTGTGAACGATAATAAAAACGAAGAGAACAAGTGACAAGATAAGAGAGCTTTCTGTTTGATGATAATGTCATAATGTTAAGAAAATATTATAATTGTCTTTTTTTGAAGTCAAGAGGAGGTATACGTGCAATTAATTGTAATGTTCTGAGAGGAGTGACTTGACGTGTACGCAATATTTCTAGTATACTCTTATCTCATTAGTCTAACTAGGAATTGATATGGACCGTGAGGACTTCTTTGACAATCGGGTTGAGGTGATATATTTGAGGATTTGAGTGTGAATATGTCACTCGACTCCGATTAACTTTGAATATGTACGAGGAGAAAAGATGAGATTCACATCTTTTCTCTTTCATCGGTTGATTATTCGGGTGTCATATTCGCACGTCAAAGAGACCACGAGAGAATTGATGTGATAACCAACCATGTTAGTCCCAACGACTCATTGTAATTGTATGGACATAGGGATTGGGGTTTGAAATGTAAACATTTAAGGTAGGTCTGTTAACCGATTAGGTTAACGTATTCGATGAAAAGGAGCGGTGTGAATTTCACAACTCTCTCATTCACAGATGCACTATTCATGCACGATTAACAAATTATCCCTTACTTCTCTTGGCATGCTTTGCCTTTGTTATTTGGGGGTACAAATTAAGAACATACACAACAACAAACGTATGACTCTAATGTTCAAAAAAAGAGTAAACTTACCGACGCTGCATACATCTGTTTGGTTTGTTGTATCGGCCCTCTTCACTTTTTACTTTCATGTTCTCGAAAGGTCATGTATGATTTGTTGTATCGGTGCAACTCGAATCAAGTCAAGCCGACTTTACATCTCGATCATCGTTCAAGAGTTGGATTGAGATAGTCTAAACATCTCAAGTTACACTCTAGTTCACTTGAGATGATCTAAATCAGATCATATCGTATCGTATCAAGATCACTGATATGAGTCGATGCACTGGACGAAACGATAAACTTTACGAAGGGCAAGCCCCAACGGAGTCATTTGTGTGAGCCTCAGTTATGTTTGCTCTTCTATTGAAGATGGGTGAATCTTTGACCTCTAGCCCCGCTTTGATATATGCTTAGTCCCGAGTTAGTCATAGTTTAGCCCAAGTTTAACTCTTTTTAAAGTCTAAATTATTTTTATACTTAAACCTAGACAAAATCAAGAGATGCGTATTACACGTGGAGTAATTCTGGACTTCGAAAACCACCTCCAGAGCCAGGCCCCTGAAGATGCAGCTGAGAATGAGCAACCTTGGCCATTGGCAGTGGGGCAGCCCCAAGCATGGCAAACGATCACTTTGGCTCCCATAGAAGCTATGTACGATGACTACCAAGAAGACCCCGGAGCAATCCTGTGCCTCTCCGCATAGGGGAGCCCCTCAAGGCCGCAGACGGTAAGCCATGGGGGGTGTGAAGCAAGCAGTGCCTCAATATCCAGTGTGGCGAAACGGGAAGATGCATATGGCATCCTCGAAGCTGAAAGATGGCGAAGATCAAGATTTCGTCGACCTACTGTCGACACCCCCGAAAATCGAAGATGGCGGCCAGGCTACCATCGATGAGCCCATTGAAATTAACCTCGACATGGAAAGCGACCCCAGGCTGACCTTTCTGAGTTCCCGCATACCTCCACAGGAGAGGGAGCAATATGTGAAGTTGCTGCAAGAGTTCCAAGACTGCTTTGCCTGAAACTACAAAGAAATGCCCAGCCTCAGCCCCGATGTAACTCAACACATTTTGGCTATTGATCCCAAGGTGGAGCCAGTGAAGCAGTCCCCCCGGCGCATGAGGCTGGAGCTGATAAACCAGATCTACAAAGAGGTCGACAAGCTTATAGACGTCGATTTTGTAGCCGAGAACCAATACACCACCTGGTTGGCCAACATTGTGCCCGTGAAGAAGAAGAACATACAGATCAGGATCTGCGTGGACTTCCGCGACCTAAATAAAGCCTGCCCGAAGGATGACTTCCTGGTGCCCATCACTGAAGTGATGATTGATGTAACTACTGGCCATGACGCCCTATCCTTTATGGATGAATCGTCTGGCTATAACTAAATCTAGATAGCTGACCACGACCGAATTCATACGGCCTTCCAATCGCCTAAAGGGATATTCCACTACAAAAGGATGCCCTTCGGCCTCAAGAATGCTGGCGCCACATACTAGCGGGCAATGACCAAGATATTCGACGAGCTACTGTATAGCAAAGTTGAATGCTACATTGATGATTTGGTCGTCAAGACGAAGAAAAGGGGCGATCATCTGAATGACCTCAAAATCATCTTCGAGAGGCTCCGATGGCACGAACTGAAAATCAACCCGATGAAGTGCGCCTTTGGCTTCTCCAGTGGGAAATTCCTCGGCTTCATCGTTCGACACAGAGGAATCGAGATCGACCCCTTTAAGATAAAAGCTATCTAGGAGCTGTCCCCTCTAAAGAATCTGGGAGAGTTAAGGTCCCTACAAGGTCAGCTAGCCTACATCCGCAGGTTCATCTCCAACTTGTCAGGACGTTGCCAGCCATTCCATAAATTGATGATGAAGAATGCATCGTTTAGCTGGGGTCAGGAGTGCCAACGAGCCTTCGACCAGTTGAAGGATTATTTGAAGACCCCACCTATGTTGGGGGCACCTGTCAAGGAAAGATCGCTTATCCTATATATAGCGGCCACTGAATATTCACTAGGGGCAATGCTCGCCTAGAACAATGATGAGGGAAAGGAGCAAGCACTCTACTACCTCAGCCGAAGACTAGTAGGGGTAGAAGCCAAGTACACCTCGATTGAGAAAGTTTGCCTTGCCTTAGTCTCCGCGGTCAAGAAGTTGAGGCATTACATGTTGTCGCATGAAGTGAGCCTAATATCTAATGCTGATCTTGTCAAGCACATTCTCTCCCAGTCAGTCTTGAAAGGATGTCTTGGCAAGTGGGCCGTGTTACTAATGGAGTTTGACATCACCTACGTGCCGCAGAAGGCCGTTAAAGGTCAAGTCATCACAGACTTCTTCGCGGCACACCCTGTGCCCAAAGATTCCCCACTAGTCACAGAGCTGCTTGAGGATGAAACACTGGAGGTGGACCAAGTCCAAAAGATCACCTGGCAGCTGTATTTCGACGGTGCCTCGAGAATAGAGACAACCTCATTCGGGCATACTAAAGTATGGGCCGGAGCTGGCATCGTCCTCAAATCTCCAGACGGGGAAGTATTGCACACTTCCTATTCTATCAGCAAGCCCTGCACAAATAACGAAGTAGAGTATGAAGCTCTGATTATTGGCCTCCAAGTCGCCTTGCAGATGGAGATCAAAATGCTACAAGTATTTGGTGATTCGCTATTGATCGTCAAGCAGGTCCAGGGACAGTTTGATGTCTGAAAATCTGAGCTACTTCCTTACTATGCTAAGGCGAGGTGGCTCATGGAGCAGTTCTATCTCATCGAAATAGGTCACGTCGCCAGGGGAGAAAATGCACAAGCTGACGCACTGGCGAAATTGGCAAGCTCATTGGCAATTCCGCCAGATAGATCACTCAGCATCTAGGTGATAAATCAGCGCCAAGTGTCAAGCATGATAGAAGAATCAGAAGAGGGAAAATTTGAGGCCGCCACAGTAGAGGCCATCAGCCTACCCGACTGGAGGGACCCTCTTATACAGTGGTTCAAATACTAGCAATTACCTAAGCGAAGAGAAGAAAAGATCAAGCTGATCAGAATAAAGGACTCTTATGAGATCCGAAATGGGATCTTATTCCGGGTCATGGCGGATGCCAAGCGAAAGGTACTCCTCCAATGCCTATCCACAGAAGAGGCTTGGAGGGTTATGAAGGAGGTTCACGCCAGGACAGTTGGTACACACCAGGCAGGACCGAAAATGAAGATTGAGATAAAGAATCTTGGCTACTACTAGCCAACAATGTTTGATGACTACTACAAGTATGCTAAGTGTTGTCAAAAATGTCAGGAGCATGCGACGGTGCCTAGAAGACCGCTCGTGCCGCTACATCCAACAGTACCCAGCTGGCCGTTCGCCTAATGGGGAACAGACGTCATTGGTCCACTACCTACATCATCCGCAGGGTGCAAGTACATTTTGACGGCAACTGATTACTTCTCCCGCTGGGCGGAAGTTGTTGCTCTGAAGGAGGTGACCGAGCAAATCATGGTCAGATTTGTCCGTCGCAACATCATATTTTGGTTCGGGGCCCCCAACCGAATTATCTCAGACAACGGCAACCACTTCTGCACTCAGAAGGTCTTCCGGCTGGCAGAGAAATGCAAGATCGACTGGAGGATGTCAACTCCTTACAACCCACAGGCCAATGGTTTGGCTGAAGTTTTTAACAAAACTCTCTGTACTCTACTAGCCAAAATTATTAGCTCCAACAAAAGAGACTGGGAAGAAAAGATGTACGAGACGCTATGGGCGTATCGAACTGTATACAAAACTCCGATGGGTTGTTCACCCTTTTCCTTGGTATATGGCTCAGAAGCAATTGTCCCGATCGAGTTGGAGCTACCCTCTCTAAGGGTCGCAATCCAACACGACCTAGTCTGTGGAGGGCAAACAAATGTCAAGCGTAGGCTCAAAGAGCTCTCCAACTTAGAAGGGAAGCGGCTTCAAGCCCAGCAGAATATCCAGGTTTATCAGGCCCGAATAGCATGCGCCTTCGACAAGCTCGTCAAGGAGTGCGAATTCAAGAATGGTGACCTTGTCATGGTCAAAAGAAGAGAAGTCATGGTTGCCAACCCCGAGGACAAGCTGAATGAGAATTGGCTCGGACCCTACATAGTCCAAAAATTCTACGAGAGCGGGGCGTATGTAATCGTCAACCATCGGGAGGAAGTTCAATTCCCACCCCTTAATGGTAGACACCTGAGATTGTATCACACTTCGATTCCTCCATTCAGTGAATAATATAATTCTCCACCCCGCTGTGGGTGAATTTGCATTACTGCTGTCCGAATGATTTTGTCATTGTTCATCCCTCGTAAAAAAAGGGGGGAGAAGAAGAAGAAAAAAGAAGAGAAAAAAAAGGAAAAAAGAAGGAAAAGAAAAAAGGGGGGAAGGAAGGAGGAGTCGGTTCCTCGTTTTAATACCTACCCGTGTCGATGAACACACTAAGAGACAAATAAATCACGTCGACCCTAACACCTTGTTGGCACCGACGAATGAACACCTCATCCAAACCTTCCGTTTTGATTGAGACATAAACTCCCTTCTAGAGTAGGCACTGACCCCGTTCCAATGAACAAATTAAGAGACAAATAGATCACGTCGGCCCCAACACCTTGTTGGCACCGACGAATGAACACCTTGTCCGAACCTTCCGTTTGGATTGAGGCATAAACCCCCTTCTTGCGTAGGCACTGACCCCGTGCCAATGAACACATTAAGAGACAAATAGATCACGTCGGCCCCAACACCTTGTTGACACCGAAAAATGAACACCTCATCTGAACCTTCCATTTGGATTGAGGCATAAACCCCCTTCTTGCGTGGGCACTGACCCCATGCCAACGAATACACTAAGAGATAAACAGACCACGTCAGTCCCTGACACTCTATCGGCCCTGACGAATGGACACCTTATCCAAACCTTCCATTTTGATTGAGGAATAAACCCCTTTGTTGCGTAGGCACTAACCCCGTACCAACGAACATACTGAGAGACAAATAGATCACGTCGGCCCCAACACCTTATTGGCACTGACGAATGGACACCCAGGCCAAACCTTTTCATTTGGATGAATACACCCTTTTTGATCTGGACCCCTCACTGTGATACACGCTAGCCCGAATGAGTAGGGGACTGTAGTTGAATAGCACGTACTCAGTAAATTCCACCGCCCCTTCTCAAAAGATGTGAGTGTCTTGGACTTTCAATTCCATGAACCAGCCCAGGGTTAGCTCGTGCTTGAAGCAGATCGCCAAGCAATCCAAGATATAAGGCTCTTCCCAGGACCACCACTTCAAGGGAGCCAACAATAAACCAAAGCGGGGCTACTCCTTATGAGTCCGCCTGGCGGCATTGTCCCAGTGGGCAGGAGTGAACTCAGGTGCCCGAACCAGCTTCTCCTCTGCGGGCGATAATTCTTCTAGCCCTAACACGGGCTTCAATTCCCTCAGCTCTCCCACCAGATACATTGGCACACTCCGGTGGACACTGTACATCAGGCTGTCTCGATACTGTAAGATGGTGCGCTCAGCACCCCGCACGGCCCTGATATCCCGCCTTTCTCGATAGTGAAAATGTGTCAGGAAATAGAGGAGGTGCTTGTCTTTGGGATAATCTCTCCGATAGTCACCGGCCTGGTCAAATGTAAAGCCTTCGTCAATCAGTGCAATCTGACTGAATTCCATGGTGTCAGTCTCAGAATCTGATGACTCAGCTAGTTTTGCCACCTCGGTATGTTCCCGGTCAAGGTCTTCCACATTGTGCCATGTAACGGTGAAAACAGCCAGAGACGGAGTGGGCTTGGTACTGGCAGCAATTGAAGAAGAAGAGCCACTTGGGGCAGCCATTTGTCTGCAAGGTGTAAAAGATTCAAGGTCAGAACAAACCACAGGAGGAGAAAAAAGGAACAATACTAGAAGGGACTACACTGGAATGAAGTGAACAAAATGTCGATAAATTTTAACAAAATTTCGGCAGAGTCTCCCTTAGGTCGGGGGGGGCGTAAGGAGAAGACACGGGTGCTCATCCACAAGGAGTGACGGCCCCAACAAAAATCACGATGCGTCCAACAGGCAGCACCGGATGTTCCTTCAATGTAAGTCAGCCTCCATCCTAACGGCACGCTGGCTGGTCCCTTCACCGGTACACTCCCTGTGTGCTCCACCGGCACACTCCTGAGTGCCCTCACATGGCTCGTTGTTCGGCACATTCATCTGATACACTCCCATCGCCCCTCACCCGGCACGCTAGCATGCGCCCTCGTCCGGTACGCCCTCAAAGTCCAGCGACTGGCACACCCCCTGCACCTTACCCGGCGTGCCGCTCAGGACCCTCACCCGGTACGCCATCAGTGCTCCTCGCCTGGCACACCCTCGACGCCTGGTACCTGACACGCTACCCAGTTCCTTCGCCCGGCATGCTTCTAACACCCCTCCGCCGGCACGCTCGCATGACCCCTCCATCGGTCCACTACTCTACCACTTCGCCCGGCACAACCCCTCGCCTTCCAAACACCTCTTCACCTTTGCCTGGCACGCCCGGTGTACCCTCTTCAACAGTGCACACCAGAGGCCCTCTCAACCGACCACCCAGTGGCTCCTCCACGGCGGCACCAGCAGTGCTCACCGCCACCCCGCCCACACCAAGAAGGAGAAGGAGAAGAGAAAGAAAAGTGTGAGTTTCATTCTCAGCTTTTAGACATACAACTTCTGATATCATTTCTTTTCTCAATTTTTTCTTTTCTGATTTCATTTTCTCATTTTTCTCAAGCAGACGTTCATATAATCTTACAAGATCATCAAAACTAAAATCATCAGTTTCAGAGTTTACTTGAGAAGATGACTCATCCAGCTGATCACTACTGTGATCTTTAGCCACGAGGCACTTGATTTCATCTTTACATCGGCTAGCAGTTATCTTGTTGATGATCTCTGTAGCACTCCTGCATTTAGAGACAAATGAAAATTGGTTAGCATTTATTGCCCTTTTTGTTAGTTCCAGGGTCTTTTGATTTTCAGCAAACTTTAGTCTGTCTGAAGCATTCCATTGGGATCGATCCTCTGGAATGTCATACGGACTGTGTGAAATAAGTATCCAAAGATTTGAATCAATAGAGATGATTGTTTATGCGCGCGGGGAAATTCCCATTTCTGGTTCCTTTTCCCTCGCGGCGGGGATGTACACTCACCTTTTACGGAAGGCCGAGATTGGTCGATTTGGCACGTGGAGATTTCATGGGTATTGAAAGGAGGGTGGAAAGAATGATAGAAATGCATTGGAGGGAGTGGCGTATGATTGATCATTCTGGAAGACTGGGACAGGGATGGCTGGATGGAATGCGGGCGTGCCAGTCGATTTCTCGACGATCACCTGTGAAATCAAATATTTAACTGGGGACGTGCCGCCAGGGCATAGCACATGAGCACGCATGTGTCACGTGAAGGGAAGGAGGTTCCATAGGTACGAGTGCGCAGGCGACTGTGGGGAGTCGTGTACTGGATGTCTTCCCCACCGACCGCAAGCGATCGGTGTTTATTTTACATCGGGCAGAGCCCGAACACCTTTGTTTCTACTATCGAAGAAGAGAGTCAGGGACCCTGGACGCCGCGACGTGGGGAGGGCTCAGTCCATGCAACAGCGACAGGGCAACAGCAACACAACAGGGATAACTGGGGGCAGAGAGACTAGTCCCAGCGAAGAGGGGGATCCGCTCCTGACTGAACTACATGACTTGGATGCCGTGAAAGGCGTTTATGTGGGGGCATAAGAGCCCGATTACATGTGCTTGCAAGTCACGGGACAATTCCGTCATTTGTGACGGTCTCTGGATCATTGCGTTATCGTGTGGGTAGTTCTGTATCCGTACATAGTGTCCGTCAGAGGACATGTGACTCAACTGGATACCACCCAAGGGGCGTCACAATGTCTTCTCGTCATGAGACAGTGTCGAGGTCGGGGCAGCAGGGGTGCTGTAGGCACCGTTGTGTTGGAGCAGTTGGGCGTCACTAAGGCCGAGGCGACCGAATGACATAGGCACCACTTGTCACTGGAGCGGCCGGGGGCTGTTGAGATCGGAGCGGTTGGACGACGTGAGCATCGCCATGACTGGAGCTACCAAAAGCCGTTGAGCTCAGGATTGCCGGGTGCCGTGGGCACCGGTGGGACTAGAGTTGTTGAGCGATCGGGCATCACGGCTCCCGATGTGATTGGAGTAGCTGGAAGTCGGGCGTCGGGGGGGCCACTGTGACTGAGACAGCTGAGCAGTCGGGCGCAACGGGCCCCGACATGGCTGGAAGTCAGGTGCCAGGGGCACCATTGTGACTGAGGTTGTTGAGTGGTCGGGCGCCGCGGGCCCCGATATGACTGAGATGGCTGGCAGTCGGGTGCCCGGGGCACCGTTGTGACTAAGGTTGTTGAGTGGTCAGGTGCCGGGGGCCCCGATGTGACTGGAGTGACTGGAAGTAGGGTGCCGAGGGCACTGTTGTGACTGAAGTGGCTGGCAATCGGGTGCCGAGGGTACTGTTGTGACTGAAGTGGCTGACAATCAGGTGCCGGGGGCACCGTTGTGACTGAGTGGCTGGCAGTCGGGTGCCGGAGGCACCGTTGTGTCTGAATTGTTGAGTGATCGAATGCCGGGGACCCCGATGTGACTGGAATGGCTGGCAGTCGGGTGTCGGGGTCACCGTTATGACTGAAGGAGTTGAGTGGTCAGGCACCGTGGGCCCCGATGTAACTGGAGTGACTGGCAGTCAAGTGCCGGGGGCACCGTTGTGACTGAGTGGTCGGGCGATCAGATGCCGCGGGCCCCGATGTGACTGGAGTGACTGACAGTCGGGTGCCGGGGGCACCGTTGTGACTGAGCGGTCGAGCGATCGGATGTCGGGGGCCCCGATGTGAATGGAGTGACTGGCAGTCGGGTGCCGGGGGCACCGTTGTGACTGAAGTAGATGGGCGCCACGAGACCTTGATGGTCGTGCTCGGGGCCCCCTGACAGACGCAAGGGCCTAGCGCTTCATCTTGCGTCGGGACTTATGAAGTATCTCCCTTGTCCGGGTAACAGCACTGAGGACACGCTTATCGAGGTGACACCGGGGCGACGTACGCGATCATCGAGACTGGGGACCAGGTTGGACGTTTCGATTGAGCCGCGTCTGGTGGTACACGATCATCGAAACAGAGACTGGACAGAGTGCTCTCATCGAGCAAGGTCCGTGTCGTGCACGAATGTCGAGGCAGAGATCAGGCAGGGTGCCTTGATCGAGCAACGTTTGATGGTGCACAATCGTTGAGGCAGAGACTGGGCAGGGCGCTCTCATGAAGCGACATCTGGGGTCATGCGCGAATGTCGGGGCAGGGCCGAGCAGGGTGTTCCGGCCGAGCAGGGTGATCCCGTCGAGCATCGTTTGGGGGCACTTGATGATTGAGACAGGGCTCGGGCATAGTGCTTTCACCAAGCGACATCAGGCTCGTACATGAATATCGAGATAAGACCCGGGCAGAGTGCTTTCACCAAGTAAGATCTGAGGTCGTGCACGATTATCGAGATGATATACGTTCATCAAAATAGGGGGCCACCTTTTAGGAGGTTGGTGTTTAGGCTAGCTTCATCTCTGAGAAAGTGGCATTTGATTTCAATATGCTTAGTTTGAGAGTGATGAACAGGATTTTTTGTTAGAGATATAGCACTAGTGTTATCACAGAAAATAGTAATACAACCAAGTTTAATGTGATAGTCAATTAACTTGTGCTTAATCCATAAGACTTGGGCTACACAATTTCCTACAGCAACATACTCTGATTTTTTTTTAGAAAACCCTACCTAGGTGCAATAGGAGAGTGCACCCTCTATTAGAGATAGAGAGAAAGTCACTCCACCATCACATTACTAGGAGGTAAATTTTATTGATATCAAAGGTACAAGAATTTACATCAACCAGATGCTAGGCAATCCTAACTTATCCATGCGAGCAATTCCCTTTATATGTTTAGGGAGTTGTTGCTGCGAAAAGAAACAAGAGTTACATTTCATGATGCATGCGAGGTTAGCCAAAGAATCAGCCACTTTATTTGCTTCACGAAAAATGTGGCTTATTGAGTCATTGGTGGCTAGTAAGCTCCAAATTTCCCTCACATAAACTATAATCCTCCATGGACAAGGGATCTTCCGGTTAATCACTTGTACAAGAATATGGGAATCACATTCAATAAATACTGGCTGAGAAGTAATTGCCTTTAGAAATTTCAATCCATCCATAACGGCTCTTGCCTCAGCTATTATGCTATTACTCTGTGCATAGTAATGGGAAAAGGCAATAATAGGTATACCAAAAGCATCCCGAACAATGCCACCACCTCCCGAGTCACCTACATGTTTGGAAGCTCCATCAGTGTTGAGCTTGAAATGAGGCCATGGAGGACACTGCCACTTAACCAACATCACAGGCAGTTTCTTGTCAGAGTGGACTGTAATATCAAAAGATGCCAATATCTTCTTCCTGCTGAAATTAGTTTCCTTTAGATCAGCAAGTTTAATGGCCCGTTTAACCTGAGTAATCACCTTTGGAATCAGACATTGCAATTGAATATTCCTATCATCATGAGTTGCTGCATTTCTGGCAGTCCAGATCTCCCACAGACCGTAAGCTATGATCCCAATAGAAAATAAGCCAAATGTGGTATTGCCTTTCACAGCTAGAATAGTGTGAGTTAGTATACCCCTTGCTGTGTTTCCAGAAATCGGGATTCCTTTGGAGCTGAAAAAGGACCATATGTAAGTGGCCAATTCACTATTAACAAATAAGTGGTTAATGTCCTCCTCTTAACTTTTCTTGCAACATCTGTATTTAGAACAGAACGAAATGCTCGTACGCTTAATGTTCAAGTCCAAAGGTAAACAATTGTAGATAACCTTCCAAAGAAATATAGAGATTCTTGTAGGAATCCATTTAGACCATCTATGCTTCCAAAAGGATTGAATATCCAGTTGCTGCATGCTGAAATGGTTATAGTAAATGAATGAAATAGTGTAATTTCCACTGGATGAAAGACACCATATAGCCTTATCCGGGAGATTAGATAATTTGATATGACTCAGGGCCCTCTTTATATCACTAGCAAGAATAGCATCAATAAAACTAGCAGTTTCCTGAGTTGGCTGAGTGAGAATTTCCTTAACAGAAATATTGTTATCATGGATGAGATTAGAAGGAACCAAAGACTCTAGATTCCTGTTCCCAATCCATATATCTTTCCAAAAGTTGGTATCTTGACCATTGCTAATGATAAACCTCTGGTGTTGAATAAAAAGATTTTTGGCACGCAGCCAACTTTTCCTTACAAAGCCATGCATTTCTTTGAAGTTGACTAGACTAATATGATTGCCTCTAATATATTTAACTCTAAAGAATCCAGTGCATATTGAATCAGAAAATAAGATATGCCAGAGCATTTTAACCCAAAGGGCAGTTTCCATATGCCTTAAGGACATAATTCCTAGGCCTCCCTAAGGTATCGGTTTGCAAATCTCCTGCCAAGACTTCCAATGCTTCCAGTTGCCATATTGAGATGAGCTCGAGAAAAAATTGGCAAAGGACTGTTCTAGGATATGGTGAATTCCTTCATGAAGAGGAGTCGAGGCCAGAATGTATATTGGGATACAAGTGAGCACATGTTTTATGAGAATAAGTCACACACCTTGAGAAAGGAACCTGACTTGCCAACCTTCAATCTTCTTTGGAATTGCAGCAATAATACACACATAGTGTACTTTTTTGATCCTGCCTAGAGCCAAAGGAAAACCTAGGAATTTATGAGGAAAGTTCAGTCTAGTATAACCCATGATATGCTCAATTCTACTGGAAAGAGATTGAGCTCATTTTGGATGAATAAAATACCCACTCTTCTCCACATTAATAAGTTGACCAGAGGTTTTTTCATATGAATTCAGAATAGACATAAGGTTGAGGATAGAATCAGTTGTAGCATTAGCAAATACTAAAGTATCATCTGTAAATAATAGATGGGATATGGCTGGACATCTCCGAGGGCCAGAGAACCACCCAATTGCACCTCTCATGTAGGCTTTATGAAGAGATCTGCTAAGAGAATCTTGTGCAATAATAAAGAGGTATGGTGCAATAGGATCACCTTGTCTAAGACCCCTTGTAGACTTAAAAAAGCAAGTGGATTCTCCATTAATGGAAATAGAAAACCAACAGTTATTGACCATGAGATCGATCATATCAATGAAGATATTACTAAATCCAAATCTCTTCAATACCACGAAGAGAAAATCCCATTCAATTTTGTCATATGCCTTTGCCATGTCCAGCTTCAAAATGACATTACACTCTCTAGTTTTCCTTCCTAATTCCTGAGTCATTTCCTGAGCCAAGGCAATGTTATCCACAATATGTCTGCCTTTAACAAAAGCTGACTGTTCTTTTGAGATAATAGTTGGCAAAAATCTACTCAGCTTATTGCACAAGACTTTGGAAATAATTTTGTAGGAAAAATTACATAGACTCCAATTTCAAAACAAAAAAAAGAAAAAACCCATTTTAAAAAAAAAACAAAAAACAAAAAAATAAAAATAAAATAAAACAAAAGAAACAAACAAAAATAATAAAAAGCCTTTTTCAATTAGCACCATTTATCACATAATGTCATGTTTGCTCCACTCCCCATTATCATTTGCTCGCTTGCATTTCGTATGGGCATTTTTCAATTGCAATTTGCATCTGCCTGCTTGCATGTCGCATTTTTCGCTATTCTTCATTATTTGCCTTAGGTGATTAAAGGCTTGGCCCCTTGACCCTTTGTTAAGGTCAAAAGAACATCCCTTTGCTTATTGAGCAAGGGGCCAAGCTGAACAGATGAATTAACCTATTTTTTTAGTGAACGTAGGGATGAGAATACACAACTACACAAATATACAAGTGCAAAAGAACAAAACTCAGGTAACATGTTTTCATTCATAACTATATGTATCTGTGTGTACAAAATGAAGGAGGAGGCGTACAAAGCTAGCTCTCTCCACCTCCCTCCTCTCTCCTCCCACTACTCTCTATCTCATCTCTACCTCTAGGATGAACCTGTGGAGGTCTCATCGACCTCTGGCTAGCAGCCGACCTCTCCGCTCAAGCACGGTCCTCATCCTCTCTCCTCTGGTGCGTAGAGGAGCCCACCAAGTAGCTAGTGTCGGAGTAAGCACTGGGTCAGCCCTCAGCTCATGCCCGCTCTTGGCCTCCCTGGTAGCGGTCCTCTGCCAACCTCGCTCGCTCCTCCGCTACACCTAGGCGGAGCCGCAGCTCGACTAACTCTGCCCTCTCACGGTCGCGCTCCCACCTCTCTATCTTGAGGAGTAGCTGCAGCTCTGCTGTCTCCCGGGGTAGCTCCTCCTGCTCTCTGCTAGCCTACCATCTCATCTCCTCCAGCTCCTTGGTAACTCGGTGCCTCTCCTCCTCAAGCTCCGTGACCACCTGATCACTGATCGCGAGCTCGATACCTGCTAAGGCAGCCCGAGTCATCGCCTCTTGTAGATCTCGTGCCTACATTATCATGCAACACATCAGAAGATTACTAAAAGTAAGGGTACTAATGACTGTATTGCTTAAATAATCTTTCTTACCAATGCAACCAGATCGCGCTCAGCCATCTCGGCCCATCTCACTACTCCCGCCAGTTGCTCCTACAAAGAAGCAACCTCGGCGCTCTGATCTCTTGTGCTCGAAGAGGCACCTCTTGTCCCTCTAGCTGCCGCTACCTGCTGGGCACACTGCATTTATGGAGATTGTCAATCGGCATGTATCAATAATTCAGGAATAATTAATGGCATATAGGTAGCATATGCTCACCAGGGTCTCCAAATCCACTCGTGTAGCTGCAAGCTAGGCCTCCACAGCACGGAGATAGGCCTGCATGTTCACCGCCACTGCATCTCATGCATCCTACATGTCATCACATGATTGGACACAAATTCATCATATAGTAACTAAAACGGCATGCATTCATACGTACCCCTCAGGGCCTCATCTGAGGCAGGTTGGCGTAAGTCCTCCAATAAATCTAGAGGTACGTTGTGCTCTCAACTGCCTGGGAGACGACTGGGGTCCCGCCTCTCTGCCAGTCGGCGTACTGCTCTGGGAACTGAAGCCGCTAGTCGGTCGTAGCAGAATGCCCTCGGGTCTTCCTCCTGATCCCGTGTGGCTCCACAACCTCGACCCACTCCTGGTCTAAGTCGAGTGTCCTCATCACCAACCTAAGTCGTAGCGGCTCGATCTCGTTCAGTCAATGAAAACAGATCTCACGCTGAAAAAGAGGTCGGCCCGCTACGACCAAAGGCAGGCCCTCATCTGCCATCCCCTGGTATGGTCTCCACAACCTGCATGCATATCATTATATCATCATAAAGCAGGAAAATAGAACAAATTGCATCATATTTACAAACGTACCAGTGAACCTGGGTAGTCACGAAACTCCTGCCTAAGTACCCTCAGGTCGTAGGCATGAGGCACCCCTGTCAAACACGATAGACACTGCCGCGCCAGTGGGTAGGCAACCTCGTCTCCAGGTCGGGGGGCAACTCGGTCCATGGGCATGTAGAGGTGACTCCACACCTGCAGCCACAATTATCATTAGTGTAGCACATAATAACAGACAAAATAATGACAATGACATAAAAAATGCATCCCTGAATAAAAGGAGAGAAGCCACTAACAGTCATCTCACGACCTGTCCCCGTAGATAGGTCGGCTATCAAGTGCGCCAGCAGGGCAGCACCCCAGGCATATCGCCCCACTCTGTCCAAGTCCTCCAAGATGCCCAAAAATCTGTAGTTTAAATCATCTCCCTTTGTACCCAGTAGCAACCTCCCGAGCATCAGGAATAGAAACCTCCTCAGATCTATTTCTACTCTCTCCCTCTGAGCTAGGTTGTGACAGTAAGTGGCTCGGGCTCTCTCAGTCAGCCTCTCTACAAACTCACCTAAAGACTCTCCCGACCTCTGTTGAGAGTCTCCTAGCCCCATGGCTCTCGACAGGTCAGTGTGACAAACCATTCTGCACGGGGGGTCATATACCATATCTAAATCTAGAAGCCTCTAAGCTAGCACGCCATAGTCTGGAAGGGTCACCCCACTCACCGCCTCTCCATCTACCCTCAAACTTGTGATCCTAGTCACGTCCTCTAGACTCAACACCATATGTCCCTAGGGCATCAAGAATGCCCGACTATCTCGATCCCATCTCTTCCTCAGCACCTGAATCAGAATCAAATCGGGACGTACCGACTCGATGCTCAGAAAAGGTCCAAACCCCATCACCTCCACTCTCACCCTCTAGAAGTCAAGCAACCTGTGATATGCGGCCAACACCTGAATCCAAGAAATGCGAGTCCGTATAAATCCCTACAACAAAACAACAAAAATAATAATCATGTCAATAACTAGCATGCCAAATTAATCCCTCTGCATCTGTCTGCGCCGTTTTAAACCCTCACACACCTGCATCGACCTTCACCCCAGGCATGCACCAACCTCGCTAGCTGCATAGACCTTAGTCTCTCCCCTACATCGACCCTCACCGCACATATCTGAACCTGCTCTGACCTTCAAACCCCACATGCATCGACCTTCATCGCGCAAGCGTCAACCTTTAACCCCCATATGCATCGGCCTTTACCATTGATATGCATTGACCTTGCCTAGCGAGCGTCGACCTTAACCTTAACATCCATTGACCCAAAACCCAGATGTACGTCAACCTTGGTCCAAGCATGCACCAACCCCCTCTGTGCCATTTTAAACCTTAACCTCAACATGCATCGACCTCTGTCCAAACCCGCATAGACCTCATTCATTCCAAGCCTACCTCACTCCCCCCAAGGGTCTATCTGATCTTCCCCAAGGTCTACCTTACTCACTACAGGTCAACCTTTATTACCACATTCATCAAAGGTCAAACAACCCTTTAAGAAAATAAATTAACCCCAACTCAATATTAATACACCAAAGAAAGGGGAAAAGAAGAAAAGAAAGATCATTTAATCAAATTGCCTCTTATCATGTTTACATGTCTTGCATATAATTGCGTCTATCACCACTTGCACATAGGATTATATGGCCAGGTCCTCAGTATATCAATTGGTAAACTGTGAAAAGTCAGACAACGTCCGACTGAAAGCTCTCACTATGCGTGATGGTGGTCTTCAGGCCTCTCTTCTCTGCCACGTACCGAGGGCCTAGGGAATAAAACATATATAATCAAATTGGAAAGACCAAGACTTTGTCGATTTGCTACTGGCCCCGTCGGAAATTGAAGATGGCGATCAGGCTACTATCGATGAGCTGATCGAAATTAATCTTGGCATGGAAAGTGACCCCAGGCCGACCTTTCTGAGTGGCCTCATGCCTCCCCATGAGAGAGAGGGGTATGTGAAGTTCCTGCAAGAGTTCTGCAATTGCTTCGCCTGAAACTACAAAGAGATGCCCAGCCTCAGCCCCGAAGTAACCTAACAAATATTGGCTATTGATCCCAAGATGGAGCCTGTGAAGCAGCCTCCTTGGCGCATGCAGCCAGAGCTGATAAACCAGATCTGCAAAGAGGTCGACAAGCTCATAGATGTCAACTTTGTAGCAGAGAACTAGTACACCACCTGGCTGGCCAATATCGTCCCGGTGAAGAAGAAGAATGCACAGATCAAGATCTACGTGGATTTTCGCGACCTGAATAAAGCCTGCCCAAAAGATGACTTCCCGGTGTCCATCACCGAGGTGATGATTGATGCAACCACCGGCCATGAGATTTTGTCTTTTATGGACGGTTCATCCGGTCACAATCAGATCTGGATAGCCGAGCACGACTGGATCCATACAGCCTTCAGGTCGCCTAAGGGAATCTTCCACTATAAGAGAATGCACTTCGGCCTTAAGAACACCGGCACTACGCATCAGCGGGCAATGACCAAGATGTTTGACGAGCTACTCTACAGTAAGGTCGAGTGCTACATTGATGATCTGGTCGTCAAGACGAAGAAGAGGGGTGACCATCTAAGTGACCTCAGAGTTATCTTCCAAAGGCTCCGACAGTATGAACTAAAGATGAACCCGATGAAGTGCACTTTTGGCGTCTCCAGCAAAAAATTCCTGCGCTTTATTGTTCGGCATAGAGGGATCGAGATCGACTGCTTCAAAATAAAAGTCATCTAAAAGTAGCCACCTTCGAAGAACCTCGGGGAACTGAGGTCCCTACAAGGCCGGCTAGCTTATGTCTGCAGGTTTATCTCCAACCTGTTGGGCCGCTGCCAACCCTTTCATAAACTGATGATGAAGAATGCACCGTTCAACTGGGGTGATGAATGCCAGCATGCCTTTGACCGGCTGAAGGATTATTTGGAGACCCTACCTGTGCTGGGGGCACTTGTCAAAGGCAAGCCACTCATCCTTTACATAGCGGTTACCAAATACTCACTAGGGGTAATGCTCACCCAGAACAATGACGAGGGAAAGGAGCAGACTCTCTACTACCTCAGCCGAAGATTAGTGGGAGTAGAAGCCAAATACACTCCTATCGAGAAGGTCTACCTCGCCTAGTTCTTCACGATCAAGAAGTTGAGGCACTACATGCTGTCCCATGAAGTGAGCCTGATCTCCAGGGCTGACCCCGTCAAGCATATCCTCTCCCAACCGGTTCCGAAGGGGCACCTCGACAAGTGGGTCGTGCTGTTGATGGAATTTGACATCGCATATGTGCCACAGAAGGCCATCAAGGGGCAAGCTGTCGCGGACTTCTTCGCGGCACACCCCGTGCCTGGAGACTCCCCGCTGGCTACGGAACTACCCGAAGATGAAGTGCTGGAAGCGGACCAAGTCCAGCAGGCCGTCTGGCAGCTATATTTTGACGGGACCTGCAAAACAGAAACAGCCTCCTCTGGGCGTACCAAAATACGGGCTGGGACTGGCATCGTCCTTAAATCTCCAGATGGAGAAGTGGTGCACACTTCCTGCTGTATCAACAAGCCCTGCACAAATAATGAAGCAGAGTATGAAGCTCTGATTATCGGCCTCCAGATTGCCCTACAAATGGAGATTAAAATGTTGCAAGTATTTGGCGATTCATTGCTGGTCGTCAAGCAAGTCCAGGGATAGTTCGATGTCTGAAAGCCGGAGCTACTCCCTTACCACACTAAGGTAAAGGGGCTCATGGAGTCGTTCTACATCCTTGAGATAGGCCACTCGCCAGAGGATAGAATGCTCAAGCCGACGCCCTGGCGAAGCTGGCAAGCTCGCTAGCAGTCTCGCCTGATGGGTCACTCGACATCCGAGTGATCAACCAGCGCCAGGTGCCTAGCATGATAGAAGAAGGACTGGAAGAATCAAAGAGCAAATCACCAAGGGGCAGAAGACTGGTCTCTTCAGATCGGTCCTTTACCCAACATGGCTCGCCAATGTCATCCTAGTACCAAAAGTCTCGAGAAAATGGTGAATGTGCGTGGACTTCATCGACCTTAATAAAGCTACTCCGAAGGACTGCTACCCACTATCGAGCATCGATCAGCTGGTCGACTCCACCTCAGGCAATGAGCTACTCAGCTTCCTAGATGCCTACTCCGGCTATCATCAGATCAGGATGGACCCGGAAGACGTTGAGAAGACCGCCTTCATCACTGACTTCGGCGTACACTGCTACACCCAAATGCCATTTGGGTTGAAGAACACTGGGGCAACGTACCAAAGGCTAGTTAACCACATGTTCGAAGGACAGCTCGATCGGAACGTCGAGGCCTACGTTGATGACATGCTTGTCAAGACGTCCAAGGCCGAGGACCACTTTGCCGATCTAATCGAGACCTTCAGCACCCTTCTAAGGTACAACATGAAGCTCAACCCCGTTAAGTGTGCCTTGGGGGTCAGATCTGAGAAGTTCCTAGCCTTCCTGGTAACTCAGTGTGAGATCGAGGCCAACCCCGACAAGGTCTAGCTCATCCTGGACATGCGGCCGTCTACCTGCGTCAAGGATGTTCAACGCCTTACGGGGCACATTGTTGCGCTCAACCAATTCCTGTCCCGAGCAGCCGAACGATGCCTACCCTTCTTCAAGCTGTTGAGGGGACCCAAAATGGTGTCTGTCACATTCGCATGGGACGAGGAGTGTCAAAAGGTGTTCGCCAAGCTTAAAGAACTCCTGGTATCACCCCCAATGCTGTCTAAACCGGTCCCAGGTGAAGCCCTACTTCTCTATCTCTCGGCGACCATGTCCACCGTAAGCTCGGTCCTGGTCAGGAATGACGCGGGAGTTGAGAGACTGGTCTACTACGCTAGCAATGTGCTCAATGAAGCTGAGAGGAGGTACCTCACAATCGAGAGACTTGTGCTAGTGTTGGTAACCTCGGCCAAATGCCTCAATCCCTATTTTCAAGGGCATTCTATCATCGTACTAACCAACGAACCCCTGAAGAAGATCCTCGCCCACCCTGAAGCCTCGGGACGTCTCGTCAAATGGGCCATCATGCTCGGGGCCTATGACATTTCATACCGATCCCGCTCGGCCATCAAAGGACAAGAACAGGCAGACTTCATCGCCGAGAGCACCGCCCCGACCGAGGAAAAACTCCCGATGGCACCTGGGCCAACCTGGGATCTATTCGTTGATGGCTCCTCAAAGTCGACCGGGAGCGGTGCCGGCATCCTCCTTAAATCCCCCGAAGGAGCGGAGCTACAGTACGCCTTGAAGTTCAGCTTCCAGGCATCCAACAATGCCTCCGAGTACGAAGCCCTTATCTCGAGAGCTCGGATGGCCCGACGGTTAGGGGCTGAGAGGGTCAGGATTCATGCTGACTCCCAGTTAGTCGCTAGCCACGTCAACGGTGATTACTCGGCTCGGGAAGAACCAATGATCAAATATCTCCAGTTGGTCAAGGGGTTGGCACAACAGTTCGAGGTCTTTGAGGTAGTCCGAATAGCTCGGGAGGAAAACTCCCGCGTGGACGCCCTCTCTCGACTGGCCTCCTCTCTGGACCGCGAGGGTACTCGATCAGTTCTTCTCGAGGAATTAGAGCGGCCAAGCATCGATTCGGAGCTCATGACCATTGACTCGACCTCCCCGAGTGACTGGCGTACCCCCTATCTATCTTGGCTTCGAGACTCGAGAGAGCCCCCCGACCCACGGGATGCTCGAAAATTGAAATACCAAGCTCGGTGCTTCGTCCTCCTGGATGACACTTTGCATCGCAGATCTTTCTCCGGCCCCCTCCTTAAGTGCATCAGTGTCGACGAAGCCAACCGAGCGGTGCAAGAAGTTCATGAAGGCATGTGCGGAGCACACCAGGGAGGGCGGTTACTTGCCAGAATCTTACTTCGGCAAGGATACTGGTGGCCCACTCTCCAACCCGATTGCTCAGCATACGTCTAGAAATGGGACTGATGCCAGCGATTCAACCACCTGGTCCACCAACCAGCGTCAGAGCTTGTCACCCTGATCGAGCCCTATCCATTCGCTCGGTGGGGGATCGACATCCTTGGTCAGAAAAAGTTCATCAACGTCGCCATCGATTACTTCACCAAGTGGATCGAGGCCAAAGCTACGGCCAGAATCACCGAGACAGTCGTATGGAGTTTCATCTGGAAGTCGATCATTTGTCGCTATGGCATCCCCCGAGTGATGGTAAGCGATAATGGTCGGCAATTCAATTCTCATTATTTCAGAGACAGATGCGTCGACTTAGGCATCCGCAACCACTTCACTTCGGTTTCCCACCCTCAGGCTAACGGGTTGGTCGAAAATACCAATAAAACCATATTAAAAGGCATCAAGACTAGGCTCGATAAGGCCAAGGGAAGTTGGCTTGAGGAATTTCCAAGTGTACTATGGTCGCACAGAACGACTGCCAGAACGGCAACCGATGAAAGCCCATTTTAGCTGGTGTACGACACTGAGGCCGTAATTCCGTTGGAAATCGGCGATCCCTCTCTCTGAGTCATCTGCTTCTCACCCGAGGTAAACGAACAGAAACTACTCGAGAACCTTAACCTAGCAGATGGAGTCCGAGAGACAGCCAGTATCTAGGCAATGGAGTACCAACGGCGCCTCACTCGATACTACAATGCCAAAGTCTGAGATAGACACTTCCAGCCAGGAGACTTCGTCCTTAGAAAATCTGAAGCCTCTCTGTAAGGCCCGTTCGGTTGCTTATGTTAAAGGTTGTTAAAAGGTATTTAATAGGTCGAACACGCAGCGCAAATGCGGGCTTCGCAACAGGCTTGCAGGCGTAACGGTTTGACGCTTCCAAGGGATATGGCTTTTAGGGTAATTGTACTTTTCTTATTATTTAGTCGTGTGGATTGCCCTCGTTGCCCCGTTGTTCACTTGCTCACACGAGTCTCCGAGTTCATTTGTTTTATTTATTTATCTATCTTTCTCCCCCCTTTTTTTTACATTATTTTTTTTATCTGAGTTTCCTGCACTCTTTATTATCACATATACATGTATATATCCCTTTTTTATTGTTGTTAGTATTATTATATGTTTATCTATTGCTTTCTTTTTTGTTAGGGAGGAGTGGGCCGCTGAAGGCCCTGAAAACGGGCGTGCCGGCGGAGAAGGAGGGCGTGCCGGCGAGGGGCATGCAACAGCATGTACCGCTAGAGCGGTTGGGTGGGGTGTACCTCTGAAGGGCAGTTGTGTGTGTGCGTGCATGTGCCACTGGAGGGGGTTCGAAGGGGACAGCACACCGGTAAGCGGCCGTGCCGATGGATGTGTGTGTACCGTTGGAGGGTGTAAAAGGACACACTCCCTTGGTCATTTTAAGGCCTTTCTTTTCTTCTCCTCTTAATTTTGATACAGCCCTGTGCAAATTAGTTCTTCTCCTTGTGGTCATAATCATTCGAGGTACTCAGTCATCGCCCAGTCTAAATACCCTTGTAATGCCCGTGGCCCACTTGTCTTGATTAGAAATGTTTATCAATTGTTATTCCGTCTGTTTGTTGCTCCCCTTTTTTTTGTCATGTTATCCCCTTTTTTTAACGAAAATTCGACAGCATCGCCACTTGACCCCAGGCGTAAGGGAAACATGGGAAACGCGCCCACATAGAGTGACGGGACCCGAAAAATGGAGGTGGGCGTCCGAGGACGGCAACACCTTGGGCAGACCTCGGGGAACTCGAGGGGAGCAGTGAAGAGAGGGCTGCGGGACTGGCCGTGGATACTGGGCTAAGGGGCAAGGACAAGTGTGCCGGCCAAGGGACCCCAGAGGGTGTGCCGGCTAGGGCCGGCTATGGGGAATGGATTGTATCGGCAAAGGACCGTGCCGGTGAGGGGTTTCGGAGTATGGAAGGTGTGCCGGCCAAAGGCCGTGCCGGCGAAGGGATCAGATAGCTGTTAAGGCGTACCGGCCAAAAAGGGGGGTGGCACGAGTGTACCGGGCAGGAGATTATGTCAAGGATTGTGTTGAGAGGCTGAGGGTGCCGGTGAAAGTTGACCCAAATGGGATGAAACGCACTGAGGAGAGGACTATGGGGTTTTCTGGTTCCTGGCCAAGCTGGGGGGGAAGATCCAGTGGGGAGACCGGGATGGTGACTGGGCACTGGGAAAGGGTGGTGGGGTTCAGCAGGATGAAGGCAAAGAAGCCTTCCGCCCAAGATGAGGGGGCTGATGGCGAGGAGGACGAGGACGAAGACACTACCGAGAGCGGGCAGGCCATCAAACACCAACATGAATCCAGTGCAAGGAAACAACAAAGGCCGTGTAAGGACCACAGTTCTTATTCACGTAAAAATGTGAAGTGGGGGGTACAACAAAAGAGGAAAGAGGGAGACAAGAACGGAAGAGCGGAGAAGAAAGGGGCTGGAGTTGAGCAGGGGTAACTGAGCCCTGCTCTTCCCCACTCCGTCTGCTACATACTCTCTCTAGATCTCTCTCTCTTACTCTTCCTTTGGTGGTCGTCGAAGGGGGATCCCACGGCGGAGTTCTCCTTCCTCTTCTTCTTCTCTTCTTTCCTGCTTGTCCCCTCTTCTCCCTACGTGTGTTTTTTTCTCTTCCTCTGGTTCTTCTCCCCCCTTTTGTTCACCGGTGTAGGGTAGTTCTTATACCCAGTGGCACATGACTCCTTCGAACACGGGGTGATGATGGCAGGAAAATGATGCACTTATGGGGATTTGACCCGGGCGTGCTTGACGGCATGGAGAGTAGGCAGCGTGGCTAGCTCTCCGTCCGCCACCTCGGACGGGCCACTGCGCGCCAAGGATCCCGTAGGGCGGCGTGAGATCTCCCGTGCCGTCAGTTAGATCGTGCCGCTGAAGGATGGGGCTGTGCCGCTAAAGCGGCCCAGGCAGCCGTGCCGTTGAACGGCATTAGAAGCGTGCCGCTGAAGGGGCCTTCACAACATGTCATTGAAAGGGCTGTTGGGCTGTGCCGTTGGAGGGCACAGGAAGCGTGCCGTTGAAATGGGGCACAAGGGTGTGCCGTTGAAGGCTATTAGGGGGCGTGGCGTTGAAGGCACTTTGTAGCATGCCATTGAAGGCACATGGTGTGCCGGCGAAGAAGCACCAGGAGCATGCCGGCCAAGCCCAAGCTAGGCGTGCCGTTGAAGGCCTGTTGGGGTGTGCCGCTAGAGGGCACGTTGGAGCGCACCGTTGAAGGCCTATGGAGCGTGCCGCTGAAGGCCCTTGAAGTGTGCCGCTGGAGGGTACGTTGGGGCGTGCTGTTGAAGGCCACGCCAGGCTTTCTTAAAGGAGCTTGTGGGTGTGCCGTTGAAGGGCACAGGAGCGTGCCGTTGAAGGCTGTTGGTGAGCGTGCCGTTTAAGGGCACTTGGGCATTTGTTGAGGTGGATTTCATGGCTTATTTCGGACTCGATTGACGATCTGTTTGATTCTCTTTGGGAGCCCACGGGCAGTGAGCTTCCCCAGGGGTTGGCTTCTCTTCGCTGTCGTGATTCCAGAGACGGCTCTACGGCAGTATGTTGTCTGTTCAGAGAGTCCGGATGGGACTTGTTCTCCAGGGTCTCTTTGGTTGAAACTGTTGTCACTGTTGGATTGGCGGAGACACAGGGACGTGCGATTTTTGCACGTCCACAGCATACTACATTTGTTATGCAACCTCCCTCGGTTTATTGGTGAGACGGCCACATCAGCACCGCGTCTTACCCTTCCTCAGTTTCATCCTGCACTTCTGGCGAGGGAGTTATGCTTCATGTCCGATGGCCGAGTGGGATTGCCGAATCTCCACTAGAGTCCAATCCTAGAAATTAAAGGCAAGTACAGTCAATAGAAAGGAAAGACGTACACTAAGGTAGGGGAAACCCGATGTAGGTATCGCTGGCAGCTATGGACACGCCACTCCAGGAATCGCGGAAGCAGAACGACGATGACCCACCTGAGAAGTAGGGGTGAGTCTCATGTCACTGGCTCAGTAAGGGTCATGCGGATCCCCACTGGAAACAACGCAGTAACACGGAATAGAAAACAGCAGGTAGTAAAGCAGGAAAACTAAACTACAAAGCTGTAACAGAAAGAAGAGGAAGTAGGAGTAGGGAATAGGCAAGGAAGAGGGAAGAAGCCGTACCGAAAGAACACCGACTGCCGAACTAACCTCAGCACCCCAAACTACTCCAAGCAGTGATAGAAGGGCAGACTCTGATCTGACAAGTCAGAAGTTGTCGATCTGCCGACGTGACACCAGGCCTAAGAAGAAGACCTGCAAGGACAACAAGAAACCTAGGAAAAACCTAGACAGACGACAGACACAGACAGAAGTCACTAGCATGACTAGAACATCGTGCACACGAAACAACACTGACCTCGGGCAAGACCACGAGAGGGCTAATCCGGAAAGGTCACAATGCACTAGAAACGCAGAGAGTCACGTGTCACGTGACAAAGTACCCTCTCACTAGAAGAATGGCCAGATGCATCCACTGACGCCTTATACTGCACCACAAGTGTCTCGCCTACGATGCCGTTTGAAGCTCGGTAGAGTCAAAGACACGCGCTGAACTAAACAGGAACTATAGTCACAAGTGACTAGTCAGGGTCATGCCCGTCGATGCTGGTCCAAAGCCCCTGACCACATGTGCACACACTGACTCTCGCCTAAGCCAGGCCTCTAGCTAGTATTCCCCCACCATAGGACACTACGGTGAAAAGCTGGGGCCCCACGGAACTAGCTTAAGAATGGTAAACTGGGAACTGTCCCACTGTAAAGGCCGACACACCATAACATGCCGTAAGGATACAACTAGTGGAGGCTCACTAGACACAGACTCCAAAACACGGGTGCTGAAGTACAAACAGGCAAGAAAGCACTGTCGCACGTACTTCAGAGCACCAAGGCAGCACAACCACTGCCGGCAGACTCAGGACAAGGCAACTAGACCTACTCGTGTAATGATCCTTGAGTCGAATGACTCGGAGGTAAGATCATCACAAACAGCGGAACAAGCCGCTAATCGGTCTAATCCTAAGCCAGAGAAACGATACTCCACAAGAAACGACTCACGGAGACCTGAGGGAACACCGAGAACCCTCAGCACACCTGGATACAGAAATCGAGGTAAGATAATACCTTGAGGCATCCAGAACTATGTCTCGACCTGGACAGAATCGTTGAGATACACAAGGTCACCTGTCAACCACTGGGTCTAGCCAGGTTGAGCAAAACCTGACAATGATGACTCTACAGTAGGAAAAAGAATCCTACCACAAGCAAGAAAACCCCTAGCTACCTCATAACGTAGTCTTAGCCCTCATAGGATGTCAGGAGACATCCACGGGAGAATGGGCAGACCACAAGGTTAAGCCAAGACATATCAGAAATTGAAACACCGGTAAACAATCCTCTGGGAGGCAAGCGATCTATCTCTTGGCCGCTTAATGACATAAACAGTCAAGGAAGAAATCGTTGCACTCACGGAGGCACTAAGGACTCTGGCGGTCAAGGGTTGGGCCGCTAGGGCACTGTGGCGGTCAAGAAATAGGCCGCTAGACATAGTTGACCCCGAACCGACTTACCCTATCAAACCACCATAGCGGTCTAATATAGACACGCTACATGGACCTGGAGATCGAAGGATGAACCGCCACAATAACCGCCCTAGACAATAACCTAAGATGGACAGACCTATAGCGGCCTAATAGAGGCGCGCTACACGACTCTGATGCATGAAGGTTGGGCCGCTAGAGCCAACCGACATAAAATATTGACTCGGTCAAACAACATGTAACGGCCTAATATAGACGCGCTACCGGGCTCCGACGGTCAGAGCTAGAACTGCTAAAACGAAATGACTGACACTAACTTTGAGAAACGACAAGGTTGTGGCGCTCTAGCTGAGGTGCGCCAGAGGCAGGTGACGGTCCAAGAGTGGGCCGCCAGACTCACCCAGCCTCGAACGAACTGACATGCCCAAAGGCTGTGGCGGTCTATCATGGGGCCGCTAAAGACCTCTGGCGGTCTCTGGAATGACCGCTAAAGCGGTACGGCGAGAAAAATAGGGGAAAGGCCGAATCGACCCCTTCCACGCCCCATTCACATCGAAACGCAGGGGAATCGGTACAGGACGATGAGAAAAGCCTTCCAGAAGCCAAAAGGACCACATGCAACAAACGAATCGAGAGATCGGGGTGATTTCGATGAATCGACCCTAATCGGGTCACCGGGGTTCCCGGACTCCTACCGACCCCGAATGACAACCAATCATGATAAAACTTATGGGAATGGAATCCAGACATCCCAGCGGTTCTTTTGACGGTAACTACATCTAAAACTGTCGCCATTTTCTGGCAAACCCTATAAACTCTGAAAAACTACAACGAGCCCAAACTTGCTCGTTCTAGCCCGTTCTAGCACCAAACGACGTGAAACTATAGGGAAAACATGCAGAAGGAGTAGGCGATCTGTCTCCCTATCTCCACCGAAGAAATCGTACACTGAAGTGACTAAACTACGTCGAAAACCACAATGCGAGCTCGACCGTCGACTTTGAATCCACTATTCGGGATCGTGCCAAAATCAGTCCGATCCTCGTCCCTTCGCGCAGCTAGCCATCCCCACATCGTCGCCACCTCGCCCACGAGCCTCCTTGTCTGTAACCGGAGCCGAAAGGGAGAGAGAGGAGAGAAAATGGGAGAGAGAGGGGGATGCACGCGAATGTCGACGCGGACCAAAGGTAGGGTGACGATCCCTAGCCTCTTGCATTCCTTCCCTGTGAGTTTTAGCCCGAGGCGAGGCTGAGAGGGGTTGTTTTCGCGCCAGAAAGGGTCATCCATGTCACGGGGATAGTTCGCCTGATCCACCGTTTCACGCCCCGATTCTACATTTCAAGGGTGTAGAAGTATCCTAGGGGGCTTGGTGGTTGATTTTCTTGTGTTTCCCCCTCCGTAGGGCTTGAATGGGGCCGAAAATGGAGTTTTTCGGTCGGTTCACCATTTTCGCGCCGGTGAGAGATAAACGGCCGAACCAGGACCTGTTTATCCCTTGTTCGGCCATTGGCAACCGCCCTTTTGCTTGGCACACAGTGGGCACCCCCTTGTGCGGCCATGGTCTGACCGCCCAATGGCTTGGCACGCACTGGGTGTGTGCAGCCAGTAGTGGGACTGCACATCCTATGAGCGGCCCCAAGGCAACCGCTCTTCTCGTGAGTTTTGACCGTTGCTTGTGACCGTTGCACAGTGCACTATGGTGTGCGTCCAGGGTCTAGCCGTATGACCCTTCGTGTGGCCAGGGGCAAGCCGCACGTCACCTGGTGCCATTGGCAGTGGTCCGGCTAGAGTTGGACCACACATGCCTCGTGCGGTGGGGTCCTAGCCGCTCGTCCCCCATGCGGCTTGGGGCTAGCCGCACATGTGTTTCACCGTTGGAGGAAGTACAGCCGTGTTAGACCGTACATCCCCCTGGTGCAGTTGAGGGTCAACCGTCCTTCAGTGGTGCAGTTAGGATCAGGCCGCTCATATTTCGTCTGGGCCAGGAGAAGCATGGTCTGTGGATGGCCGTATATCCCCTGGTGTGGCCCCTGTTCGACTGGATGTCCTTGACCAACCCAGAGTGGACCGTTCAAGGGTACCAGCTTGACCAGTGTTTTGATCTTGGCCGATTCGAGTCCCAGGTGCGTGGACCTCGATCTACGTGTTGACCCGTGGTCTGATAGATGCTGGGCACCCTATCAATGCCAAGTGTTGTGCTACTGTGTAGTCCCAGGAGGTGTTGTTTTCGGCTCGTGTCACCGTGTCATGGTGCTAGTACGAGGAGCATTCCTTGTACTACCGATTGTGACGTCACTTTCCGTGGCTTGAGAGTCTACTCCTTCAGTGACCCTCCACTAGTCCTAGCCTTCGGAACGCGTGTACTGGCCCACCAGGGAGTGGTGGAGGGGCTACCCTGAGGATGATTTTTAGTCTAGTTTCTATCGGGCTCCACGTGTAGCAGCTAGAGTCCGGCTGAGGGGAAAACCAGTTAGAGGCCAAACCTAGTATGTACAGTCTGTGTGTGCACACGTGGTTGGGGGTAGTTGGACACGCGTCGACGGGCGTGACCCCAGTTAGTCACTCGCTTTGTAGTTACTTGTGCGGTGTACTTGCCTCCGCTAGGCGCTAGTGTGTCAGGCGGACACCTGCGGTGCGGTGTAAGATGTCAGGGGATGCTACCGACTGTGCTTCTAGTAGGAGGTACTCTTGTCGAGTCGGGGAGTGATAGACCGTCTGCTTCAGTGACTTTGACCTTCATGTTTTGGTCGTGTCGACCGGTGAGTCCCAGTCATTCTGCCGTGGCGTGTGTGTGTGGGTTTTCACGCTGAGAGACCGGTGTTGTAGTTGCAGGGCTTTACCATGTAGTACTCGCTTAACTGCTAGCATAGCGATTTTTCGTTTTGTGAGGTAGGGTTCGGGTGATCCCTACTGAGTCTTGTTTTAAGACTCATTCCCTGCATATTTTTACTGTGTTTCAGGCGAGGCGCGGCTTCAGAGGAGTGCACCTGAGGCTCAGCGTGGTTCAGGTGCCCAGCGTTAGTTGCCAGTGGTGAGTGCCGGGATATGTCCTGTGTAGCTATACTTTTCTTTCTGTCTCTGTACTAGTTGTGGACTATTGTTGTTATTTATTGTTATATTGTGGACCATGTAAATTGTAAAATGTTAATTTAATTTCCTGCTTAATTATATAAACGGTTTTAATTTCTGTAATTATTTGTGATACTTGTGGAGTCTCCACACCATCCTTTTAACCCTTCCAAGTCTTAGGACTCGTGGGTGGCGGTTCGAGTCTCGGGTTATCGAGCCTTCCCGGTAATCGGATTCTCGGGTCGTTACACGCGGTCTTACTTCGATAGACCGTATGGTTCGTTTTAGTGGCCCTATAGTTGACCACTAAGCGTCGTTGACTTTCATCAATGTTTTGAGTCGGTTCAGGCTAGCGGTCCTAGCTCTGACCATTTGAGGTGTTTAGCGGCCCTTCTATAGACAGCTAATTACCATTTGACTTCGGTCAAATGTTTTATGTCGGTTCGAGCGGTGTCCTTCGCGGTCCATAGGTAGACCACGTAGTTCCATGTAGCGGTCCTATTATAGACCGTTTAAGGGTTTGACTGCCTAAGTCGGTTAGGGGTTGACTGGGTCTGGCGGTTGAGTATATGATCGCTACAGTCACCTTGCGGCCCTAATATAGACTGCATGCCCCTATGTTGTTATAGTTTATTCTCCTGAGTTTTCCGAGGTTAGCGGCCGTTGGCTGACCGCTTGGCTTACCTAGCGGGGAAGCGATCGACCGTTTATTCCCAGAGTGCTATTTTCTCAATGTTTCAGCTTCTAATTATCTTGTCTCAACCTTGTGCTTTACCCGTTGTCCCGTGGATGTCTTTGATGTCCTATGAGGGCTGTGACCAAGTTATAAGGTAGCCATGAGTGCCTTTATCTCGAATGGTATTCCGTACTGCTTCAAAGTCGTTATTGGTCTCCAGTCAACCCGGTGTGAGCCAGTGGTTGACACGTGACCTCGTAAGTGTCTCATCTATCCTGTGAGGATCGAGACATGGTTTTGGACGCCTTTAGGTGTTATTTTATCTTGATTTACGTGTTCAGGCACTTTGACTTGATGCTGCCACTGTGAGAGGTTGCTCCACCTCCACCGACTGGGTAGGGCCCGTGTCCATTGTCCGCATCTGCACCGTCGGCACTGGAGCCACCGCTTCGGTTGGAGAACAAATGGCCGCAGGGACTGAGTCGGGTACCATGGCTGACGAACTCGCTTCCATTTCCACATCCTCAGTAGGGCACGGACCCGCCATCGCTTCACAGGCTGGGAGTAGGAGAGTCGCGACCTCGATTGAAGGGAGAGTGTCGAGCAGAGCCAGGCCCGATACCGCTCCTGAGAGACCTATGGCCCTTTGTACCCGGGACTCCCTCGGAGGTATGGTGATGCCTGCCAATATCTTCCTTAAAAGCTGGGTTTCCTATGGTGTAACTAACTTCTGGAGAGATGAAAGCGGGACCGCAAGCCATGGGCTGGCTCCCGATCGCAGGAAGGATGCGAAGGATTCTGCCTCCGATCCTAGGAGTGACTTCAGCCTCTGCGTCGCCAGCGGACCGAAAGACGACCTCCATTTGGGAACAACCTTATAGGCCCGGGGGGCAGGCACCTCCTGGGGCATCGTCATTGCCTGGCTGTGCAAGGTAGGGTTAGCCACTCACCACACAAGGAAAACTACTGAATTCTAAAGGAGAAAAGGGAGGAGCCAAGAGGTCCCCATGCTTACCTCAACCATCAGCACTATGCTGCTCTCCGGCGTTACCTCTCCTTCTTCTGGGATTTCAACCATCGCTGCCGGTATGGGAGCATCTAAAGTCTTCGCGGATGCCTCCTGCTGTAAAACCTCGACTAGGGATGTAAGTTTCTCCAAAGCCGTAGTGGCCCCCTCCTATCGAGTGACCTTTGCACCCGGAATGTGGGTCTCCGTGGCCTTCGACGGGGTTTGTTTCTGAAGTTTAAAAAATGACAACAATAGAAATTAGTGGACAACCTCGAGGGGAGCCCGAATGAGCAGATCCACACTTGCAAGCACCTTCTCTACTAAGCTCAAAGAGACGGGTAATGTTGGGGCCTTCAGCATTACTGCTGGAGGCTCGGGTCCCCTGGACATGCCCTCGTCGAAAAGCACTTCGTCCGAGGAATAATCATAGTCTATCTTTTCACCCGATGAAGATCTGGTCGGGGCAGACGCTTCTCTTATTGGAGAAGGAACCCCTATCTCGGAGCCTATGGCCGGCACATCCTCATGCGGGCTCGATAGTGGTGATCTCCCCGACCTCGGCCCCCTTCTCACGTATGTTTGTTTAAGCAGGGGAACCACAGGAGCCACCACCAGCGGGACGGTTGTTACATCAGTGCCTGCCGAACAAAGAATGATTTAGATTAAATGGGGCCTGTAGGCTCATAAGAGATGAAGGGAATCAGCCAAGGTGGTGAAGAGGAAGTACCTTCCCCAACTTCCACACCAGGGTTTGATTCATAGGCAGCCTCCTTGACCGATTACACCGCCTCAGGAGCCCTGGCTTTGCCTACGCCGAGAATGGAGACAGAAGTAGGCTCCTCCACGGTGGCTGAAACAAAGACACACGTATAAGGGCCTCGTTCTTGAGGTGCAAATAAGCCTTGAAGAGCTGCGAGAGCTAAAGGACCTAACCTGCAGGCTGACTTGGTTCAGCCCGAGTGGCGGCGAACTCTTCAAAGGACAGAGTTGGAGGAATTGGAGAGATGATTGTTGAAGCAGAGGCAGCCTCTGCCTTCTTCCGTTTCGCCTGCTACCACTCGGCCACCTTGGCGGCAGCCAACGCCTCCTTCACTGGCGACTTCACCCGGGATCACTTATTGGCCTTCGGCAAAAGAGTTGTAGTGGGAGCCAGTTCTGCCGCCTCAAAGTGAGGGGGCTTCTGCACGAACCGAAGGAGGTGTCAGTAGTGCGCTAGCAGGGAGCTGGAGGGATGCTCTGTTAAAAAAAAGGAGAAAGAAGGGAAAAAATCAATTAGAGTCCTAAAAGACCGCAACTATGGAAGGCGAAAATGAAGAAGCATTATACCAGGGGGGCCGATGTATAGCCGCAGTGACAACTGCCTGTACATCAGGGATGGTTCCTTGTCCTGACGGGCTACCTCTCGAACCAACCAGTAAACATCCCCAACCTTCATGCAGCGGTCTGCAAGATGCACCAGGTCCGCGTGCTACTTGAAGGCAAGGTGGCAATAAAGACTGAAGTGGTCCATGCCCCATCCGTCGGCATAATGAAAAGAGACCTGCAGATGCTTGTCCAGAATGATAGCAGTTGGGTCCTCCGCCTTTAGCCCATGTGCTCGGAGAAGAACGTATAGCCATGTGGTGTCCTTGTAATTCTCGGGCTTCTGCTCTTCTCTTCTCACAAATGTGCAATAAGGGCACGTCGGGTCTGTCTCTGGATGCCAGCTTCTTGCAGGGGTGCCTTCTTCCTCTATCGGGAGGGGATAATTGGTGAGGTCCAGGCGATCTCCCCCGATGCGGCACAGGTCCTCAAGGGTTTTATTGAAGACATCCTTGGCAACAAGAGGCAACTTAATTTGTAGCAACGGCCTAGCTTCCCGAGTTTCCCGACGCGTAGCCATGTACGCTACCACTTCCTTGTCCGTGTTGTGCTTCAACTGGAGCAGATGCTCCGGGTCAATATCCAATATGGGCACTGACTGCTTACTCAAGAACTTTCGATCGGCACCGTCCCAGCAATCGGTTTTGCACAAGTGATAAAAGTCCGTCCGGGCATTCCACCATTTTATGTACTCTGTCATCACTCGTGGAACTCGTCTGGGCGCCGGCACCCTGAACGCAGAGCTGTCGACCCAGTGAAAGAAGTCCCACCAAGTCCAAGCGTGCTCAACTGTTAAACTACCCCAGAGACTCAGCACGAGCAGGGCAAACTGTGCACTGTACACCAGGATATGCTGGTCATACCCGAAGTTTCACCCGAAGCGGAAAGGATAGTACGACTCCAGTAATAGGGTATCCCCTTTCTTGAAGACCAGTACGCTCAGGCGAATAGATAGCGCCCAATCACGAAGCTCTGGCTCCAACAACGGGTGGACCACTATCTGCTGGCAGATCGGGTGGGCGTACCTTTTCACTTGGTCAACTTGGCATTCCTGCCTATTGTTTACTAGGGACTGGAGTGAGCGGCTAGGGTCCAGAAATGAATGGCACCCGCCGAGTCGTAAGGAATTGTCGTGAGCCGGCCCCGTATGTTGTATAACTGCAGAGACATCGAGCCCGGCTCTGCACTGGCAAATTCCAACATGCGCGGGAACAACCACCAAGACTGGATAGTGCGTGGAGCATACTCGGGGAACAAAGAGCAGACCCAGGCATTGAAGAAATGCATCGGGCCGATGAACCGGGCCTGGCGTGGGAACTGGTGTGCACTGACATCCCTGATTGTCTTGTATATTAAGCACAGTACAGCTGGGCACAAGGACAGCTTTATCCCCCACGCCATCTGGCAAGCCAGATAAATCGCATCTGGCCAGATGACGGTCTCGTCCCCATATGGCAGAGCGAAAGAACAAAGCTAGTACGTCAAATAGGCCACGCAATGTGTCATCGGGTCGACCCCAGCTAGGTTGGCACCACTCCGACGTCCCTTCGAAGCAGGAATTTTCACCTCGGCTCTGCTCTTACTGCGCTTCTTACAGACTATGGCGGTGCCGACACAAGGGAAATCTTCATATTTCTTCGGCCCGTCGAAGAAATATTTCAACCATAAGCTCAGGAGGACCCTCTTACGATCCCCGCGGGGAGGCTGCTTCCCACCATGGGATGATTGATATAGGTCTCGGTACTCCTTCATAAGGTACCGATAAGAATAGCCGAGCACGTAGATACCATCCTCGTTTGTCTCATCCTTGATGAGGTCGAGAAGGCATACTTCCTCATACGGCTCCCCATCAATAGGCAATCCGCTCAGCTGATGGAGACTCCATAAATCCAGCGAAGTCTCACCCTCTGTGGTGTAGAAGGTGTTCATCTCGGCATTGAAGACCTCGATCATCCCACAGCAGAGGCCTTTGGAAATGGGATAGCTGTATCGGGAGGCGTAGACACTGTGATTGACGCCGGCCCGAATAAGCAGGGGAGCATAGTTGAACAGTACATACTCGGTAAACTGCACCGCCCCTTCCCGAAAGACGTGGGCATCTTGAACCATAAGCTCCACAAACCAGCCCAAGACAAGCTCACATTTGAAGTAGATGGCCAGGCAATCCAAGATAAAAGGTTCTTCCCTGTACCCCCACTTCAACGGGGCCAAGAATAAACTGAAGCGGTGTTGCTCTTTCTGAACCTGCCCGACAGCATTATCCCATCGGGCTGGAGTAAAATCAGGGGCCCGTACCAACTTCTCTTCTATGGGTAGCAGCTCCTCCAGCCCCAGCACAGGCTTCCACTCCCCTGGCTCTCCCACCAGATACATCGGCACACTCCGATGGACGTTGTACATGAGGCTGTCCCGAAGCTGCAAGATGGCCCGCTCAGCCCCCCGTACAGCCTTGAGGTCCCTTCTATCCTGGGAGCAGAAGTGCATCAGGAAATAGTAGAGGTGCTTATCCTTTGGATGATCCTTTCGGTAGTCACCAGCCCGGTCAAATGTGAAACCTTCATCGGTTAGTGCAACTTGGTTAAAGTCCATAGTGTCGGTCTCAGAATCTGACGACTCGGCCAATTTCACCACTTTAGCATGTTCCCGATCGAGGTCTTCCACTTTATGCCATGTAACGACAGGGACGGTCAGCGATTGAGAGACTTGGCACTGGAGACGGCAGTCGAGGCAGAAGAACCACTGGGGGCAGCCATTTGTCTACAAGGTACAAAAGCTTCAAGGTCAGAGTGAATCACAGGCAGATGAAGAAGAAGAAGAAGAGAAAGGAAGAAGATTAGAAAAGACTACACTGAAATAAAATGAACAAAAACGTCGATTAATTTTGACAAAATTTCGGTAGTCTCCCCTAGACCGGGGGCGTAAAGAGAAGACACGGGGCTCGCCCACAAGGAGTGACGGCCCCAACAAAAATCACGGTGTGCACAGAAGACAACGCCGGATGCTCCTTCAGTCCGTTCAGGTTGGCCTCTACTTCACCGGCACGCCACCGTGTACTTCACCTGGCACGCTCATGACATCCCTTACCCGGCACGCCCTCCGCGCCCTTCACCCGGCACGCTCGTGACATACTCCACCGGCACGCCCCCCGTGTGCTTCACTCGGCATGCTCGCAACGTCCCTTACCCCGCACGCCCTCCGCGCGCTTCACCCGGCACGCTCACGACATCCCTCACCCAGCGCGCCCCGAGGGGGCCGTCACCCGGCACACCCCAGCAACCCTCTACCCTGCACGCCTCTGTGCCCCTCGCCACCGGCACACCCCGTGCCTCCCGTCTCCGGCACACCCCGTGCCTCCCGTCTCCAGCACACCCCGTGCCCCCCGTCTCTGGCACGCCTGGTGCCTTCCTCACCGGTATACCCTGTGCCTTCACTCAGCGGCACCGACGATGCCCGACGTCATTCCACCACGCCAGAGAAAAGAAGAAGAGGAGGAGAGGAAGAAGAGAAGAAGGGGGAAAGAAGAAGAAGAAGATAAGAGGAAGATAAGAAGAAGAGGAGGGGAAGAAGCCTAGGGCTTCGCCCCCAGCCCCCCCTCCTTCCGAGCAAGAGATAAGCAAGAAGCGGGAAAGGAGAAGGGAGAGAAAGAGAGAACAAGAGGAAGAGGGAACAGGAGAGGAAGAGAAGGAGGGAGAAGCTCCTCCACGATGGCCTCCTCACCCGGCAATGAGGATGGCGTAGACGACGACGATGGCACTCGGTGGCGAGCGAAGGAGAAGGGAAGATGGAGAGGCGTTGGGCTTCGAAGGGGGTTTAAAGTTCAAAAGGGAGAGAGGGGGGAAGATACCAGTCGCCCTCTTAAAGGGTCCCCCAACCGCCCCGCCGGTTGGGCTTCTGCGCCAACGAACTGGTGGCTCAACCGGTGGCGGTCAAGAAGAAAAAAAAGAAGAAATATACAGAAGCCGACGAGCCTAGCAGAGAGAGAGCAGTAGAGCAAAGCCCTGTTCGAATCAGAAGAGAAGGAAGAAGAAGAAAAGATCCTGCCCAGTGCAGAGTGCCGTTCGTAGAGAGAAGAGAGAGAGAGAGAGCCTGAAAGAGAGAGAGAGAGAGCCTGCAATCGTCAGAATTACTTCCGTAGAGCCATCTTACAGACATACAAAAAAACAAGATAGTGGAGACACGATCCCGCCCCCAGCTTTGCATGGCGATAACAGACGACCTTCCCTTAGCCTATTTGTTGTGAGGAAGTGGCCCAACGGAGGAAGTTGTCTATGCCGGAGAAAAGGGACGAGCTCCAAACCCAGCATCCATTTTGTTCCGCGGAAGCAGACCAACTAGCAATATCGGTGGCAGGGAGACCTGTGCCAAGAATGAGGACCAGTTGATCCATCCTCCCCTGGTTGACGAGGGACAGTGGAGCAATAAGGCCCACCCATTATGGAAGCCGACCCGGTGCACTGGCCATCCTTGCAAACTGGAAAGCGAAGCTGATAGCCTTGCCTACCAGCATCTTCAGGCAGAAGACCACTCCCCTCAGCTCGGGGAAGTACCTCATTATGCACCTGCAAGTGTAAAGAAGAGCAGTCACAACCATGCAACAAGAAGACGGCAGGAGAAACGACATCGAAAAGCAAGAGGGGGCGAGTACAAGGCCATGTTCCATCCCCTTAAGGACGAAACCTGTCCGACTTCAGGAGCAAGACTCCTCAACGGGCATACAAGTGGTTGACCTTCTCCAAGGCCTCATGTCAGCCATCCAAGTACCCGTTCCGGTATTCTTCGGAAACGGGACCATTCGCCCCCGGTTCCGGCCACGGCCGCCAAGGAGCTAGCGGAGGCTCCCTCCGGAGGATTAGGGGCTGGCAGCGAGCCTGCAGAGATTCGTCGTCCGACGAAGTACCAGACTCGCCCGACGACATCCTACAAGAAAGCTCTCCTCAAAGACTCACCGTTTCGGAGATGGTCATGAGTTCACCCCAAAAGCCACTATTTATAAGGAGAAGCGAAACCCCTAGAAGGACAAGGACTCCTACCGCCTTAAGCAAATCCCTAGAAATCGAAACGACGGATCCCGAAAGTCGCGCCCTCTCAGAGTTACCTCAAGGGCGTCGCTTTGTATCCCAGGAGATCTCCTGGCAGCGTGGAACGGGGGAAGTACACGGAAGAGATTTCAAGAGTTGCGAAAAAAAGGAAAAGTTTTCTATTCCAAAATGAAAAGACTTACAAAAGAAAGGCTGCCACCTAAGCAAACAACAAAAACAGAAGGAAATTTGAAGAGACGAGGGGCGCCTTCTTAAGGGCCCGCCCCGGTTACATCGTCACGTGCCTTGGCTTCTTCAGGCTCACGTGCTACAACGGCTTCAGGGGAAGGTGGCTCGTCGTCCAAGTCCACCACATGGTCGCCCCCCGCCGAAACGTTGGCGGGTGCTCGCTCGCCCGTGCTCGCCCTCGACACCAACTCCTGGGCATCGACCTCCTCGGCGCCAGGCTCCCCTTCTCCATCGTCAGCCTCCGGGCCGTAAGGAGTCGAGGGAGGAAGAAGAGGCGGAGCCACGCGACCAAAGCTCGCTGCTGTGGCCTTCACAGCGGCGCTCCAGCCCTCTCGAAAGCCACGGTTGCGGGCTGGCGCATAGAACTCCAAGGCCACTTCTGTCAGCTCATCCCGGTAAGCCGAAGAGGAGCGAAAGCGCTCCACCGCTTCCTCGCCCACGGTCGACATCGACGAGCGTAGCGCAGCTAGCTCCTCCTTGGCCTCCCGAGCACGGGTCTCCATGGCTCGGACCTCTGCCCCCAACTTGGCACCCGCTCCTCGGCTGCGTCCGCTCCCGGAAGGAGTCCCGGTCACGTTCCATTCCGACGAGGGCTAGTCCTTGCTGGATTGAATGCCTGTGGAGCTCGGCGTTGGCCGCCTCGGAGCCCTTCAGGCGCTCCTCGAGCCCCGACTGGAGGGCCTGGTTGGGCTCCAGCATCCGAGCAAGACCCTGGAAATGATGCCTCCACAAGCCGAAGCCACTGACAACCAGGCACGCGCTCCTCGAAGCTACCGCCGTTAACTCCTTCTCAGCCCCTGGACCGAACTCGCTGGTATGTTCGTACCACTGTACGCTCCTCCCCATCAGATCGACGATCGTCGCGATCCCAACCAGCCCGGACGTCAGGTCCTCAGGCGGTGAGGATCGGCCACGCCGAGGGGTCCCTGGCGGAGAAAGAACATCGCTGTCGTCAGCAGCAGGAGCTTTGCCCTTGTCTCGCCCCCGCGCTGTGGGGACCGACGCAAGGGGAGCAACCACTGACTCCCCAGCCGGTGGCAGCGGCGGAGCCTCAGAAGGCGACAGCTCCGACAGCGGAGGAGGTGAAACACGACTCCCAGCAGGGGTGGAAGTCCTCCCCCTTTTCCTCACCCGACATTGGTCGTCCAGTGCCGCCAGGTCGTCATCAGTCAGGGGGGCGCGGCTACCACCAGCCATGGCGGATTCTTCACCAGCGGCACTAGTGGCTCCCTCGGGAGAGCCCCTTTGAGGGCTAGCCCCTCCACTTGCTACAGATGCCGCCGGGGAATGTACCGGAGGGACGCCGGCCGAGATCGGATACTGCAACCTCCCCGGGGTGAATGCAACCTCGATCTGGGGGGCAACAATCGACACCTGACTAGCCCTCGGCGGGACGCGATCCACAAGGCGGGGAGCAAACCGCGGCAACTTGGGTCCACGACGAAACTCCAGGCGTCCCTGAAAGCAGGGCAAAGTTAACTAAGTACCACACACAACCGACGCAACTCAATGGGAAAAGAAGACCAGTACCCTGCGGTAACAGAGGACTCAACCCCAGCTCCCGGAGCAGCACCGGAGTTAGAGTGAAGTCCGCGTCCACAAGAGGAAACCGAAGAATGGCATCCACTTCCCGGTGATCCTCACCCCTGATGGGGGCTTCCTATCGCGCCAGGTGGGACAGATACCCCTGCACCTCCAATTATCGGAGACATCACGGTCTTCTGACTTGATAATATATACATACCGCTGCGACCAACCCTTGCGGTTAGCCGTTAGTTGGGCCCAATACTACATTACCCTATTACAAACTTAGGTAAATAACACATTAACCTAGAGACTTGACCCAAAACAAAAGGAAAAATTACATCATACTGACTCAATAAAAGAAAATAATACACTACGATGCCCCAGTAGCTGGACCGAGTGATGGGACGGACCCGTCAAGTCACCAAGCTACACCCTACCCTTCTCCAGGAGGGAGAGAGGTGCCGAGCCAGAGGGAACCATGGGTGATGTCCCCATCAGCGGAGCCGAGCGCGATGTCCCTATAGCTGTACAACATCCGGGGTCGGTTGACAATGGTTCCCCAGGATGCGGTTGGCACTATTCACTTCTGGACATTAGCTGCCCACTCAAGTCCTCTGGTGAACAACAAAAGGGAGTGCAAAGATGACCAGGTGAAAAAGTATGTCCATCCGATCAGCCAACAAAACGTCGTCTGTCCGTTGTTGGAACCAGAACTCTGTGATTGGGTGTTGTCAATCCGCCCAAGCGTGTTGGTCTTTAGGAAGGAGGACACCGTATGGCTAGAGCCGTATTACCCCTTTCGCTTTGGGCGGAACTTCAGATATGATTAGCATATCCCCGTTCATAGTGCACAGTTCGGCCTACCCATGCGAAGCCTTCGGGGAGGCTCGACTGCTGAGAGTGCCAGGGCCTGGTGGGGCTTCTTCCATCGGGCGGACACTGCAACCTTCAGAGTGCCAGCTCCGGGCCGTATTCCTCGGGTGACCGTCGAGTACATAAAATGGTGGAATGCTCGGATGCCCTTCTATCGGTCGTGCAAGACCGACTACTGGGACTGAGCGGAAAGAAAATTCCTGAGCAAGCAGCCAGTGTCGGTCCTTGACATCGACCCAGATCATCTCCTTTGGCTTAAAAATAGGAAGGATAAGGAGGTGGTGGCATATCTGGCCGCGCTCCGGGAAGCTCAAGAGATGAAGCTAGCACCGCAAGTGAAACTCCCTCCAGTGGTGAAGGATGAATACCAGAAGACTTTGAGGGACCTCTGCCGCATTGGGAGTGACCATCTAGCGCTTATCAATTACCCACTCCCCATGGAGGAAGAGGGCACCCCTGCGTAGAGCTGGCATCCAGAGAGGGACCCAATATGCCCGTACCAGACATTCATGAGAAGGGAGGAGTGGAAAGCTGAGAACTATAGAGATACCACATGGCTGTACGTCCTCCTCCGAGTACATGGGCTGAGGATCGACTACTCCATGACCATGATCCTGGACAAGCGTCTGCATGTCTCATATTATTATACCGACGGGTGGGGCATGGACCACTTCAATCTTTTCTGCCACCTGGCCTTCAAGAAGCATGTGGACCTGGCCATTCTTGCCGATCGTTGTCAGAAGATCAGTGATGTATGCTGGCTGGTTCGAGAAGTGACATGTCGGGACCAGGAGCCCTCCCTAAGCTACTGGTCGATAACGCTTCGGCTGTATACTGGCCCCCATGTTATGTGATGTTTTTCTGTCCTTTTATTTTCGCCCTTTAATGTTGTGGCCTTCTCAGAGTACCGGACGCTGATCAAATCTCCTTCCTTTAATCTTTCTTCTTCTCTTTCTCTTTAACAGATCACCCCGACAGCACCCAGATAGTGACGTACCAAAATCTTCTACGGTTCGTCCAGAAGCCCCCATCTTTCGAGGCGACACCACCCGCTCCGACAATGACTCCCCTACCCAAGGCTGCAAAGAGGCCCAGGGCGAAGTCTCCGGTGAAAAAGGCATTGGATGCTGCCAAGGTGGCTGGGCAGAGGGAGGCCAATCGGCAAATGGCGGAGGCCGCCAAAGCTACGATGACCATACTTCCAGTGCCTCCGATCCCATCCTTCGAGGAGTTTACAGCGGCTCCGACCGAGCCAGGCCAATCCATAGGTTATACCCTTGACCATCGATGCCCTCCCCTTTCAGACCTGCTCACATCTCTGGTCGAGGTTCTCACACATTCGTACTTATTCTTCTTCTCCAGCTGCCACGGGGGAGCCAGCAGTCGTGTCCATTCCTGGCATGGGCGAGGCCGAGGCTGCAGTAGAGCTGGTTCCTCCGCCACCTCCAGCGCCCAAAGCCAAGGGGAAGCCCCGAGCAAAGTCACCGGTGAAGAGGGCATTGGCCGCTACCAAGGTGGCCGTGCAGCAATAGGCAAAGCAAAGGAGGATGGAGGTTGCTACCCCCAAGATCGTCCCTCCAGCGTCGCTGATTCTGACTTTTGAGGAATTTGTTGCGGTCCATGCCGATCCCATCCAACCAGCAGGTTAGAATGCCTAGCCACTGGAGCTCTTTGTCATTTACTTGCACCTTGAATGAGGCCCTTTGCTCATAACTTTTTATTTCAGCCCCCACAGAGGAGCCGGCAGCTACCCCTGCCCCCACCCTTGGCGCGGGCGAAGCTGCAGTCCCTAGGGCAGCATCATTCGTCGAGTAGACCACCTAGGAACCACGTCCGACTGTAGAGGTTACAAGGGGTAATTCTCTTCTTTGGAGCGGTTACTCTTTTCGCCCCACACGGGCCCGTATGCTTTATCTAACCTGGACTACTCTTCATTTGGCAGGTCCTAACGTAGCCGTGCCCGAGTGGGTGCTGTCCCGGGAAATCCCCCTGGTGGGGATGACATACGCGAGGAAGAAGCTGAAGTCTGGAGGGTCACCGTCGCCAAGCCCGTGTGGGGGTATGCCAGTTGTTGGCCTCGAGGCAGGGGGTTCCTCGCTAGTGAGGGAAGAACCTGCCCTGACCAAATCTTCATCAGGCGAGAAGGTAGACTACGACTACTCTTCTGACGAGGTGGTGTCGGGCGAGGGCATATCTGAAGAGTCCAGACCTCCTGAGCTGGTCCTGAAGGCCCCTCTACTGGCCGGCTCCTTGAGCTTGGTGGAGAAGATCGCTGTAAGTGTGCATTTATTCATGCTTTTTGGCCCGCTTAGGGCTTTTAAGGTCATTTGTGCTAAATAGCTTGTATTGCATCATCGTCTTTGTCGACTGTTACATCTATTATGGCATTTGTTGATCTCTGACATCTGTCGGAACCTTGAGAAGGTCGGTCTCATCAGTTGGCTGATTGGACAAGGGGTTGACATGGTTTAATCAGCAATGTCGTCATGGCGACGGCGATGCCGAGCAGCAGTCTGGCCTGGAGAGGCTTCAGCTGGGTGTGTTGTCAGTAATGCCTCTTCTTCGGTTCTGACTCTGCAGAGATTTCAAGGGTCTTCATTGCTGATTTTGGTCTCATCTCTTTCTCTACTCATATTTTATCTGTCAACAAATGCCCCCCACCTGCGGACGACGTAAGCACAGAACAAGTGGCACAGTGTCTGCAGGTGCATTATTCAGCATCTAAAAGCATCTTTCTCAGCTTTTTATCACTGATTTTCTTTGCTCTTCATTCTAACAGTCTACTGCATTGGCTTCATCATATTCTTTTCTTTATTTTTTTATATTTTCTAGCAATTCTCTACTTCATTAATATGTTCAGGTTTCTCGGCACACCACAGCTTCTCGGCGTGGAGTTGATAGGTTCTTGGCGTGCTTGGAATCTCGGCACGGGCTTCTCGGCATGGTCTTCTCGGCGTGCCTTTTTCACGGATGGGGGTGTTCTCGACGTGCCTTACATCATGCTGAGAACCCCTTCTCAGCCTTCACTATTTAAGGGACTGAGAGGGGTTTTTTTCTCATTTTAAACCTAACTCTTCTCTCTCTTCAACGTCTCAGCGGCGGCGGCGACAATCTTCCCCCCGAGAACACCATTTCATCCTATTTTTTCCTTTTTTTTCAGTGGATTTCTTCAGAGGTAATCATTCATTCGAGACTAAGTCCCTATCTATTCATGGGATCACTCCCTCTTGGTGGGTGACTCCCTATTTTCCTTTGGGCAGACCCCAAACAAGGAGAGATACTGCCAAAATTTTCATAAAATCGTATACCTGGTCTTCATAAGACTGTCCATTATTCTGAGGTTCACATTCATGTTATTCTTTGACTGTAGGTGCTGAGATGGCCTCCAGCTCTGCTGCTGCATCCTCTGAGGTCGTTGGAGCAAGCTCATCAGCCCAGCCAGATGTGTCTCGGGCCTTAGTGAACTGGTTGAATGTCAACACCCTGGACTTCGGATATGGCAAAATTGCTATTGTCGATGATTCTTCCAACTCTGAAACAGATACAGTATCGACGTCCTGAGTATACTCTGCTGCAGAGGGGATGTGCTTCAGGCAGGGCGGTGACTATCGTCCAGACTTGCCAAAGGACCGCCACTTAATGCCATTCATTCGGACTTTCACAGTGGGTGGCATGCGGGACCCGTGGATAGCCCGTGGGGTTGAAGCTGCCATACTTGCCGAAAGAGATAGCCTAAAAGGCTCAGTGTACCGCGGCAAGGCCATCTATCTTCCCGGGGAGAAGCGCGACTGGGACGCTATCCTCGGAATATCAGAGCTGGAGCCGGAGAAGAAGATGTTAACCCGAGCCCCAGACTTCACCCCCGCTCAGTGGGATACCGCTGGTGGCAGAGTTGACAAAGAGAAACCCGGCTATGGTTTATTCTTGGCACCACTAAAGTGGGGGTACAGGGATGAACCCTTCGTGCTTAATTGCCTGGCTATTCAGTTCAAATATCAGTTGGCTGCTGGCTGGTTTGGAGACGCAAAGGTGACCGATGCACATCTATTTCATGTGGGAGCGGTAGAATTCACAGAATTTATCTTGAAGGAATACGCCCCACTTCTCCAGCTCAGATCGGCACTCCACCTTCTACAACCTCAGAGCTACCAGCCTGTCAGTCGAAACACGGGCCAGGAAATCCCGGCAATGCACAAATTTTAGAAGCAACAAGATGCGCTGGGCCCATGTCTCTAAGGGATAGCCCATCGCCTGCAGACCAGCGGTGAAGCGGTTGGCTATCTCCTTCAGTTGTAGATAAGTTAGTACAAGCAGAGACTCCACCAACTGGCGCAGCATGTCCAAGTTCTGCCACACAAAACTTTCGGATGAGGCGAAGTCGAAGGAGAAAGATGAGGTGACTTCAAAGGTCACCTCATAATTGATGTCCGCCCATAATGCGACATCCGGTTGGGAGGAAGAAGATGGGAGAGCTGCTGGGAGTGTTGGCTGGACTCTCTCTGTAATTTCCTGCAAGGCTGAGGCCTCCCTCGCTGTCACCTTGTCATGGGCCGCTGCTCGGATGCTCGAAGAAGGGGAGCTTATAGTTTCTAGAGATGCTTCTACACGGGTCCTCAGGATAAAGCCCATCCCTTCAACGCTCTCCTCCTGAGGCACCATCTCTTCTGATGCTGAAATCATGGGAGCTGCTTCTGGGCTGGTTATCGGTAATAGACCGATTGCTGCAATAGTTGCCTCCTGCACGGCCTCCTCTTCTGAAGTAGCCATCTTTGCCAGTGTTGGGATCGCAGGGGAAACGACCTGAAGGGATAGAGGTTCAGTTTCCATGGATGCTACTACCGGGATCGCGGATTCAGGTGCAATGGTTATCACCGTAGCCGGTACAAATACAGAACCTCTGGTCGAGTCTACTTCAGCCCTTAATTCTGAAACCCTGATGGGAACGGAGCTGTCTCCTGAGGCTCCCAAGTCTAATGATGCCAGGTCTGTAGAAAATTGTATCCTCACTGGCACAGGACCGATAATCTCTGAAGCTCCTACACAAGCTACTGGCGATTCAGCAGTGATAGCCAAGGCTTCAGATGAGGTGGCCTCAGAAGTGGCGGTCGTTATCGGGCTGGTAATAGCAGGTTCCTGAGGATAGACCAAGACAGCCTTAAGCGATAGATAAAAAATGGGTGAAATAGCAAAATAAAAAAGGACTTACGCTCACTGTGAGACCCGCCTCCGCCGCCGGCTCCAGTCGGCCACATCGGCACTTCTGTCAGACCTTAGGCGTCCACACAAGTGAAAGAAGTTCCCACCGAGGAGTGTGCCGCCCCTGTCAATGCGGAGCTGATCAACAATGATCCTCCCACCGGTGAAGTCCAAGAGGCGACTCTTGAGACTCTTATGAAGGAGAACTAGCACTTGAAGGCCCTCCTGCAAGATTTGCTCTAGGAATGTGACCTTCATCCTCAGCCGCCCCCTGGGCCTTCAATGGATGCTCCGGCACCGCCGGGTGGGCAGAATGGTGCTAACGCCTCAGTGGCAGCTGTCCTAACTCCTACAATTATTGGGTTCGACATGCCCTTGGCCGAGGTTCAACCACGACCATCTGACATGCCGGTGTCAGAAAATCTTATGGCACAGCGCCAGATGATTGAGCCGATCGTTGAGACCAAGCTCACGCAGTTTGGAGAAGGGGTCATGACTGTAGATCTCTACAGTGTCCCCTATCCACTACATCACTAGATTAAGAAGCTTCCCCCAGAATACGCCAAACCGCCGAAGTTACAAAAATTCGATGGACATGGGTCTCCGCACTAGCATCTGGCCTATTACGTTATGGCCAAGGGCGAGCTCGCGTTGGACAAGTCTTATCTCCTTTGCTACTTCGCCACCTCACTTACGGGAATGGCCTTCCAGTGGTATTCCCATCTCAAGCCCAATTCTGTCATTGACTGGGCGGACCTCCAGAAGAAGTTCCTCGACCGTTTCCAAACGGTAGAGCGAAAAGTCTCCTTAGTTGAGCTTTTCTCCCTCCGACAGAAGAAGGGCGAGAGCGCCCTTGACTTCATCAAGAAATGGCGAGATCTCAGTATGAGGTGCGTCAACCCACTAGTCCAGGAGGAGGCCATCACTATCTATCGTCGAGGCTTGGCGGCCGAGGTCAGCGAAAAGCTTCTCGGTACCAACGTCAAGGGCTTCGACCAGCTCAACTCGACAGTCGTCGAGATAGAAATGTTCTTCGCCGACAACCCAAGCTACGCTTCAGCGAAGGGTAAGCCAACGCGGGAACGCCAGGCCGGCAAGGAGGTGAACATCATCGAGTTCACCCCCACCACTAAAGCCAGCAAGGAAGTCGGAACAAGCAATTTCGACAAAAGGCCAGCTGATAGGCTGGCTGCCCTCTCCTTCTCAGAGCGTATGAAGATGCCCTTCTCATTCAAGAAGGAACATACCAAGATGCTCTTCGACCTCTGCATGGCTCAGAGGATCATCGAACTGCCTGAAGTCCGCAAGCTGGACGAGGCCCAGAAAACTGACGATCCCAACTACTGCCTACACCACCGTATGCTGGGTCATTCTCTTGAAGATTGCTATGTCTTCAAGACCCAGGCACAAAAGCTGATCTGAGACGTCCTGATTCAAATGAAAAGTGGTCTTGTCGATCCTCCACAGCCACATACGTGGTCCAGACCAGCCAAGGCCGCACATGTGGTTCACCATCCAGCCAATGTGATCCACATGATGGCGGCGTTCTCTCTCTCTGATAATGAATCAGAAGAGCCCAGCACCAACCAAAGAGAGCGTTCGATCTGGTACCCAGGGTGGAGGCCCTGGTATGATCGCAGGCCCCTCTCCTTCCCTAGGGAAAGAACCTGGTGACTTTTCAACATCCTCATCGAGTGGGCGCAAATCTTACCCCGCAATCTGCTGACAGACTACACTTAGTGGGACTTCAATCACTCCCAGTATTGTCCCTTTCATGCGTGAATCTGCCACGTGATCGAGTCCTGTGAGGAAGTCCAATACCTAATTGAGGAACAGATCTGGTGGGAGCAGATCGATGCTGAAGGAAATTCCATGGCACTTGTTCGACTACGACAAGCTATCGAAGAAACCCAAGCTGTCGCCAGAAATGCACCAGAGTGGCCTGAGCCTCCCCAGGAAAATGGGCACGGGTCACCTTACCAGCATACTCCAGAATGGCTCGAATTTCGGACCGATAATCGGGAGGCTCTCGAACGACTGTGGAGTCGTAGGGAGCAGGATGCCAGCTGAGAGGCGAGATCGAGTACCTTCTCGGCCAACGTCATCCACTCTCCTGCTCCCCCGGCCTCTCCCGTGGCTCCAACAGCACAGGCTAGTCAACCAGCCCCTGTCACTCCAGCTGCACAATGGCGACCCTGCCAAGTGCTAGAGTCTCTGCCCTTTTCCAAGGAAGACACTGCAAGACTCCTTCGAGTCCTTCTTGGTCGAGAAGATGTCCTAGTAGGAGAGACCAGGATGGACTCTTCCAGCCCTTCTCGTCTTCCCCCTATTCTACCTCTATCTTTGACACTTGAGGATAGAAAGGGGAAGCAAAAGTTGAGCGAGACCTTGGCTCCACCGAACTAGATTCTCCCTACAGCACGCAGGTCAAGTCCGCCATCACAAAGGCCCTCTGGTGCGCGAGATCAAGATAGCCACCGGGGGCAACAAGGCCCCCAGATGTCATCAGGTGTCGTCCAACCCTATTCTCAGCCAGACCACAGGGGTCCAGTCATGGAGCAAGATGTTGGTCATGCTCCTCAGGCCCTTCCTCAGCAGAAATCCCAGCCACCGCGGCTAAGGCATCAAACCGTGCACATGTCTTCGGACACCAGCCCCAGTACACCAGTTCAACAAGGAAAACCTTCCCACCCACCATGGCTAAGGCATCAAACCACGCACATGTCTTCGAACACCAGCCCCAGTACACTAGTTCAACAGGGAAAACCTTCCCAGCCACCACGACTAAGGCATCAAACTGCACACACGTCTTCAGACGCCAGCACGAGTCAACCGGTTCCCGATAAACTTTCACACCAACCACAACAGAGGAAACAAGCCACGTCTACGTCTTCGGATGCCAGTCCCAGCATTCCCGCTTACCAGGAACTACCACTCGAAGTTATGTGCTTCTTGTTTGGGCATCTTTGCCCTTCGGGAGCCACGTTAGGTGATGACTTGGTCGTCCGTTGCTGGTCGCGTCATCTAGTGAGTCGTGTCCGGGCATCTAGGTCGTAGTTCGTGTCCCCACCAGTCGAGTCTCCCCGTTGTCCCGCATCACAGAAGCTTACCAAACTGTCGACATGACGCCAGGCTCTAAACGAAGACCTGCAAGAACAACCGACAAAGTCTGGGAAAACCTAGACAGACGCAAACAATACGGCTAGAATGTCGTGCACACTGTCCCACACATGACTAGAACGTCGTGCATGTGACAGGACACTGACCTCAGGAAAAGCCAAAAGAAGGCTAACCCAAAAAGGTCACGGCGTGCGAGGAACGCAAAGAGAATTGCGAAGAGCCACGTGCCACGTGACTAGAGTGCCTCACCACCAGAAGAATAGCCAGCTGCATCCACTGACGTCTTATGTTGTGCCTACTAGCGTCTTGTCAATGTTACCTACCGCAAGGACTAGGTTGAGACAAAGACACTACTAGAACCAGAACAGTACCATAACGCGAGCGACTAGTCGGGGTCACGTCTGATGATGCAAGTCCAAATCCCCTAACCACGTGTGCACACACTGGCTATTGCCTAAGCCAGGCCTCTAGCTAGTATTCCCCCTCCGAAGGACACTACGGTTGACGAGGGGCCCATGGAACTAGCCTAAGAACCATAAACCGAGAAAGTGCCCTGCTACAAGAGCCGTCACACCGAAGTGTGCCGTAAGGCTACAACTAGTGGAGGCTTGCAAGACACGGAGACTCAAAACACGGGTGTGAAAGTACAGACAGGCAAAAGAGCACTATCGCATGTACTCCGAAGAACCAATGGCAGCACAGCCACTGCCGATAACTCAGGATAAGGCAGCTAGACCTACTCACGTAATGATCCTTGAGTCAGGTGACTCGGAGGCAAGATCATGACAGACAGTGGAACAAGCTGCCAATCAGTCTACTCCTAAGCTAGAGGAAACGACGCTCCGCAGGAAATGACTCACGAAGACCCGAGGGAACACCGAGGACCCTCTGTACACCTGGACACATAAACCGAGGTAAGATGATACCTCGAGGCATCCAGCATATTGTCTCAAGCTAGACAGAATTGTCGAGACATAGGCAAGGTCACCTGTCAACCCCTGGTCTCACCGAGTTGACTGAAGCCTGACACGACACAAACACACAGAGACACACACAGCATGCACAAGCACTCCTGGCCGTCCCATCATGGTCACTGCCTCATAGGATGTCAACAGACACCCACGGGTCACGGGCAAACCACGAGATCAAGCCAAGACAAGCAGAAATCGGAGCGGTGGATGAAGACAATACTCTGGGAAAAGCAAACCATCACTCAATGGCTAGGCGAACCCACCAGTCAAGAGACAGTCACTACCCAACCAGAGACAATGACGCTGGCAGTTCTAGATTGAGTCGTTAGGGTACTGTCGTAGTCAAAGAAAAGACCACACCCAGTCGCCTGAACCGATCGATCCAGAAACCACTGACACCCAGACACCGCCCTAAAGCACAAACCTAAGATAGATAGACACACAAAACAGACGTAGAACGGGACAACGGCCATCACAGCCACAACAGGACCGTAACGCACTTCTATAGGGGTGCTACACTACTATAACGCACCAGCACAGGGGCGTTAGGGCAAGCAGACCTAAAATTCACTGCAGACCATGTAACGCACCCTGACAGGCACTCCACATCAGCATAACGCACCAGGACAAGGGTGTTATGGCCAACGGACTAGAACTCAAATAAAAGGGCATGTAACGGACCTATATAGGTGCGTTACACCAGCCTAACGCACTAGGACAGGGGCATTAAAGCCAACAGACCCAAAACACTAACACGGATAAGAGGCATATAACAGACCAGGCTGAGTCTGCCACAGTTACATGGCGCATGGGGGTAGGCGTGTTACACCAACCTCTATAGCCAGACAAACGTCAGTCATACACAATGTAACGGACCCACACAGGTGCATTACCTAACTATAACGCATAGGGAGAGATCCGTTACAATGAATCGACTGACACGGTCTTCAAGGAAGCACGGTCATCAAGAGTCTGACACAACAGCAGGCCTCGAAAATCACAGCACGTAACGCACCAAGCCAAGCGCGTCATAGCCATGTGACGGTCCCACTATGGTCCGTCACACCCAGAATGTAACGCACCAACACGGGTGCGTTACAGTCATGTGAAGGTCCAGTACTGGTCCGTCACATGACCCCAACCTCGAAGAACGTGAAATGACCATGGACGTAACGGTCTATCGAGGGACTGTCACACAGTGTGACGGTCACTGGAGTGACCGTTACACAAATTTGACGAGAAAAATAGGGGAACGGCCGAATCAGCCCGTTCCACGCCCCATTCACACCGAAGCGTAGGGGAAACAATGCCACGTGACGAAAAACAACCCTTGGAGGCTAAAAACACCACATGTATCCACTAAAACGCGAGATCGGGGTGATTCTAACGAATCGACCCTAAATGAGTCACGGGGTTTTCGGACTCCTACCGGCCCCAAATGACAACCGATCGACACAAAACTGGTGGGGTTGGGATCCTGACATCCCAATGGTCAATTTGATACTAACTACATCGAGAATGGTTGCCATTTTCTGGTGAACCCTACAAACTCCAAAAACTACGATTTTCACTAAACTGGCCCGATCTCCCCCGATCGAGCTCCAATCTACGTAAAATTATAGGAAAAATGTGGAGGACAAAGTGGCAATCCATCTCCCTACCTCCACCGACGAAATCGAGCGCCGAGGTGACTAAACCGCGTCGAAAACCACCATGCGAACCGAGCCGCCGACTTTGAATCTACCGTTCGGGATCGCGCCAAAATCGCACCGATCCTGACCCTTGTCACCATCGGCAAGATCGGTCGCTACCCTTTTCGACCCTTGTCACCATCGGCAAGATCGGTCGCTACCCCTTTTCGACCCTTGTCACCATCGGCAAGATCGGTCGCTACCCCTTTTCGACCCTTGTTACTATCGGCAAGATCGATCGCTATCCTTTTCAACCCTCATCATCGTCGGTGAGACTGGTTGACTTCTACCCTTAATTCAGACCTTTCATCCTTGTGAATGAATCTACCTTTGCTTCGACATGTAGCCCATATCGATGAGTAAACTTCAACCCCCTTAAAACGGCACACCCCGGGGCGCGCCGTTTCAACAAAATGGCGTGCCGGGTAACCCCGCGCCGTTTTAACCCACAGTAAAAGGCGCGCCGGGTAACCCGACGTCATTTTAACATAAAGGCAAGGGCGCGCCGTTTTAAATGGCACTGTTCAAGCTTCCGATCGCACCAGATTAGCATCTAACACCGGAATAAAGTGCCGTTCTGAGTTTTCGTCACCAGAGGAGGGCAATCCGGATGAAGCTCATCCGTCGGTTCTGCTGCACTTGTGCCTCGCTCGCAAGACCCACGTCTAGGGGGTATTTGTTGACTCTCAAAATATGATGAATGGTGATCAAGCTGCAAAGACGAATGATACGGCCCACTGAAGCACAAAAGTCGATGAAGATCAACCTACTGAAGACTTCTCAAGCTGTCAGAGCCTCAGGTCGTCTGGAATGAAAGCTGGGGACTTCGCCTCAGGAAAGTCGAGATGAATCCATAACTAACCAGCAGTGCGACCAAGCCTGCCCAATGATCCAGCATCGACTCTGTCGTGTCGCTACCCTACACCCATTGCCCGACCAAGGACGATGGTCTACCCGGTGGCTCGCCACCTAAATGAAGACTCTCCTGAGGAGGAAGAACACCATCTGCCCTTTATAACGAGGGACCAAAGGCTCTGTCAGTAGAAGGTCCTGATCACCTGACACGGGTTCGGCTTCTCGCTATAGTGGGTCCGTTAGTGGCCGAATGATCTCCAGTCAGGGCGGTGTTATTCCGGGTGTCATACCATCCCGCAAGGAAGCTCCAGGCACGAGTCGGGCCGAGCCGGAAGCACAAATCATGGTGCCGAAGGCCGTGTCAGCAGAAAACCCACGTGCTCAAGCCAAACACACACGGAGATCAGATTAAAGATGTACACCGTGCCGAGAGCTTCGTCAACATCCCGTCAAGGTTTTTCAAGGACCGTAGTGAGAGGAATCATCAACGGTGACCTCCAGAATCATCCCCGGACTCATCGACTAGCCTTCAGCAACCAAACAAGGCTAATATGGCACCCCGTTCACCGGCACGCCCCATTAAACGGCGCCATCATCAACGGCGTGCAAAACACCAACGAAGGGGCGATCCCCCGACGCCATGTTCACCGACGCGCCCCTCCGTGGTGTCGGGGAACTTAGTGCTATAAAAACACCTTGATCGTTCAAAAAGAAAAGAAGAGAGAATCGACGGCCAACATAGGGAGAAGGAGAGAAGAACCAAGAGAGAGCCCCACCAATCCCGTTCAGTTGAGGGAGGGTTTCTTGCTAAAGAAGTTCTTCCCCCTCGAGAGCATTCCTGTCGCCACCCATCGTCCTCTGCCGTGCACAAGTTCTCCGACACCGGGAGAAGAAGAATCCCTCTATGTTTCCGTAGGTGGGTCATGGTGTTTCCCGTTGATCTCCCGTCGCTTAATTCTCTGTCTGCCATAATGTAAGTGAGCAAAGGGGAGGAAGGCGATGATGCGAGCCTTTCTTCCTCCCCCTTCTCACCATCTTTCTCTCGCTTCTCTTCCTCTCTGCAACTCCTCCCATGGGGGTGATGTAACGACGTCCGGGCGACAACGTCGGCATCGAATGCCATGTTTTTGTTGATTGGTTCTTCGTGAATGGAAAATATATCTGTGCATATGCATTGACGGTGTGTGATGGATGTCATATATTCTCTGTTCTTCCCGCATCACCTCTTCTGTCTCTCTTTGCACTTTCTCTTCTTGTCTGTGGAACTGGCGCCATGTTACATTCCGTCGCCAGAAGGAATAGCATGCCATCTTGGCTTTGTCTACGCGATTGACTAATTCCCTGTGTGTGCTTTCATCAGATCCACTTCCTCGGCGTCGTATATGCCCTTGAACTCCATATGCTACAGCAATCCATCCCCCTCCCTGGGGTGTCTATTCTGATCGAACGATAAGAGTTTTCACTATCGGAGGCATATACATATGTGTGTCCTCTAATCTACCTTGGGCCGCCCTCTTGTTTTCTCTACTGTTCTCGACCATGAATAGGGGGAGACGAGGCCGTCCCCATACTGCTCGTCATTGTTTTCTAAACACCGCTTGATGAATATAATGCTAACCTATTAACATTCACCTGCGCACACATATGCACACCTACAGACATTAACATGAGTCCGCTCACTGTGCAAGTTTTCCTTGCCGCACCGTTTTACCATCTCGTTGGTAAGATTCAGCAACCTGGGGAGGGGAACATTCCCTTAATTTCTCATCCTAATCACTCAGTCTACAGGAGTCCATTTGCCAATAGTGGATCTCCGAAGGCCAATTAGTGCACAGTAATTGGGTTAATCCCAGCACATGAAATCCACAACCCTTGGCGGGCCTTGTGGTGGCCGTGAGACGGCGTGCCCCTCGTAGGCTGGCCCTCGGGGTTTTTCCTTTCTATCGGTCATCCCGACTTAGGCGTAGTACCGACTCGGGTCACGTGCCCCTCGCAGGCTAGCCCTTGGGGTCTTCGCTCCCATCATGGGTCGTGCTATCCGTCTACTCTCCACCCATGGAATTGGTGCCCCTAGTAGGCTGGACCTCGGGATTTTCCGACCCATTCAGGTTTGCCGGTCGCCGTTGTGCCACCCGACTTGTAGGGGTTTGCTCCTCTAGTTGGGAATCCCAGACCCTTAGGGGTCAGCCTAAGCTAGCCTTGACCCTTAGAACGATTGGGTTCCGCCTTGGGCCCTCGCCATTATCGCCCGGTCGCCTTCGGGGGATCGTGTGTGCCGTGAGAGCACACCGTTCGCGTGAGCCCGTGGTCTTCGTTATATGCTTGCTAGTCTAGGTCCAAGGGTCGTCATTGCATCCCATACATCATAGGGCTATGCCACATCACCGGACCTCCGCCGCCAGCTTGGCTGCTCGCTCCTCAGCAGCATCGGCCTACGCCCGGAAGTGATCACTGTCGAGTTCCATGCCAGCAAGGGCCAGTCCTTGCTGAATCGACTGCCTCCGGAGTTTGGCGCAAGCTGCCTCGAACTCCTCCAAGCGCCCCTCGAGCTCCGCCTGGGCAGTCTGACTGGTTTCCAACATCCGGGCGAGCCCCAGGAAGTGATGCCTCCACACGACTAGGCACGCGCTCCTCACAGCCACCATTGTCAGCTCCTTCTCGGCTCCAGGGCCGAACGGACTGGTGTGCTCAAACCACTGCGCACTCCTCCCCATGAGATCAACAATCGTCGCGATCCCGGCCAACCCAGAGGTCAAGTCCCCAGGAGGAGAAGCTGAGGTACGCTGAGGAGACACCGACGGGGAAGGAGCGCTGGCGTCCTCCGGGGCCTTGCCCTTGTCTTGGCCCCATGCTGTGGGGAGTAATGCAGAGGCAGCGGCCACCGACTCCCCAGCCAATGGTGGCGGCGGAGCCTCAGAAGAAAGCAGCTCAGACGGCGGGGGAGGCAAGACGCGACTCCGAGTGGAGGTGGACGTCCTCGCCCTCTTCCTCGCCCGACGTCGGGTGTCCAACGCCGCCAAATCATCGTCGGTCAGGACGATGCGACTTCCACCGGCCATGTCAGATTGCCCACCAGCTGAACCAACGACTCCTTCAGGAGAGCCCCTCTGAGGGCTAGGGGCCCCGCTCGCCACAGAAGCCGCCGATGAGCCCCCCAGAGGAACGTCGACCGGGATCAGGTACTGCAACCTCCCTGGGGAAAACACAACCTCGGCTTGGGGGGTGACGACGGACACGTGACCGGCCCCTGGAGCGACGTGATCCACAGAGCAAGGAACGTTCCACGGCTGCCTGACAATCTCACAGGTCCAACCTTATACTTCAGGCGCCCCTGAAAGGAGAACCAAATCAGTTAAGCACTTCTCACCACCAGAGTAGCCTGATGAGAAAACGAAGCCAGTACCCTGCGGTAACGGAGGACACAACCCCAGCTCTGGGAGCAGCGTCGGAGTCAGGATGAATCCACGTCAACAAGAGGATACCGCTCAATTTCCTTCAACTTCTGGTGGTCCTCAGCCCTGAGAGGAGGCTTCCTATCACGCCAGGTGCGGCAAGAGCCTCTGCGCATCCACCTATCGGAGGCCCCCTCCCAATCTCTCGACTTAATGAGGTACATGTACTGCTCCGCCCAGCCCTTGTGGTTGGACGCAGTAAGGGAAACTTTGATGAAGTGTTGGTGAGTACGAGCCTTGAAATAGGCAAAATAGGCATCGGTCGGACAACTCTGAAGGAGGAAGAAGTGCCGGAACAGATCGACACTTGGTTCCACCGATGCTCTACGACACAAATAGACGAACCCGCAAAGGATGCTATAAGAATTGGGGGTTATCTCCCCAGGACATCATCCATAGTAATGGAGGACAGACACGATAAAGGGATGGATTGGAACACGGAAGCCCGCCTGAAAGGAGGCTACTAGGACCATGATCTCGCCAGAAGGATAACTCATTATCTCATCTCCCATAGACAGGAAGATGATGTCGTACTTGAGGAGAATCTGGAAAGCTCCCCGCAGGCCATGGATCACCATATACGACACCATTGGCGGGGAACTGGGCCGACTAGTGCCGGCACCTGAAGTGCTCGGCACACCACCTCGGCCACAAGGTGCTTCCTCAGAAGAAGAAGAACCGACTCAAGGAACTCTCCTACGTGGAGGCATGACTACAGAAGGCGGGAGACAAGGGAGAAAGAAGAATCCTCACCGAGCCAGGGGAGGAAGATGTCTACGATGAGCACTGCAACTGACAAGATGTGGATGGGGACTACGGGTAGACCATACAGTCACCTTTATAACCACCCACGACAGGCCGGAGCCACTCTTCGCGAGGCAGGTGAAAAGACGTCTGTCACAAGTTAGGCGACCGTTCGGAGCCCGCGTCCCGAGAACGAGATAAGACCCGGGTCATCATTACCCGCATGGCCGCTGCCACCACCAAAAGTGCCTTGCGCGTCAAGCCAGCCCTGAAACTTCCAACACTCCCGATACGAGGAGTCCAATATCAGGCTTCACACTCCAAAGAGACCCTCTCTTGATCGACTCTCAGCCCCCGACAGAGTGCTCGGCGACTGAGAGTAGGGGGGAAGTGAGGAGGGTAAATTCGGTTAGGCCCAGAAACGACCCAGTAAGGACAGGCCCACTGAGAATCGAGCGCATTAAGTCCTCCCAAGGGACGGGCACACGTGCTCGGCCCAATAAGAGGAGGCTCGGCCCAAGGGAGCATCAGATCTACAATGGGTAATGGCCATGGCCCAAGCGCAGTTATCACGGAAAGACTCTCTGATGACCGACCGTTGCCCCCACGATGCCGGCCCTGACCCCATAATGGGCGAGCACGCCCCATGGGCGCCGTAAGACTTGTCCCGGGACCGGCTGACGTCGGGATAATCGCCCTCCAACGGGAAATTTCCGTCACAATAGCGGAGAAATGTTACTCTACTACGAGTGTCCTTCTGTAGCAACCCTGAATTTTGAAACATAAAAATCTCAACAAAATTTAAAATAGCGACTTATTGAAAGTCATCAATTCAAGAAATGACGGACTTCAAAAGTGGCGTCAATTGATCCGGATAAAACATCTGTTACCTAACCATTTCAGAAAATTGACAAGCGTGCACTTTTACTCCAGTGGACATAAAGTCGGAGGGTGATCCCGGGCATAATTTAGATTTTCGTTGCATATCATAAGAAGACTTAGTTTTGTTTTGTATAATGAATGTAAATATGACTTTAAAGTAGAGATATGTAGTACTATATATACAATGTAAATTATGAGTGTTTAAGCTTATGAAAATGGTATGGATATATTTTTTGAATACGTGATAATTTGACCTTTAACGTCTTACAAATATCTCGGTCCACAATAATTCCGTATATCCGCTGTGACGTCCCCGGACACGATACGGGATCGCGGAAAGGGGGCGCCACATAGAACCTACCAATTCAGTTGGAACTGGTGTCGACCGGTCCAGTTCAGCAATTTTGAATATGTGTTGATGGTTTTATTAAAGGATTAACTATTTTACTATTTGCCTCACCCCCAGCGCAGGAACACGAGTCATGCCAATGACTCGGCACCTCCCCCCTCCTGGCCAACACCTTCTTCTTCATTTCTTTTCCATCATCGTCATCTACTTCTTCAAGCCTTCTTCTTTAGTTCTTCCTTGTTACCATGAGGAGTCGGCTTCCAAGTTCCGTCCTTTGGTCTTTGGTTCCCACTCTCACTTCCTCTCATTTTTCAAGTATGACACTGAAAACGGGCAGAATCGGCCAATATTTACCAAAACTGAAATTGGAATTGGCCTTGTTTGTTTCCAGCTCCCAATTGTGTCTCTAAACCTTGCATGTAATGTGTTCATACAGGAGCTATTAACCATGAACCTGAGATCAAAGAATTCAAGTTAATAAGGTTCTTTCAAAGTCTTGCAAGAATCTTGGTCTTAGTGAGCTGCCAGACCAGAACTGAAATTGGAACCAATGATTCTACGGAACCCAAAACTGGAAGCAGACTCGTCTAGTTCCAATTCCCAATCAGCACTTCTAAACCATGCATGTAATGTGTTCACAGTGGCAGCAGTACTCTAAACCTAAGATCAAGGAATTCAAACTCCACAGATTCTTGCAAAATCTCGTGGGGATCTCGGTCTCATAGGGCTGCTGAAAATGAGACCCACCAATTTTGGTGGGATTTCTTTTATTAACACACTAGCTTACCAGCCTAACCCCCCTTCTCTCAACTCAGAAGGGTCTGTGGTCACACCTTCTCTCCTCCTCTGGATTGATCTGTTGACATTAACACTGCGTCACTGCTGCTGGCACTGTTGCCATGGGCTGCCACCACACCATGATGTCATGCTGCTCCACCACCTCTGCCTTGCTCTTTCTTCTTCATCTTGACTCTGAAAGACCTTGGAAAACGAACTGCCACCATCTTTGACTGCTGTTGCACCTTCTCTTTCTCCTTTCTGCCACAACTAGCCCCACCAAGAGGGGTATTCACTACAACCAGCCCTGCTAAGTGGTGTTGCGGCTGCTGCCTGCCCCACCAAGGACTGCCCCGGGTGAGTTTCCTTTTGCGCTTATACCCTTCTAATTGTTTTCTGTTCTCTTTGCAATAATTGTTCAGAAAATCAGAAGATTTGAGGGAAAAGACCTAGATGTTCAAGACACCCTTATTAGTAAATCCATCTACATTTCTGCACCAACTCAATGCATCTTTATATTATAGATAAAAGAATGATGATCCTTCAAGCTTTTGTGGACGCTTAAACTAAAATGAACAATTACATAAGAGTATCTAATCCAGCACGAAGGATCTAGTTTAGGATAGATATATCTCTTGGAATGAAGGATTCAATCGCTCAACAATCAACACAAAAGCCATTTTTAGATATTGTCACCAACCTAAACTTGTCGGATTTAGTGAAGGCAATATCAGGTAAGCCACTATAGACATTGCATCCCTGCAATGAAAACTTCGATCTCCCTTTCTCTAGCACCTGCACTTAAAATTGGAAATGTAGAAACCGACATAGACACAGTGTGGTACATTGAAAGCAAATATTAACTTGAGACAGCAAGGACTTTAAGAAAAGATGGAAATCCTCTAAGTTGACTCAGAGAAACAGAGAGACTATTATAGACACATAAACACAACGTGTAAGTTGATCAATTCAATCAGAGATATGAACTTTTACAGGAAGAGGAGTGCAAAGACCTGGAATGCACACATGATACACGTGCTACACTCATGACAGCAGGTTTGCATGCAAGATATCCTTCATTCACAAAATAAAGACTGAAAAACTTACTTCAATGGGTTCAGATGATATATAACCAATGTCAAAAATATGTATTTTGTTATTTTGTCTAGATGCACAAGCAACCTGTGAAACAGAAGAAAGGTGTTAGACGATATAGATCAGTAAAATTATTTCAAGGTATCTTTCTCAGAAAATAACAAAGAAAATGGCATCTGATAACCAATCAAAGACACATGTTTCCAATATAAAATCAGTTCATACCACCCAGAAGCACTTGCATATGCAAAGAAAGAGGAAGATCATACAAAGCAACCAGTGTATTTCAGGATTCAATCTAGTGCAGAAGTATGAATTTACAGGTGCACTGATGAGCATGTAATGAACATCCTAGGAAAGATAAACAATCTATTTATACATGCTGGATTATGCACACAGCATGTGTACCTAGCAGTGCTAGGTGATCCTTGGATACATTATTAGGTAATTATATAGAAAGTAATATATGAAAAGGAAGATGCTTGTCAATGGACCTATAGTTTATTGTTTCACAGAAAACCAAGAAAGGGTGAGAGGAAGAAGGAACATGAGTGAATGTGAGCAGAATGCTGACTGAGTATTACATTGCCAGAGCAGTTTGCCAAACTGGGAAGAGAAAGTGGGAAGTGATGCAAAAGGCAAATGCAGAAGTGATCTTCAAAGGAATGAGGAGTGAGAAACAACTATACACTTAAATATATCATTTTAATTCATCCCAAAATGACTTGCAAATAATTGTGTAAATTTCACATGATCATTTTGGCTCAAAAAGATGATAAAATGCATGCACACTTAAATAATGTGTGAGAATGGAATTAACTACTCATGTTGCACAACTCTATTTACTTAATGCTCAAAAATGATGAATGTGATGCAACTTATGATATAAAATATAGCACTTATCATCGTGTCTATAGGAAGCAAGGGTGTTCCCTTGATCTTGTACTTGCAAAGATGGTTGTGGCCTAGATGGCACTTGTTGCTATTGCTATTGAAGTTGGGTTGGCACCTGATAGGGTTGCTCTTGCGGCTTCTGTATATGTTCCTTGCTACAAAGATCCAAGATAATCTTGTGCATTTCGGCTCAATTTATTCTTCATTTCTCCTCCAAATCATAAATGAAGTCCTAAAATTTGGAGCAGTAGTCTGTGACCATGTGCCCCGACTAGTGATGATATGCACAATACTCAAGTTGATTCTCGATCGTGGGTTGGAAAAACTCAACCGGCGGGAGTTGTAATGCATTGGCAGTCATCAAAGTCTTGAAGATATCAGGCATGGATTCAGGCAACGGAGGATAATAAGTCTACCTAGGGCTTGGTGGATGCCGAGGTGGGTTAGATGGCAAGGTTTAGTAATGTGGGTATGAGGAATGTAAAGGTGGAGGAGGTGTGTGACGGCTTGTGGGATGGCTAGGAAAGGAGGTATGATGGCTAGTGGGATGGACAATAGGTAGTGGATAGCAGCCACTTACTCCTGGGTTCTCTTGATGGTGGGCGGTTAAGATGGATGTTAGTAGGTGGTAGATTGACTATGATATGTGGAATGTTGACTAGGGAATGCGGAAGGCTAACTTAGGCTATAGGAGATGGAGGGTTGACTATAAGAGATGGAAGTTTGGCTATAGGAGGTGGAGGGCGTGCCTTGGAATGTAGAAGGCTCTAGGGAATCTTGGAGTTAAGTATGAATGAAGTGGGCTTGACTATATAATTGTTGCATAGAGGTGACATCAGTCAAGGCTAAGAGGAGACGGTATTGCAACATTGCATTGGATATAATTATCATGATTTTCTCTCCCTCCGGGAGATGCCCAGGAACTTGCACAGTCATTTGACGTCAGCGGTCAACATAGGTCAAGAATTTCTCATCGGGTCTCATCTTCTCTCCCGCCAGATCCACAATAGAATACTTGGGCCCAACTTGGTCTTGATAGTGCTAAGTAAACTTTGCTTGCAAAATTTAAAAATCCACAACATGATAATGTGGCAGAGAAAAAATCAATCTTGAGCTAGGCCTTCTAATGATAACCCAAAGAGATAGGCCATCAAACAACGATCATGCTGGAATGGAGCTAACTCTTAGATGAACTCCTTCAAGTGAACAAATGGATGATCGATTCCACTATACCGACGATGAGTAGGAATTTGACAAAGTGGTGGAATGCAGAGATTTTGGAATGCCAATGGAATCTTGAGGGAGGGTTTCAGATCAATCTACTTTTAGAGCTCATCAAGTTGGCCTTGGTCTTTGAAAAGCATCTTCTAGGTAGGAACAGATCAAGGAGTATATGGGCCAGCTTGAGAATCTGGATGCGGATATAGACCAAGCTGAGAGTAATGGGCCAGACAGAAGGATCCAGGCTATAGAGAAGAATGGCCCATTTTGGGAGTAGTAAGATGTGTGGACACAGATTGGGCATTATGATATGGGCTAGTTGGACCAGCTGCGTGGGAGGGCCCATTTTGAGGATTAGCAAGGAATTTTTTGACCTGACTAGGGTCCATTTGGTGAAGAAGGTGTATTGCATGGCCCACACAGCCAACTCGTTCTTGGGAGAATTCACAGGAAGAAGGGCCTACAAGGGAAGAAGATTCCATGTGGGAATAGGAGGCAAAGGAATGAGGATACATGGGTTTGAGATGGGACTCCATGAGAGGGAGAGGAGGAAACCTTACTCAAATACAGAAACTAACGTGTAACACAAACCAGGGAAGCCTGAGGAAGAAACTAAAAATGGGAGAACAAGCATAATGGAGGGGCTAATAGAATGTTGTCTCTATAGGGGACGCGTTCAAGAACGTGGTTTCTATTCAGGTCGCATTTTATCAGGAGCCCGAAAACACATAGAAACACGAAGAGATCCCACCAAAGTTAAACAAGTTGTGATGATGCAATATTACTTTTGGGGTTTCAGTTGACCTTTTAATATTTTAATTTAAGCACAATTCTTCTCAAGAAATAGGAATCCTAAAGGGAAGAGGCCCCGAACTCTGGGTTGACCTAGGTTTGACACTCACGCACAGATGCAACCTAGGCACAAAGGGGGCAATGATACAATCGACATGGCATCAGTGTGGGAATCTACATCTTGCAGTGACTTATGGAGGTCCCCAAATAAGTTCATCTAGTCAACTGCACAGCCGAGAGAATCACTTACCAAAGTAGGAATGCAACTACGATATGATATGAATGATCCTAAGTGCACCGGGGTACAAGCAAGTCTAGCCTAAAACTAATAATCAAAATGATATAATAAATGCAAACAAAAAGAATATGAAAATTACACATGAAAACTGGAGAAATAAGGCAGAAAACTCACCTCAATGCACTGCCTTCAGGCACCTCAAACAAGATCACGATCTCCATAGGTGCCGCGTTCAACAAAATGCGGTTACTATAGATGTCACGTTCAAGGTAAAACTAACAGAACTATACATAATAGAAAAGTAACTAGAAAAACCATAGAAATTCGACCTAAACAACTACACAAACACCCAAGAAAGTAGGAAAGGCAGTAAAGGTGTGATGGTCACTAGAGGTCCCACAATGATCACCAAAAATCTGATGCGTGCAAAACGTGCCCCGAATATGGTGAAGGACCATGCGATAAGGAATATAGAACAAGCAAACTATTGCGGGTCTTACCTAGGCCGTCCAAACTGTGGCCCAAGCTAGCGCGCAGGCTGGCACTGGTGATTTACATCATAATTTTTGGAGAATTAACCCTCCATGGTTCTCAGGTTCCTCTAATCTGAACGAGGCTAAAAACTGGATTGACGAGATGGATCGGATCTTCAATGTTATGCAGTGTGCAGACCAAGAGAAGGTCCTATTGGCTACTTTTTAACTCAATAAGGATGCCTGAACGTGATGGAAGGCCATGTCAGCCCATCTTCAAAATGGACAAATTATTTGGGAGGATTTTCTCAAGCTCTTCCATGAAAAAAATTTCTCTGAGCATGTCTGCGAAAGAAAGGCAGTGGAGGTTGCCTCCTTAAGGCAAGGTATGACGTCTGTGGCAGAGTATGAACTCCAATTTTCTTGCCTAGCCCCTTATGCTCCACACCTGGTGGCTACGGAGCTTCTCAAGGCCAATCGATTAGTGGATGGGTTACGTCCAATCTTCGTCAAACAACTTGGCCCTCAAAACATCCGGACTTATACGGAGATGGTCCATCGGGCACACCTATGCTAGAGGACCTTAGAGAAGGTCGAAAAATACAAGGGCAAGGGTGAAGACTCTGGCTGAAAACATGAGACGAAAGGATGAAAGGAATAAAGGTTTAGCATCACAGGATCCTACAAAACCCGTGATAACAAGAAGAGGTCTCGTAATAGGAATGATAACAACAATAACAAGAACAAGAAAGTCAAAGAGGAGGAGAAGCAAGTCATGGTGGCTTGCACATGCTATGAGAAGTTCAGTCATTCGGCCGAAGAGTGTTGGAAGCACTTAGGAGCTTTCCTTCACCGTGGAAGCCGGAAGCATCGCATGCCCGATTGCCCTCGCATGGAAGAATAATCTTTCAATGGTGGACGTAGGTGGCCATCTCAATGCCGTACTGGAGGAAGAAGCACCCAAGGATGATGGGTTGATGGAAGGTACAGTTTAAATTTATTCCCATCCTGCTTTCATACTATTTGATATTTGTGCTTCTCATTCCTTTATATCTACTACTTTTGCTAAAACCTTAATAGTTTCACCTGTTCCATTACCTTCGGACCTAAATTATACGACACCTTTAGGCCCTAGAACGAAACTTACAACCCACTACCTAGATAGTGAAGTAACCATAGAAGGCCATAATCTTCCCGCAAACCTCGTATGCCTTGACATGGAAGGCTATGATGACATTCCAAGCGTAGAGTGGTTGTGTGATCACTATGCTGACATCAACTGTCGTAATAGGAGAATTTCTTTTTACAAACCAGATCTTCCATGGTTTTTTTCTCTTGGCATCAAATATAGGAAGCATCCTATCCTCATTTCTTCTTTTCACGCCTATAAGCTCATCTCGCATGGTTGTGAAGCTTTCCTTGCTTCTGTAGTTGTCACTGATTCCAAGGAAATTATCCTTGAAGAAATCCCTATTGTATGAGAGTTCCCCAATGACTTTCCATCTGAATTACTCTTTTTACTGTCCGAAAGGAAAGTAAATTTCTCCATTGAACTCATTCCTAGAGCAGCACCTATTTTAATAGCTCCCCACAGGATGCCCCACACAGAACTCAAGGAGTTAAAGAAGCAACTTCAGGAGTTGTTGGAGAAGGGCTTCATTCGACCCAACACATCCCCGTGGGGTGTGCCGGTCTTATTTGTTAGGAAGAAAGATGGATTGCTCAGGCTTTGCATTGACTATCGATAGTTAAATCAACTCACCATCAAGAATAAATATCCGCTACTGCATATCGATGAGCTATGTGTTCAAATCTCTGGAGCCGAATATTTCTCTAAGATTGACCTCAGGTCTGGTTACCGCCAGCTTAGAATTAAAGTTGAAGATATTCAAAAGACTACTTTTCGGAGAAGATATGGACACTATGAGTTCGTGGTGAAACCGTTTGGGTTAACCAATGCCCCTGCAACTTTCATGCAGCTTATGAACAATGTCTTCAGGCCTTACCTTGACCGATTTGTGGTCATCTTTATTGATGACATTCTCATCTATTCCAAGACCAAGGAGGAACATGAAGAACATTTAAGGATAGCTTCACAAACATTAAGAGAACACCAACTCTATGCAAAGCTTAACAAGTGTGAATTCTGGCTAAATGAGGTCTCATTCCTTGACCACATCATTGCAAAAGAAGGTATCACTGTAGATCCTTCTAAGGTTGAAGCTGTCAAGAATTGGAGATGACTGACAACGATATCCAAAGTTAGAAGTTTTCTTGGTCTGGCTAGCTATCATCGATGATTCATCAAAGATTTCTCAAAGATTGCTCTCCCTTTAACCATGCTGACAAGAAAGGAAAATCTCTTCATACGGTCAAAGGATTACGAAGAAAGTTTCTTGACACTTAAGGAAGATCTTACTAATGCCCATATATTGGCACTACTTGTTGAAGGTGGTTGATTTGAAGTCTACATGGATGCATCTGGCATTGACCTTGGTTGTGTCCTTATGCAATACAATAAGGTGATTTGCTATGTTTCGAGACAATTGAAGCGTCATGAGAAGAATTTTCCAGTACATAATCTGCAACTGGCTGCTGTCATTTTTGTCTTAAAGATCTGGCGGCACTACCTTTATGGGGAGAAGTTCACCATATTTTCAGACCACAAAAGTCTGAAGTATCTTTTCACCCAAAATGAGTTAAATATGAGGTAAAGAAGATGGCATGAATATTTAAAGGACTTCAACTTCTCTATATAGTACCACCCTAGCAAAGCAAATGCTATAGCGGATGCTCTCAACAGGAAACCTTTGGCAACTCTGGCAAGACTCAATAAAGTTATGACCAGTCTTATAGAAGATTTTACATAATTAAATCTAGATATTAATGAGGAAGAAGAAGGGTGTATTATTGCTAATATCTGGTCACAACCGTGTAACCACTCCACATTCCGACGCGTTGGTAGTCTCGACCACCATCAACCAATGTACCATACGCCGCATTTTAGTTGATAATGGAAGCGGACCCGACGTCATCTCTTACGACTATCTAGTGCTGATGGGTGTGGATCTGTCCTTAATCACGCCGCTGCACACACCTCTGTATGGCTTTTCTAGTACCACGGTCCACCCGAAGGGATGCATCTCACTACCGATCTCGTTTGTGACTACATTGAGGGATGTTACTTTCTTAGCAGACTTCACGATAGTCTGCATAATGATCGGGTACAATGCCATCATAGGGCGGGGGATTCTCGGCACCCTTAGAGGCGTTCCCTCCACGTATCACCAAAAGCTCAAGTTCCCCACACCCCAAGGGGTGGGTGAGGTGAGAGGAGACCGGAGGGAGTCCAGACGATGCTACCTCATTTCGACGCGCGATCGACAGCCCGAGGAAAAGCCTCCTGTAAAGAAGGCCAGAGAGGAGGACCCAGGTCCGAGCACGAACATCCCAGCCGAGGACCTATACCTCATCCAGGTGGGAGAAGACTCGAGTAGGACTCCAAGGATCAGAGCTACACTGTCCGAGCAAGATAAGGTAGCGTACACAAACTTCCTCACGGCTAACCAGGACGAATTCGCTTAGTCTGAGGACAAACTCCCCAGAATCCCATCAGAGATCATCACACACTAACTAAGGTTGGACCCAAGTTGTCTCCCGGTCCAATAGTGCCGGAGACACTACAATCCCGAGCGACAGACCATCATTTGGGAACAAGTGAGTGAAAAGTTACGCTCAGGGTTACTTCACCCCACCCGCTACCCGGACTGGGTGGCGAATGTAGTCCTTATCCCCAAGAGCAATGAGAAGTGGAAGATGTGCGCAGATTATACCAACCTTAACAAAGCTATGCCAAAAGGCAGCTTTCCCATGCCAAGAATCGACCAACTAGTCAACGCTACGACCGGGCACGAAATGCTGAGCTTCTTAGATGCCTATTCTAGGTATCACCAGATCAGTATGCATGGGCCCGACCAAGATAAAACCACATTCATCACCGACCACGGCTTATATTGCTACACGTGCATGCCATTCGGGTTGACGAACTTGGGAGCTTCTTATCAATGCCTCGTTAACCACGTGTTCGATGCACAGATTGGTCGCAATATGGAGGTTTTCATTGACGACATGCTCGTCAAGAGCCTCCGAACACCCGAGCACCTAGAAGACTTGGCAGAGACATTCGCTACCCTCAAGAAGTACAACATGAAGCTCAACCCAAGCAAATGCGCATTCGAAATAAGATCAGAAAAGTTCCTCGGCTTCCTTGTTACACATAGGGGAATAGAGGCGAACCTGATCAAATCCGAGCAGTGTTTGAGATGAAGTGACCAACGAAGGTGAGGGATGTGCAATGCCTCACTGATCGCATCGCCGCCTTGACCTCTTTCCTATCCCGAGCAGCTGAGAGATATCTTCCCTTCTTTCGGCTCATCAAGTAAGCCAACAAAATGCCAGAGAAGAAGGGGCAAGTCAAATGGGACCAGGAATGCAAGCAGGCGTTCGAAGATTTAAAACACTATCTAGCAACTCCTCATGTACTTTCCAAGCCGTAGAAGGGAGAGCAACTACTTCTCTACCTGTCCGTAATACCGAGCACGATGAGCGCCGTGCTCGCCCGGGAGGAGAATTGTGTCATGAAGCCCGTCTACTATGTGAGCCGGGCACTGCAGGGGCCAGAATTCCAGTACTCATGGGCTAAGAAGTTTGCCTTAGCCTTAATCTCGGCCACCCGCAAGCTGCGACCATACTTCCTGGCTCACTCAATCGCTGTCCTTACGGATCAGCCTCTGCGCCAAATTCTCCAGAACCCTGACATCTCCGGAAGGTTGGTCAAATGGGCGATCAAGTTGGGTGAATTCGACATCAAGTTCTACCCGAGGACCGCGATCAAGGCTCAGGCCCTCGCAGACTTCATAGTAGAATGCACCATACCCTTGGAGGACGGACTCGAGCAGTCCTCGGGACCCACATGGGAGCTATACATAGACGGATTGTCCTATGCGGCGGGCAACGGAGCGAGATTAGTCCTATTGTCACCAGAGGGGATAGAGCTACAATACACCCTCTGCTTCAATTTCCTGACCACGAATAATGTGGCCGAATATGAAGCGCGCCTCTTAGGGCTTTGGATGGCAAAACACCTAGGGGTGACCAACGTGCGAGTATACAGTGACTCCATGTTCGTAGCTAGCCAAGTCAAGGGAGAATTCAAGGCACGGGAAGCATCCATGATCAAATATCTAGAGAAGGCCAAGGCCGCAGCAAAGGAATACTCTCACTTCGAGATGGTCCGCATCCCCAGGGAGGAGAACGTCCCAGCAAATGCTCTCTCTCGCCTGGCGTCAGCGACCACAAAGTCCAACTCGAGGTCGATCTTGATCGAGGAGTTATCAGCACCCAGCATAGAGGAGATAGCACCCCAGGTAAAATGTCATCGATTATTAGCCATCCTGGATGGACTCCCTCTTAGATTTTCTGCTACGACAACAACTCCCCGGTGATCGTGCTGAGGCTCACCGCACGCGAGCACGAGCGGCACACTTCACTGTGGTTGATGGTCGACTGTATCGTCGATCCCTCTTAACCCCACTAGTTAAGTGCTTATTCCCTAGTACGGGGGCCAAGTAGGCCATTCAGGAAGTCCATGAAGGACTCTGCAGAAGCCATGTGGGGGTGAGCACTTGCGCGAACTCTAATCTGACAAGGGTATTGGTGGCCCACCCTAAAACAAGACTACCTCGAATATGTCCGGAGGTGCCCCCAATGTCAGAAATTCTCCAACTTGCACCACCAACCAGCTACGCAGCTACATACCCTGATGGAGCCTCGACCATTTGCTCGGTGGGGGATAGAATTTAGCGCAAGTTCATCCCTACTCAAAGTTCTACCCTTAAGTTCCTTTAATTTCATAAAATCTACCTTATTATCGTACAATGGCTTGTTCCTTGGAATTCTATTGGCTATAAACTATAGTGGATGTCTGAGATACCTTACATAACTCAATGCCTGGTGTTAATAGGGCCCGGTCTGGTCCTAGGAGGAGCACCCAAAAGTACTTGTACCCATGGGAGCCATTATTGACCACGGTGTGACATTCCACTGAAGTGCATGACTAGCATGATTGATCGTTGACATTCCACTTATCTTACTAGTGCTTGACTTGACATGACCTGACATGACTTGGGTGGCCCGGAATGGGTGTGTACTTGCTTGAAAAGGACATAGCCAATACTCGTGACATGACTTGATATTACATGCTTGGAACACTTGATAGTATCACTTCTTGAAATAATTGCAATCTCTTGATAGCTTCCCTTGTTTAAATCTTGAATATTGATAGTTCATCTTTAATGTTCTCAATATTCTTGCCATCATTCATGCATAGCTATACTTGTATCGCATGTAACATGTAAACTACTTAAAGATAGCTTACTCTTGAGATGTAATTCTTACTGAGCATTCGCTCATCAAGTATTTTCCCACCATTTCTTTTAGGTAAATCTATTAGCGAGGACCTTCCGGATGGGAATGAGACCGAGTGAAGAGAGTAGAGCCACCCGATCGTCAAACTGTCACTTAGTCGTGTCTTTTTTCCATTTTCTTGAGTCCTTGTCATTGTATTTTTCCTTCCTTTTGGTCAAGTGTTTGGAACAATGTTACGAGGCTTGGAAGACTTATGTGATTATATTCGGAATATTGTCATTAAGGAATGCTTGGTTTTTATGGAAATAGAGTCTTTGTTTATTTTTTTATCTTGCCATTTTCACACTCTATTTTTGTGTTAGATTTCTTATTGTCTGATTGACATGATTGCTATAAACTCGTCACGCATGCCAGGTTCCTTCCGCGCTCGGGGCATGACAGTTTTATGCTATCAGAGCGTAAGATTTCAAATTCCTAGGAATCCCAAGTCCAAGGATTGGTCTGCACCTTATACCCGGTGAGATGGGTAGAGCCATGGGTTAAGTCGACATAGGATCTCTGACCATATAGTCAAACATGAAACTATTTAGACTTAAATTCTCTTATACGACCATGGCCGTGGAGAGGGCACAATGGTGTGACATGCAACACATCGGGCAATGCCTCACCCAGGCACTACAATAAGTTGTGCAAGGAGGTATGAACCATGGAGTGGGTGATCTCCACCGTAGCTTTCGTAACATGAATCTGCCAAAGTTCACTGGCTCGTCTGACCTCGATGATGCCAAAAATTGGATGAAGGAAATTGAAAGGATCTTCTGTGTAATGCAATGCATGGATGATGAAAAGGTACTACTGGCAACTTTCCAACTAGAACAGGATGCTCGTTTGTGGTGGGAGTCCATAGGGGCCACATTGCTAGATGATCATATCACATGGGCCGAATTTGTGGAGCATTTCAATAACAAGTACTTTTTGGACCACATATAAGAGAAGAAGGCCGCAGAGTTTGCCGCACTCAAGCAACGGACCTCATCAGTTGCAGAATATGAGACCTAATTCTCGAGGCTATCAAGGTATGTGCCGCACTTAGTGTGTACTGAGAAAATGAAGGTTAGAAGATTTCTTAATGGGCTTCAACCTCAATACATCACCCAACTGGTGCCGATGGACATCCAAGTCTACTCGGAGATGGCACGGCGAGCTCAACTATTAGAGGACACCATAGAATTGTCTGACAAGATCCGAGGAAAGGACAAGAAGGAGCATGTCACAAGCCCTACGAATTTCAAACCATCATCTAACAAGAAACGGTCCAACAATGGTGGAGAACCCTCCAAAGAAAATAAATTCAAGAAGAACGATAAGCCTTTCTCCATTACCACACCATCTAAGGAGGTGTGTGAACATTGTGACAAGGCGGTCCATAATGCTGAGGAGTGCTGGAGAAGACTGGGAGAATGTCTCCGTTGTGGGAGCCTAGAACACCAGATTCCTGATTGCCCACTGTTGAACGAACCAACCACTAAGGAAGAGAAGCTCCCTGTCAAGAAGTAACGATGTCTTCAGGCGATGCAGGAGATGGAACCAAGTGAAGGTGGACTCGTCGAAGGTACTTTAACTATTTGTTCCAAGTCTGCACTAGTTCTATTTGATACCGGCACAGCACATTCATTTATTTCTCGAAGATTTGCTAAGTCCTTACCATTGGAGCCTATTCTGTTGAATTTGGAACTAGTTATTTCTACCCCAATTGGAACTAGTTCCGAGATTACACATCACTACCCAAAAATTGAAATATTTATTGAAGGACACAACTTACCCACCGACCTAGTCTGTATGGGCATGGAAGGCTATGATGCCATTCTGGGAGCCGATTGGCTAGCTACCCACATGGTGGTTGTTGACTGCCGGAAAGGCAAGGTAGCTTTTGAAGACTATCTGATGCTGGTCTACACTAGTCCCCAAAAGAAAAATAAGTCACCCCTTATCTCGGCCCTCCGAACTAGCAAGCTCATCAATAAAGGGTGTGTGTGGCTTTCATAGCTTTCGTGACTACCACGAAAATTAAGGTGTCTAAGCTAGAAGGCATCTGCGTAGTTCGGAAGTTTCCCGACATTTTCTTGGAAGATTTGCCTGACTTACTCCTGGAAAGGGAGGTGTCATTTACAATCGACATGGTTCCTGGTGCTAGTCTTATTTCTAAGGCACCATATAGGATGTCCCCCACCGAGCTAAAAGAGTTGAAGGAACAATTAATGGAGTTGTTGAAAAAGGGCTTTATTAGGCCGAGTACTTCCCTATACAGAGTGCCCATGCTATTTGTCAAAAAGAAGGATGGATCGATGAGACTCCCAACTCACCCTCCCCCCAACCCAACCTGCGTAAACCCCCCCTCCTGGCCTTTCATATTCCACTATAAATTCCCCCCTTAGAAGCTCAAGAGGCATATGCTTACAGACACGGAGGATCAACACGAGGACCTTCAAGCGCAAGGACCCAAGCCCCAAGACTTCCGGCAAGAACGGGAGGAGCAAGACGCGTGTTGGGTGGCTTGTTGATCAGCTCGTATACGCCGAGAGTATGTCAAACGTACTCCCCTCACATGGCGTCTAGCTGTTTCACTCTAGCCCATCCCCTCACGTATGAAGCGTTATGATAACGACAAACATACCTGCACATTGGGTCCGCCCGCGTATGACGCGTTATGATAACAACGCGCATGCCATAATGCTGGATTTGCTCCCGCCATGGGACCGCGTGCCCGCCGCTCGTCCCGAGCAGGCCACCGATGGTCCCGTCCGCTGACCCGAGTTAGCCGGACCCTGGCTCGGAAGTAACATTCCCGGGACCGGCCATAACTCCCCAGCATGAAGACACTCGCTTTCTGGGACCCGTACCCAACCACTCACCTTGAGCCGCGTCCGGCTTCCCACAGGTGCCAGCCAGTGTCAGCCCTTGCCATCCAGTCTAGCCCTCCCTCGGCGATTCAGGCACGTCTCTAGCTGCTTGCGGAGAGCCTCTGTAAAAACACGCGGATATCTGCTTTATCCTGCATTGACATGGGGACCAACCCACGTGTCGGAATTGTTCCGCGGCTTGCACCAGTTGTATTTCGACCCTGTAGGCCCACTTGTAAAGCCCATGTGGCACCTATAAAGCATGAAACCAGTTGAATATGCATACCCTCACCTGGGTCTCAGTCTCACCTTTACACCCACCAGTGTGTGTGTCCAGTCTCCCAGACTCCAGTTAACTAACCTCCCCAGTAGAGTGCAACGATCGCCCTATGGTCGCAAGGTGTACCCGGTCGTCTATCCATGGCTTCAAAAACATCCAGTCTCTTCTTCAGCACGGAACAAAGGTGTTCGGATTCAATACGATGTAAATAAACACCGAGTGCTTGCGGCTGGTGGGGAAACCCATACACGAATCCCCGCAATCGCCTGCACACTTGCACCTGTGGAACCTACCCTGTCTCCACGTGTCGCCCGATACCCCGCGCCCACATGCCGCGTCCTGGTGACGCTTCCCCAGCCAAAAGTTGGTTTCATAGGTGATTGTCAAGAAATCGACTGGCACGCCCGCATCCTGTCCGGTCACCTTGTCATCCAGCCACCTTGGCCTCATTCATCTCGAATGAGTAACCACTCAGCTCTCGCAAGCCACTGTTATCATTCACTAACTCTCGGAAACCTCTCGTGCAAGTTGACCCCTCTCGACTTTCTGTAAAAAGCGAGTGTACGGTACTACCGTCAGAGATATACGGCTACAAAGAAAAAATGCCCCGGATATAACATAAATCCTCCCCATTGTTTTCTTTGTCGCTTTATTTCCCCTTCTCGCCATGGTTACCAACATATTTCCCCGCCGACGCGCGCTCCCCGCGTCGTCGAGCAAAACAGATAGTAATTGTAAGCATAATTGTGAATTCTAGGCTATTTTTTTACGTAAAAGTGAAAAACATGGCATGACTGATGTGAAGTATGTCCATACTTCTTTAGATAGTATAAGTAAATAAGTTCCAAATGTTTGTTGGTGTTAGCCAGAACAGTCTCGGATCTCAATCCCATTCTGGTCGATAGCACAAGGGTCAGTAACAACAGAAGTCAGTCTATTAGAAAAGGTTGGGGTGAGGAGGGAACAGTTCAAAGAAATGGTTCAGCAGAATTGGCCCAGTAATGAAGTCCATCCTTCAGGGATCAAGATTCTAGTAGCAAAGCTGAAAAATCTGAAAGGAACTATTAAGAAGTGGGCAGTGAAGTGGTCAAGGGATAGTAGGCAGAAGCAGGAAACACTTCTTACTGAAATTAGTCGTTTGGATTTTTTGGAGGAACAGTGGCCTCTGACTACCTAGGAGCAAGTAAAGAAGAGCTATCTCTTTGGCTACAGGAGGAAGAGTTTCAATGGAAGTAGTGGGCTTGAATAACTTGGCTACAAGAGGGAGATCTAAACACCTCCTCCTTTCATAAAGTTGCTAATGGTCGTAGAAGAAGGAACAGAATTTCAGTACTGAAAAGGATGACAACTATACTCAAGAGGAAGATGCAATAACTGATGAGTTGATCAACTTCTATAGACACCCTTTCACAGAAGAATCGAGGCATTTTACAATCCGAATCTGTGTACTTCGTCTTGTGAGGACCAGGCAGAATTGATCAGACCCCTAAATGAGACTGAGGTTAAAGTGGCAACTTTTAGCTTGGGCAGTGATAAGGCACCTGGACTGGAAGGCTTCCCGATGTTCTTTTATCAACAGGTTTGGCCTAAAAAGGAGGTAACACTGGAACTCAAGGACTTCCATCCCATTAGTTTGCTTAATGGTACCTATAAGATTTGTGCTCAGATTTTGGAGACTAGACTGACTGCTCTTTTGCCCAAAGTGATTCAGGAAAACCAGTCCACTTTCATTCTAGGGAGGAGACTCAAAGACAATTTCCTCTTGGCCCATGAGGTGCTTTTTGAAGCAAAAAAAAAAAGGTCAGCATCCTTATCCCATGAGCAAATTTGATTTTAATAAATATGACTGGGTCCCTTGGAAGTGTTTGCAGTCAGTACTGGAAGCCTTACATTTCCCAGCTCATTTCATCACTGTTCTGAAGAATTGTATTTCTACAGCCACCTTTTCCATTCTTTTCAATGGTCGAGTAACTGGATAATTCTCTAGTTCTCAAGGGTTAAGACAAGGTGATCCCCTCCCCCCCCTGCTTTCTGTGATGATGGCTAACATCCTTAGTCAAATGATGATAAGAGCTGAACGTCTGCAATGGATTAGCAGGAGGGAGAAATGGAAGAAAACTGGGGATAAGTTTTATGTAGGATGGGAGATATCAGGACTTGAATTCCTTCCACGACACTACCCCTCAAAGAGATAGTATGTTGCACCAGGACTTTGTCTCTTTTGATTTTTAGTATCCTTAGACACGCATTCGATCGGGCTCATGACGTGCCGCGAGGATCTATACTGTCACTATTGACATGCCTTTGACTCATAGTTTTGCTACTTGATTTCATTTTTGATAGCCCTTTTTTGGCCAGATTTGACATGAAAGCTCACTTTTTGAGGGTCAAGACTACCCCTATTTGAGACCTCTCTCGTATTGCGGAGCACCTAGGTTAGGCATCTCATCCATCAATCTCTTGCCCCTGCACTTAGCTGAGTAGAGAAAAGCAAAGGCCTTTGTGCATACCCAAAGTATGGCCTAAGCAGCAACGATGTGCTCCAAAGGTGATCGGCTATAGCTTGCCATGAACTGTGTGAAAACCCATACCTAAGGGTCATCCTCAGTGATCGGGGAAAGAACTTAGATTCCCAACACGGAGCTATCACCAGCCTAGGAGTGCTGCAGAAGTGAACTAAGTTCAATTAACCAAACTTCCTGAAGCCACTCAAACATGATGAGGAACCCATTATTATAAGCATGCGTAGAAAAATAAGGATAATGGAAATGAGATCATATTCTTGCACAAAATAAAAGATGCCTTGCAAATCCATGTAGTGAAAACCAACATCCTGAAGCGATCTTGACCAGCGAGCTTCACATAGCACGAGCTTTGTATTCCTTGCTTGACATGACCAAGATGAGAGAATAGCATGGTTCCAAGATTCCTCGACATGGAGGAGCGGCAGACACCAAACTAGATGAAAAAGGATAAAAATGAAGAGAGACGAGGACTAGAACTCCCACGTTAAGGCACAGAGACCCTGAAAACAAGGAACCAAATACAGAATGAACAATGATTAACTGAGATCAAGGCTGACTAATGCCTAGAAAATAACATGAAAAAGGAAAAGAACCCCAAAAGGGTGAGACAGAAGGAATGGAAAGATAATGAGGAGATTACTACAAAGGTAAGGAAGAAGAGGAGTAACCATCCGATGGAATCAGAGAAGAAAAAGAATAGCCATCCAATAGAGTCGAAGAAGGAGAATTGTGGACATTTGACAAGGTCGGAGAAGAAGTAGAAGCAGAGCCCGAAAATATTGGGGAAGCAGAATTAGAAGATATCCTAAAATCGGGATGACAAAATGACATAAGCCGAGGCCTAGCATTGTGAGATGGGGGAGACTTCGGATGAGAGGAAGAATAATGAGGGTTCATGGACCTGGGAAAAGAGGAGGAGATTATAGATTCAGGATTGGAAGAAGGCAGGTACACTACCCAAGGGTGGGAGCTGAGTAGAAGAAAGGATGAATGGAAGGAAGGAGAAGTAACACCTAGAGTGCACAACTGACGGCCCTTGTACTTGCATCACATCCTCTTCTTGGCAGGGATTTCTTTGCAATGGACCTGCTTGACACGGGCTCGAATCCTTGGGCTTCTTATCTTGGAATATCTTCTCAAATAACGAACCCACCTGGCAGATGGCCTGGCACAGTTATGAACATGCAACCTCATCGGGGCGGTTGCCCTTAGATACTCGGTGCTAACAACATACAGACATTCTTGGGTAGATAACTCCTTAAAATGCTGAACATCATGGAACCACATAGTCTTATCACTCGGCACCAACAGCATGAGATTTGGCAACTCCACTCGGTAGTCAGCCATGAAGCACAACTCCCTTGATAGAAGAGAAGGATGAAACTGAGGGAGAGTAATGCGTGGCATTGACGTGGCCGGCGTACTAATGAACTGAGGGAGATTGCATAAAATGTGTAGAATGTCCTTGAAAAATGTTAAAAATACGGCAAACTGCCCCTTGAATATAGAATCCATAAGCTCTTTGGCAGCCGTATGTGTTAGCACAACCCGGGTAAAGAACAATTATCTGAATAATAATGGAGCGAGAGGTAATAGTAGCATAAATTGCTAAAACTCTGGTGAGCAAAGAGATTGTCACCAGCCTCGCTTGAGAAGAAACTGACACCAATGTGGAGGAACTCTTCTTAGCACCCGTCATGGGAAATGCAGGCTCACCCCCAAAATAGCCAGGGACCAAGATCTGAATTGGCATGCGGCAGATAAAATCTTGAAGCTTGAACTGCATAACTGGCATCGGGCCATCCTGACTCGACTCATGCTCTTCTCGGGAATCAGACCCAAGGGGCACCGATGGTAGCGCACACCCATTCCGTAGTGTGGGAATGGATAGAGAGGTGGAGGTAGGAGGCTTGGAAGGCATGGAGGCTTCAATAGGGATGGTGACGTCGAGTGGAGGCGAAGGCATTACGGCAATGATAGGTCTGGGTGAGGGCACATGCGAAGGTGGAGGTGTAGCTTGCTTAAGCTCGGGCAAGGAGGGATATGGAGGAAGAGGTGGTGAAGGTGACGATGATGGAGAGGAAGGCGATGGTGGAGATAGCAAAGGTGGTGGAGATGAAGGCGGTGATGATGGCAAAGGTGGTGGAGATGGAGACAGTGGAGATGAAGACAAAGGGGAAGGTGAAGGGCAAGGTGGTGGTGGTGGAGAAGGTGAAGAAGAAGGCTGCGGCATCCACCGCCGACGTATCAACACAACGCATCAGGCGGCATTGGGAGTGGAAGTGGTAGTGGCAGTGATGGGAATAGAGGAAATGGAGGCAGTGGGAATAATGGGAATAGAGCAAGTGGAAGCAGAAGCTTGAGCAACGGCTTGGGTTGGCGGAGTTTGTGGAGACGGAGCAAGAGATGGAGAAGGGGTAAGTGATGGAATAGGCGGGAGAGTGGATAAGGGAGCAGGTGTAGGAGTGGATGCTATGCAAGACAAGGAATCATAGGGATGTCTGCCATCACCTTACAAGGTCTGAGCATACTCAAGTGTAAAGTCAGTGCACTCAGAATAGGCATTTCATCAAACAGGTCTAGAGATTCAAAGCTTAGTTTTGGTTAAACTTATAGACTGACCCATTTAAATATCTGTCCCCAGTGAAAGAATGGCACGTGAGTCAAGATAGAGTGGCATGCTCTTCTAGAGAGTTCTAAAGAAGGATTTTCAAATGCCACGTGGACCAATCAGAGAGCTTCTACCTCATCTAATCCTTACGGAGGCCCTGTTTTACTTAAATGGGTGCCTCCACCTTCGATAGTACAAGTTCTGGAAGATCGGTTGGAAGAAAAGCTTCCTACTTTCCCAATGGATCAATGGCAAGTCACCTAGAAAAGGTCTCCATCCAGAAAGGGGTCAAACCTTGAGGAGATAAGCTTGTACTTGACGAAGATATATTCGGCCAGCAAATGGGAACTGTGGTGTACCACTGAAGCAGTCTGAGTAGCCAATGACAACCCATAGAACCTTATCATTTCTGAACCAATCAGAGGTCACCCTAGTCTGGCATTTGGTCCTCTCCGATGGAGATGGATGGTCCAGATTACATGTTACTAAATCAAGGGCTATAAATCTTATACGCTGTCGGCAGAAGAAAAGAATGTTTGACCCAAAACAATGTCAGCTGGGAGACACACTCTGCAAAAGTAGATCGCATGAAGAGTTCAACTGAAAACAGTGGATGCGTTCAAGATGGAAAGAGATAGTACAAGAGTGAAATGGGCATTGAGCACACGAAAAAAGGAGGACAAGGCTAAGCTTAAAGAGGGAGAAGGATAAGTTGTGAACAAGAAGTGAGAGCAGCAGAGAGAGGCTCGAGCAGAGCTAGCTACGAGCACATAGCAGAAGAGAAGCAAAGAAGCTACCATAGAAGAACCAAGTCTTCTTCCTTCAGCCGCAGGCACGTCTGCAATAGAGCAGACTGTTCCTTCATCGTCAGGCCCGGTGAAGGAGGTGAAGGTAGTGAAGCTGGTCTACCTATGTTCTCGTGTTTGTGGAGAAGAACTATAGAGAAGAAATGAAGTACCAAGCCCAGGCTTCATCCAGTTCTTACCCAGACAAGAGTTTTCTTTCTCCATAGAACTTTTGCACCTTAGTCTGTCTGGTCTACCATTTTTCTAGTTTTATTTTTCCCAAAATTGTAATCTTCTACTACTCCCTACCTGCGTGTAGGAAGACGGACAATGCGTTCACTAGTCTATGGTGGTTGGGTTGTGTACCCTCAAGCTATGTAGCAGCGATTTGGAGAGAGGTTGTCTCTCTATTGGAAGCTGTGAATCAGCGATGGTGCATTTGCACTAGTAAAGCCTCACCAAGTTGTGTGAGGGGTAGACGTAGGCCTCTAGGCAGAGACTGAACCATCTTAAAATCTTATCTCTCTATGGTTTGTGTTTCTCCCTTGCTTTGGCACTATATGCCTGTGTAGGATTGTTCTTAATCATCGTTTGCATATCTAGCTCACCATCTTGCGACTATTCATGTGTTATAGTCCCTTAGTTTTTATCTAGTTGTTATTTCCGCATAGAAGGGGCTGATCTATTCACCCGTCACCTCTAGATCTACCTATCACTACACATCACGTGGTATCAGAGCTAGTCTCTCTGAACGTGGCCTAATGAACTTGAGAGAACTGGTGATATGGCAGCAAAGAGTTCTTTGTCGAATGGGCACTCTATAAATAGACCTCCACTTCTCATCGGTACAAACTATCCTTACTGGAAAAACCGTATGTAGGTTTTTATCAGAGCTCGGGACCATGAAATCTGGCGGGTAATCAGTAAAGGTCCATTCGAGCTGCCTGAAGAAGAGGACACATGGACCAAGGAACAAATAACGAGATCGACGCTAAACTGGGGCGCCAAGCACATTATGTAGTGCTCCCTTCATCCAACGTAATACTCAAGAGTGTCCACGTGCTCCACTGCAAAAGAAATGTGGGACTACCTTGAGGTAATTTATGAAGGGACACAATAGGTACGTCCAACAAAAGTAAATATGCTAGTGTCTGAATATGAAAATTTCATAATGAAACCTGAAGAGTCTATTTTTGACATGTATGCTAGACTAACCACACTCACAAATAGTTTAACTGAGCTAGGTAAGACATACTCCAACCAGGAGGTTGTTGTAATGATTCTACGGTCACTGACTCCTGCATGGCATACAAAGGCTACTGTGGTCAAAGAGTCAAAGGACTTGGAAACCATCAAAGTAGAACTCATAGATTCTCTGATGACCTATGAATGAATCTAAAGAACAAGGAGGCTGAGGTAAGCAAGAAGAAACGTCTGGCCCTGAAAGTAGGGCCAAGTGCCAAGGACACTTCGGATGATGAAGACCCCTCAAGTAGCAACTCTAAAGAGGATGAAGTTGCTATGTTAACTAGGAAATTTAGGAAGTTCTTAAGAAAGGATGGTAAAGGCTTCACAAGGAGAAAGCCTTAGGTAAAAAGAGGTTTCAGGTCAAGACCTAAAAATGCAAAGAAGATTGACAAACTAGTTTGCTATTCTTGCAGGAAACCTAGACACATCAAGTCTAAATGTCTAAAAGCAGCTAAGAAGACAATGCCCAGGTGGAAGGGCAAGAAGAAGCAGACCATGATCTGCACTTGGAGTGATGAAGAAGAGGAAGAAGATGAAAATAACTCCACTACAGAGGAGGATGAAGATCTATGCTTAATGGCCAACAGAGACAAGAACACTGTGGTAACCTCTCCATTTGAACACTTTACTACTGATGATTAGGAGGAAGCTTACATTGAGTTAATGTATAAGTATGAACTGTACAAGAAATAAAATAAAGTCCTTAAGAAGAAAATTGATTGCACCCTGTGTAGCAACCCTAAATTTTTGAAGAAATAAAATTTAAATAAAAATTATATCCTCCGACGCCAATACCCTCGATGACTACGAGGAGGGGACGTTCTCGCCAACGGTAGCATTGGCAACCCCCGGCACTTCCTCGTTCGCGTATGGCACTCAAACGGGAACTTACACAAAGATCGGCGACCGCGTGTTCTTCACGCTGCTGCTGTCATTTACGCCGACAATAGGCACTGGATCGGGAGACATCAGGATCAGTGGGCTGCCGTTCGCCGCGGCGACCGCGACGGCGGTATCTGTCTCCAACCTGAGCTCCGCATGGACTTGGCCCGCAAGCCGCACAATGGTGGCGGCCGAAATCTCAACAGGCACGACCTACATCAATCTTCAGGGAATGGGGACCGGCGTGCCGTCGACAACCTTTGGCTCGACCAACCTGACCGGCGGCTCTTCGCACAATGTGCGCCTCGCTGGCGTCTATTCGGTGTAGGTGTGCAGCACCTCGCAACGTCTGACGGCACGCACGTGACAGGAGTATCCGTCACGACAGCCGGCCTTATCATCGGGGGCGCCATGGTGGCTGGCCCAGTTGCCTAAAACAGGCCGAAGTCAGCAGCGGTGCGTTCCAGCGCATCCTTACCGAGACGGACATGAGGCGTATCCAAATCCGCCTCCAATCTCTTGGCGCTGTCGTGCCATGCAGCAACAAGTCTACAGCGCCATTCTTCGTTGAAGTCCGCAGCGCCGCCGGGAGTAGCAGTGAATTCGCCAAACCTCACACCGGACGTCGAGTCGTATAGATCGATCCGCATGAATGGTACGGGCAGGCGCAAGGATGCATGCTGGGCGACATCCATAATATCCGCAGCGCCATGAGGAACGGCAATCTGCGGGTCAATCCTGTCAACGTACTTCCCCACGTCGACAGGGCTCCATGTCTGGTCATACCAGCGATAGGTGGCCTTCCACCACTTGCCTCCAATGCGCTCGCTCTTGCGTTGAAGGATCAGTGACGGATTCCCATAGAAACAATAGAGTTTAAGGTCGTGGACCGGCTTATCGGGGTCGCCATGAGGAAGAACCATCTCCTCGACGATCCACTGATCGGCCAGGTTCTTGCGAGCCATCGACGCGCGCAAGAAGGCTTCGATTTCGTGGATGGTTGTTTCCTTTGCTGCAAGCACATCAAAGTATCCGCCGCCCCGGCGACTTAGCACTATGACCCCAACGCTGCCGCTGCCTCTCGCCGGTTTGATGACAATCCGGTCCGGGAGACGCTTGAACACGGATATAACGTCGCCCAGCGGCGCCGGGCCAAATATGGTTTCAGGCAGCGACAGCCCCAGTCGAGCAGCTAAAGCGCTTGCCACTTGCTTTTGCGGGAGATTGCGAAGCGTGGCGCGAGCCGCATCCGACAACCATCGGAGACGCCATTCTTTTTCTGGCCCCCTCAGAATATCCTGAAAAGTCAACTTGGCGTCGAGCGGCATGATGCTGGTTTTACAGTACGGCACTCGTCGCTCCTAGCCCCCACATTATCCATCGGAGACCACCATGCAGTCGAACTTCGACCGCGCGCTGCCGCTCGTCCTGCAGCACGAGGGCGGCTTCACCAAGGATCGCCGCGACCCCGGCAACTGGACTGGCGGCAAAGTTGGTGTCGGCGAACTGCGCGGCACCAACAAAGGCATCGCCGCGGCGTCGTTCCCCACGCTCGATATTGCCAACCTCACCGACGCTCAGATCGCAGAAATCTACCGGGTCAAGTACTGGAACCGCGTCCGCGGGGATGATCTGCCGACGGGTGTCGATCTCAGCGTCATGGACGGTGGCGTCAACTCTGGTCCGGCCCGCTCGGTGAAGTGGCTTCAGGCCGTGCTGGGCGAAGCGCAGGACGGCGTCGCCGGGCCGATCACGCTCAACGCAGCGGGCAAGGCTGACGCGGGCGCAACCATCAAGGCCCACTGCGCCAGACGCCTCGGGTTCGTGAAGTCGCTCGCGATCTGGAACACGTTCGGCAAGGGCTGGTCGAAGCGCATCGCCAATGTCGAGGCCACGGCGCTCGGCTGGGTGCTCACCAAGGCAGATCTCGAGGATGAGGCCAAGAAGGCTAAGGACAAGGCCAACCAGCAGGGCGGCGGCGCCGTGGTGATTGGAGGCGGCGCTGTGGCCGATCAGGCATCAGGACTGTCTGGCCTGCCGTGGTGGGCTATCGCTGGCGCTGTGGGCATCGTCGTCGCCGTTCTCGTCATCCGCACCATCATCAATCGTCAACGCGCCGATGCGCTCGGCAAGGTCGCAAAGGAGGCCGTCTGATGTTCTCTCGCCTATGGGACTTCCTCGTTCGCTGGCGGACGTGGCTCATGAACGTGGCTGGCGCAGTACTGCTGGCGCTGCCCGATCTGCTCTACCTGCTCAATTCGTCCGAGCTGATGGCCGTGCTGCCGGTCGGCTACCAGAAGTGGCTCGCGCTCGCGCTGCTCATCGTCAACATCTGGATGCGCCCGCGCCCTGCTGTTCGCGCCAATGACGCCGAGGCGCAGAAATGACCTGCGACCTGTGGGACATTGGCTGCCACGTCGCCGCGTACTTCGACCCGCTGCTGGCCTGGTGGGGCGGCGTCGGAGCGTTCATCCGGTCGTGGTGGTGGGTCGCGTACGGCGCCGTCATGCTGCTGATCGGCGCTCACCTCGGCCCGGCCCGCACCTATGGCATCGTCATCGCAGGCATCGTCGCCATTGCCCTGCGCTTCTGGCCGCAGCCCGCCGCGGAACCCGACTACGAAACCGGCGAACCATTGCAGAAAGCGCAACAGTTGCCGCCGAAGAAGCGCCGCACGCTCAAAGACATTTTCGGAGGCCACTGATCGCAGATGGCACACTTTGGGGATACTCGAATGGACTATGAGCCTTGGGCGTGGAAGACGCTCGGATCGATCATCGGCGTTGGCATTTCAATGGTGATGATCGCCCCTCGTTCGGTGAAGAACGGTATCTACCGCGCCTTCCTCGGGACCGTCGCCGGAATCGTCTTCGCCCCGGCTACACAGAACCTTGTGCCCTGGCTCAGCGGGAACACGCCCGACATGCTCGTCGCGTCCTCATGCGCTACGGGGTTCACCGTCTGGTTCATCCTCGAGGCTGCTGCTCGCTTCCTGTCGAGCAAGGATACCCTGCGCCGGTTGCTCGAGGAAATGGTTCGGCTCAAGGGGCCGGACAAGAAATGACCCCGCTGCAGGTCGTCACCGTGCTCGTAGTTCTGGCGCTCGTGTGTCTCTCCGCGATGGTGTTCGCGATCTGACATACCGCGCCGCATATGTCAGATTAGGAGCCGGATTCGAACATATGGAATGGCTGGGCTTTGTTGCCGAGCAGGTAGAGGCGGCGACCTCTCTACTGATTAGCAGCCAAGCTGCTCAGCCCCCGAATCCTACCAGAACGCGAGTCCAACGCAATGCCTGATGTGCTCGCCCGGCTCCTAGCCCTGCTGGCTGTCGTTGCCTTCTGCTTCGTCTTTTCGTTCGCCATGTTCTGGCCGGGGTGACGTTACAGGGGCGAGACAGAAGATGAATGGCATTCGTCGGTGCAGGCTTCTACTCCTGCAAGCGGTCGAGCGCTGTAGCCTCAGACGTAGCTACTACGTGAAGTGGCGGAAGGGGTGGGATTCGAACCCACGGAACGCTTGCGCGCTCTCCAGTTTTCGGGACAGGCGCCTTCAACCACTCGGCCACCCTTCCAATTGATGATGTGGTTTGGTGCCGCCGGGGCGGAATCGAACCCCCGACCTAAGCCTTACGAGTGCCTTGCTCTACCACTGAGCTACGGCGGCAAAGGTCAGATCGTTGTGAGCGATGATCGGTTGGTCTGGGCGGCGGGACTCGAACCCGCGACTTCCGCATTCCGAGTGCGGCACGCTACCACTGCGCCACGCCCAGCCGGGGCGGCGTCAGATGGTCGGCCTGCAATGTCGGTCGCGTTGAACATGCTTCTCCCTAGCAAGCCGCACTGCTTCGTGCAATAGTGTTCATGGTCTGTCCGAACGAGATTCCACGTGAAACTCGCCATCCACCTCCACGCCTCCGCCCCCAGCTTCGAAACAACTGACGAAGCCACGGTAGAGGCAGTACGCAAAGCCCTCGCCGCGCGTCTGCCGGAGGGCTACACAGGCCAGGCCGATCGGCATCTCGTCCCCGCCCACGACCTCGCGGCCATCCTGAGCGGCGTCGGACGGAAGCATTGGGCCGCAGTCCTTGGCCATGAGGAAGAAGCGCATATGGTCACGGCGGTGTTCTCCTGATGCCAAAGCATGAACGCGCTCCATCCGGCCACGACAACCCCCGCTTGAACCGCACCAGTGAGGAGATGATGGCGGACTTTGCTGCCAAGACGGCAAAGCTTCGTGTCGTGGACTACCTTGCGGGCTCTACGCCGGACCAGCTTGCGATGCTCCCCGACAGTTGGCGGCCTCGTGGCATCCCGCATAAGTACGTGTCGCCTCCAACAGATCGATCGCCAACCGACAATGAAGACGACGATGAAGAGTGACGGTCGTGTCCATTCTCTTCTCCATCTATGAGACTAGGGGGAGGGCGGCGTCGGGCGGCTGACGTGCTGGGCAAACGTCCTGAAATAGGCTTGGTAGGCATCATGCAATGCTGGCGTGACGCCAGCGCGCCGATGATGATCCCTAAGCTTCTTCCATAGCGCTTTTCTGGCCGCCTTAGCTGCACTTCGCTCACTCATCTAGCTCTCTCCATGAACAGTAGGGGAACCTGCTGTGTCAGCCATGTGCCACACGAACTGGCCCGTTCTCTTCTCGTTCACGCCGGAAGCTGCACAAACCTGCACGGCATCCTGCGACAAAATCCCAGCCCACTTGCGCTTTTCCCGGCACTCCGGTAGATCGCGCCTCAGGACACCTCACCCTAACGTGGAGTGAGGTTCTAGCCTGTTTTCTTTGTAATCTCAATTACTTCCGCCGACCGCTTCTTGCCGCGTGCCACTGGCTTGCCAACAAGTACGTTCGATAGCCTCTTGTCCGTCTGCGCGTGCCCGTAGGTTTTGAAGAGCTGCGCCGGTGACTTCCAGCCACCCTGTTCCGCCACCGAAATGATATCGACGCCAGCGTGCAACATGCCTGTGGCAAAGCCGTGGCGGCACGAGTGCGGCGTGAGCCTCTTGATCCCGGCGCGCTTGATGGCAGCGTCCCAAGGATCGGCTACTGAGTCATAGGCTGCATATGGGAACACCTGAACGTCGGCCTCTCTGCTGCTGGGGATGTTGGCGAGCGCCGCGACGAGAGGCGCCGGCATGTTGGCAGTTCGCCATTCCCCGCCCAGCTTGCCCATGCAGATGTTCACCCAGCCCTTGTTCAGGTCTACGTCGCGCCATGCCACGTTCAGCGCCTCACTGATGCGAGCGCCCGTGAGGAACATGAAGCAGGCGAGCGCGCCAAGGTGCGGCGACGAGTGCGCCATGAACTTCTCAATCCACTCCCATGTCGCAGGCTCTTTCGAACGCTTTGGCTCGGGGAACCGCCTTGCACGTATCGGCGGGCACATATCCAGGTCGGCGCAGTAGTTGATGACGGCCATCGTCGGCACGATAACGGCGCGATTCCGGTAGGCCCCCGAACCGTTCGGCAGCAGGGCTATCGCCGCCCGCTTCATCGCACCGCGCGTGATCTCTTTCACGGGTACATCTTTCCAGTGGTCCTCGACCATCTCGAGATATTTTGGTACCTTTCCCGCCTTGCGATATTCGATTGAAGCCTGTGCAAAAGTCAGGACCGAGCCCGGATCGCGATCACCTTGGAGGGCTCGCCGCTCAGCCTCGTTCGCGATAATCTCGGCTTGGTCTTTGAGCGCAGTCTTCGTAGAGCCTCGTAGTCTCCGACCGGCAACGGTGCCGTGGTAGTGCCAGATTTCCCCGCGCTTTCTGAGTTTGAGGGGCATGGCTTCGAGGCCTCCAGTATGGCGTCAACGTCCGCCTGGGTGAGGGTCATACGGTTGCCGATAATGCGGCACGCGCCAAGCCCCCTCGCAAGCGATTTCACGCGCCGCGGCGACCAGCCCATATGTCGAGCTAGATCCTCGGGGCTGATGGTGTCCGGCAGGGCTACGCTCATCCCGCCCCCGATCCCATCCATGAGCTATATGCAGAATATGCATAATAGCCGAGGATGATGATTGCGAGGACAAACATATGAACAAGCATGTCTATGAGACTCTTCTCTACAATAGTGCTCTAAAGGGAGTGGTCATAGTTTCTCATAATGCATCTCTAACTTGAGATCTTTTCCTGATGGTGGAATTTTGTTCGCTATGAATATGAAATTATGAATCTAATTAAAATTTATACTAGGTAGGCTGACATGTTAAGTGAACCAAAATTTACCTTTTATTGTTCCGGTCTTCCATTTCCAGAGGCTTTGTCCAACCATTTAACTTTTAACACTTTCATCATATGAAACAATGACAACTCCAATGCTAAAGAACTGTTAGTAAGAAAAGATGCAGATGCATATCCAGACATAATGCCAGGGCATCGTGAACAGGCAACCACCAGTTGAGCTTCTAATCTAGGGTACCACCGTGCATAATATCCCACATGGAGGCTGGATACATTTTGAGCTCTTGCTCTTAGAAAGATCTGTCCACAGTCTCCTTTGATCCATTGACCATGCCATAGACAGTTTCGAGTTAAGCCATTTCTCCAAAATCTCTTGCACTGGGGGAATGGAATAGTGGGAATCCTTTTATATAACCTCATTAAAATAGGATCTCATTTTCAGTGAAGCACACGATCATGTCTAGTTGCATGTTAACCCTTGAGTTCATCTAGGGATATTACCTCTCATATACTAGCATTCATCACATTTGAAAGCCAACCATCATTTCTTTTGCCTCTCCTAACTCCCATCTACAATTGCTTCTTTATCTGAATACACATTCCTGCCTTACAGGATTAGGCCTCCCAAAACATGTGAACGAGTCTTATAAGCGTTTTCTTTAGTCACAGACAATCTAGAAGATATGGCAATACTACGAGATTGTGTATCAGAGATTCATGTGTTTGAAGGACCAAGAAGCAAAGTAAAGTATACACGTGCTTGGGGTAAATGGTGGACATGGACACTATTGAAAGCATTCTGTCAAACAGGTATCTGGTGCATCAATTTGCATACCTTCTCAGCGTTTTCCTCATTTAATTCTAGCCCTGTCTCGGTGTCCAGAATCTGCTCAACTGCCTGAATTTCTGGGATCTTATCTCTGAGGCGCATTTCGATTCCCATCTTCAATGTCATCGTGGAGCTTGGACATGACCCACACGCCCCTTGCAGCTTCAGCACAACAACGAGGCCATCTATTTCGTGGAGGGCCACATTCCCACCATCGGCCATAAGGCTGGGCCGTACCTCATCCAGCACAAGCTCTACGTTCTCCTCAGTCAATGGAAGGACGCAAACCGGTGAAGCTGCAGCCAGAACGAAATCCATGAGGGCACTTGATATCAATTCTTATGGTGAACTAGAAGGGAGGCAGTTGTTCGCCGTGCAAGACACTACTTTTTAGAGAAGAAATTCTGGTTGTACTGAAGCATTTGATGATCAAAGCATAAGTAGAAGAAAGAAAAAGTAAGTACAGAACTTTCACCATCAGAAGTAACAGAGGGGAAGTTTGTAGACCCATGTACCTGTTCGGCTTCTTGCCCAACGATTTGGAGCACGCAGGAACAAGCTTCTTGTATTGAACTGTCCCTTCACAGAGGAACTATGGCTCCACCCAACCTGACGACCCCCCAAGACCCGAATTTTATTGTCCAGGGAAGAAGGAAAAGAAAAATGATGGGTATGACTTACGAGATCAGTTGCTTGAAGCAAAAGCAACAAGGAGTACTAGTATCCGCGGTAGAGAAGCTTCACTGGGTACCTGGAGGTGCGGCAGATGCGAAGCCGGCAGGAGTCGACAGAGAGAGAGAGAAGGGCTCTTTCCGGCGGCCCCAACTCTTACGGTTAGGCCTTGTGCTTGTGTTGTCAGCAAACCCATTCCCTCAAACGGGCCCACCTCCCGTTCCTCTGTTCTACAGAAGGGGAGCCATCATGGGGTGGGTGAGAAGTTGCCGCTGTGGTGCCGCCATGGCCTGCCGCTGCAGTGTTCTAAGCTGGCACCTGGCAGGTGGAGAAGGGATGGTACTGATTTGCCTCCTGCAGCGAGTCGGAGGGGAGGGGGGTTTCGGAGGGATGGTGACTGGTGGTGGGGGAGGTGTGCTGCTCTCGGCCAGGGGAAGGCATGGCGAGTGAGGAGTGGAGCTGCTTCGTCGCCGTTGCTGTGGATAGAAAGAATCCGGGCGCTTGGATAGAAACTGGGAGAAAGAGGCGAATGGTGTGCCCCGCCAGATGGGACTGGTGGGGCCTCATTTGCGATCACACGCTGTCATAAACAAGTCAGATTTCATCGATCTAATCATTTTTTAATTTCTGGTTGATTTCATATAATGCATAACATAGTTGTCGAGTGCATAGGGTTACGTGTAATCAAAATATTTCTTGAGAGTTATTAAGGGCGTTTTTTGACATCCGAGCCCCGTTAATTTACTTGACCGTCTGGAGTCGAGTAAGTTAATCAGACTCGATTAAGCGCTTATGTGTGAGGAAAGAGCGTGAATCTCACCCTCATTTCTCGTCGATTGAGTTAATCTCTCGATAACTCTGATGTCAAAATAATCCTAATTATCTGTCTCGGACGGTTACCCATCCTAGACTAGGTTGATGCACGGGGGTGGACACATTTTTCAACCCCGATGCACCAAATTCGTCCCAAACGATTCACCTCTTGTGCATCAATCTCGTCCCAAACACCCGTCCGAGATGAGTAATAAGCAAGACTCAACATTTTTTATAAGGTGTCATTGTCTATCCCAGAATATGAAAAAAAAAGAAAACCAAAATGTGACATTTGCTGCATTAGGATGTGCAGTTAATGTTACATTGTTACTTGTCACAAAAAGAGGGATGATGGTCCGTTCTAAATGTGAATTGGAATGTGTTTTGGGCACATACTAATGCTTTTTATTCCCTTCAATTCGATGCACATTTCTATTTTTGTTAGAGAGTTACATTGTTATCTTTTGTTATTGATCTTTTATGTGCTCTGATTGACATGACTGTTCACTACCATGTTCTGAGTGATTTCTGCTGCTATTAGTTCAAGGTGTGATAGTGAAGTGGGCCCACACATCTGCCAATGCCACCATCCATGGCCACTGAGGAAGCATAAAATCATATGCCCTACAAGTATAGCCTCCCAGGTGGCCCTTAAAGCCTCTATGAAAGGGAGAGGTTTGCACTAGACCTGTCGACACAAGGCCTCAACCAAAGAGGTGGCCATCTCATCGCCAACTAGTGGCTCAGGGTGCTGAGGGGTGGATGACCATTCAATGCCTAAAGCCAAGAAGTCTTGAGCCTTCTTCATAATGGCATTGGCCACTGCTGCAAAACATAAGTAGACAACCCAAGCAGTGAAAAATGATCACAACACTCTCAAAATAAGAGAAGATGAAAAAGTTAAGAAACACCAGAGTCTCAACCTACAAATCCATACCTGGGGTAGGGCATGACTCCTCACCAGTCCTCTCTCTAACAATAAGGTAGCAGCCAATAGTCTCCCCCTCCTCACCAGTTGCCTTAGGAGGAGCAACGGACCGAGTAGTCCCAGCTTCCCCCACCTCAGATTGAGGAGAGGAATACTTAGGCATAGGCTTCACACAATATCATAGGGATAATAGCATATCATCCTGGTGGACACCTCCATGTACACCTCAGTTGTGTAGTATGGTAGAAAGGTGAAATTGTACCTTGTTGGACATGGTATGGTCCATGATGAGCTTTGTCGAGTTACCCTTGTCTCTTTAGGGGTCACCCCTAGAGACTACTACTTATTTATTAAATAAGATTTCATCTAAATTAGTGTCCTCCACTCCACATGAGATATGAAAAGTGAGAATGCTTGACCTTAAGTATGTTAAGGTTTTGGGCTACCTCATCCATGTAAAAGGCACAGTCTGGACAAGTTTAACTCTAACATTGGACGTGTAGATTTGTGGGATATCCTAAGGAGACTTATGAGTATTATATCTACCAACCTCACGTTCAAAGATTGTTTGTCACTAGGCATGTCATATTCCTAAAGGATGAATACATCTTTGGTAGGAATAGTGGGAGTATGGTAGATCTAGCAAGAGTTCTAGGACCATAAAGCGCAGAGTCACCTCGGGAACCTGTTCAAATTAACACATAAACTATTCATAGGCCAGGTTGAGTACCTAGAGAATCGGAATGATATGTGAGACATATATATGGTGGAAGTGATAAGGTACCATATAATGAGGATGGTGATCACATGTCTTACAGGAAGCAATAAGTGTTATTGACTCTGAAAAAATGGTAAGAGGTCATGAAATGAAAGGTGGATTCCATATACTCTAACTAAGTTTTGAACTTGGTAGATCTACCCAAGGGTATTGTATCCATCGGATACAAGTAAATTTTTAAGAAGAAAATTGGAGAAGATGGAAAGGTTGATACCTATAAAGTAAAGTTGGTAGCGACAGGGTATCATTAAAGAAAAGGTGTTCACTATGACGAAACTTTCTCTCTATTTGCTATTTTTAAATCTATTGGGAACCCTCTTCTTCCGCTTCACAGCTGTCGGTGTCACAGTGGGGAAGTCTTTGTACTTCTGCTCCCCGCCGAAGAAATGTTGGAGCCAAGTGCCCATCCGCACGCGCCTCTTCTCTCCAGGCTTGCGTGCCTCCCTCGTATCGTATAAAGAACGGCAAAGTGTACGATACGCCTTCATTAAGTAGCGATAAGCAAAGCCTGTCAAGTATCGGCCTTCGCCATCAGTCTGATCCTTCAGCCAGTCCGGCCAGCAGACTTCTTCATACGGCTCTCCGTCAATTGGCAGGCCGCTAAGCTGTGAAAGACTCCAGAGGTCCAAGGAAGTTTCTCCCTCCGAAGTATAGAAAGTGTTGTACTCGGGGCAAAATACTTCAATCATACCGCAGCACAAACCCCGGGAAATTGGATAGCGGTACCTCAAAGCATACACGCAGTGATAAACACCAGCTTTGACCAGAATCGGAGCATAGTGCTGCAGCACGTAGTCTGTGAACTCCACAGCTCCGGGTCTGAAGGCGTGGGCGTCGGTGGCTCTCAGCTCGGCGAACCATCCCACGGAAATTTGATGTTTAAAGCGGACCGCTAAGCAGTCCAGCAAAAAAGATTCATCTCTGTATCCTCACTTCAAAGGGGCAAGAAACAAGCCAAAAATGGGGTTCTCCCGGTCAACACGGCCCGGAGTCTCGTTCCATCGAGCAGGCGTGAATTCAGGGGCTCTAGTCAACAGCCCGTCTTCTGGAGCCAAGTCTTGTAGCACAAGCACGACACTCCACTTCCTGACTTCTCCGGGGAGATATATGGGCCTCCCCTGCACAACAAAGTCGGCCAGACTGTCTCTTTCAACAAGCAGAGCCTGCTCAGCCCTGCAAACGAGGAACAAGTCTCTCTTCCCCTGAATATTAAACCGCTTGAGGAAGGCCATCAAGTGCTTGTCCTTGGGATGGTCCATCCTGATGACATCTCCGCGGTCATATTTGAAGGAGTCGCCTCCAATAATCAGAAGACCGTTGGTATCTACGGTATCAGTCTCTGAATCTGAAGATTCTGCGACCACGGCAAGCTGTTCGTGCCCCCGGTCCAAGGAATGAACATTCTCCCACGTCACCACGGCACGGGACGCAGAAGAAGAAGATCCAGATGCCATTTTATCTGTAAAATGGCACATCAAGAAAAATAAACAAGGTCAGAAAGTAGTTGATCAAGATAGGATTTCTGACAAAATTTCGGCAGAGTCTCCCCAGCTCAGGAGATTGCCGAAAGGAAGTGGGACATGACGACCAAGGGAACGGTCCCTAAAAAGAGCCATAGGTAATATACCAAGGCCAAAACAGGACACTCGAGGGAATAGCTCCGAGGGCAAGCCCAATGTCTCTTGTATCATTTTTGAAAGATTTTAATGCAGAAATTTTAGTGAAATTGCAAGAAGGCCTTGGGCGCCCCCACCTCTCTCTCTCTCTTGTTCTTCCCCTTCTTCCTTCTTTATCCAAGGTGTGAAGCCCTTTCTTGGGAGGGATTTCCAATTCTACCTCTTATTCTGGTCAATAGTAATCATCACTGCCATCGCCCGCCTCCGTTTGTGCCGTCGTCGAGCCGCCACGGGCCAATCTCCGAGCTACTATTCCAGATCTACAACCTGCTGGACAAAAGTTGGAAGCCCAAATTTTCTCTTGCAAACCCCGGATCTGATCATGCTGATATTTTGAGGGTGAGTTCCCCATGTAAACCCCCCTTTCCATAAAAATTCTCATGCCAAGAATCATCCATTTGATCCCCGTTCCAATTTAGTTTCCCCGAATTACACAGATCTGTCTCTGTGCAGATCTGTGTTCCAACAACCCACTTCTTCACCCTTTTGACCCCCTCTACATTTTCAGATCGAGCTGAAATTTGAACTGGGACTTCTTCCCACCAAATCCCACCTCCACAATGTTTTACACAAATTTTGGAGCATGTTTTCACCTCTTTAAAATTTTTTCTCAGATCAGATCATAATCTACCTCTGCAATCTAGATCCGACCACCCTTCCACCATAAAATCCAACCCACCCTTCAGACCACTTCCAAATATTACAAGAAAAATTGTCCCTCACAGCCCCCTCTCTCAGCCATAAAATCCCCATCACCCATATCCACTGTTTCCTCCTTGGTCAAATCTCATCTTTAGGTAGATCCTAGTCTACCCAGTTGGTTCTAAGCCTGGGGAACCAATCTGTTCAAAAATCCCTCAAGGAAATGCCAACAGCAGAAAAATTTCTGTCATAGGCTGAGTTTGTAGATCTCTAAAAGAGCTTCGCATCAGCGCTAGTTTCATTACGTTTCGACATCAGTCTTGAACGTGGTGGCCGTTTTCATGGGAGTGCACAGTTCTACCCAGAGCCAAACCAGCAAGAAGGGGCGACTGTAGAAATTCATCGAAAAATACGACGGAGAAGATTCAGTGACGGCCACTCCCAAGGGTATACCAAAGACCCTCTGCCTTCGTCCTAGGGAACCACTGCCGTCAGAAGCATACCGGAGGTCATCGTCCCTTTGGAGGCCCTTGCCCTCTGTCCTTTCAGCCGGTAATCACAGAATTGGAGCCGCTACTGCCACCGCCCGGCATCCGCCACCTTACTACCCGCCAACCCAAGTTTGGTGCTCCTGGCGCCACTGTATAACCCTTTACCTCCCTGCGTAGAGTGGGCAATAAAATCTTTGCTGTCAATTAATTTTACTATTGTACCATGAGTTACGAAACTTGGCCGGGACGTCTTCCCCACGCCCCGAGTGTGGAGGTACACTCGCTTCTCTATTTTTGTCTTATTTGCTTATCTAGTATAAGTTCTAGATGCCGCTACATGTGAGTAGTTTAATTCCTAACTAGTTATATTTAATCACTACTGTGAGTTGTGAGTGCAAGACTTGTCCCGTGACTCATTTCGAGCATGAGAGTGAGCTGACCACCCGAGACTCAATGTCGATTTCTCAACCGTGCAGATCGACACGTTTCCCTCACTGGGGACAATCGTGAGCGAGTACTTCTTATTTGGGGCGCGCTTGCCTCTTCAAGAACCACATTAGGTGCCAAACCAGTTGAGTCGTTGCTGGTCGCATCGTCTTTAGGGTCGCGTCGTCACCTAGAATCCAAGGTTCACAACAAGTACAAGTCGAGTCTCATTGTTGTCCCGCATCACACCTTCTTTGCCTCATATTTAGCTCCTTCTGTGAAAATAAATATTTTAAGTTCTTCTGATCAGTGTACATAGTAAAAGTTTCTCCATATAGGTAATGCCTCTAAGTTTTCAAAGCAAAAACAACTGTCGCTAGCTCTAGATCATGAACATGGTAATTCTCTTCGTGCTTCCTCAGTTGTCTGGAAGAGTAAGCTATCACCTTCCATCGCTGCATCAACACACAGCCTAAGCCTATTCCTGAAGCATCGGTATATACTTCAAAGCCTCCTTCTCCTAATGGAAAGGTCAATATCAGGGTAGTGGTCAATCACTCCTTTAATGTTTGAAAACTTTTCTCACAATCTTCTGACCACTCAAATTGATTCTCCTTTCGAGTTAATCTAGTCAAGGGTACTGCAATTTTGGAGAAATCCTTAATGAATCTCCAATAGTAACCTGCTAGGCCTAAGAAGCTCCTGATCATAGTTGCATTTACAGGCCTTTCCCAATTACGTACTGCCTCCACTTTAGAAGGGTCTACCGAAATTCCATCTTTGGAAATAATGTGCCCTAGAAGAGATACTTCTTGCAGCTAGAACTCACACTTACTGAACTTGACATACAGCTGATGATCCTTCAATATCTGCAACACCATCTTCAAGTGTTCCTCATGCTCCTCCTTACTCTTAGAGTATATAAGAATGTCATCAATAAATACCACAACCCATTGATCTATGTAAGGTCGAAACACACTGTTCATCAGCTGCATGAAAGCTGCAGGAGCATTTGTTAGTCCAAACGACATTACAATAAATTCAAAATGCCCATACCTGCTACGGAACGCCGTCTTAAAAATTTCTTCATCCTTTATCCTCAACTAGTGATACCCCAATCTAAGATTGATTTTTGAGAAATACTGGGCTCTAGATATTTGATCAAATAGCTCATCGATCCCCGGCAATAGGTACTTGTTCTTAACGGTGAGCTGGTTCAATTGGCGATAATTGATACAGAGCCTCAGCAAACCATCCTTCTTTATTACAAAAAGTACAGAAGCACCCCATGGGGAAGTACTCGGATGAATAAACCCTTTTTCTAGCAAGTTCAATAACTGCTCCTTCAATTCTGTTAACTTAGATAAAGGATAAGAGCCATAAGACTTTATGATCGGTGGTCATGTCGACCATTGGTCTCCATGATCAGAACAAGGAAGTTATCCTTCGAACATGCTAAAGTCGATGCAAACTAAGACTTGGCCGTTCTTCTTTTTGACAGGGACTATATTGGCGAGCCACATTGGGTACATGCACGGCTCTATGAAGTCCACGTTGAGCATCTTGTCAACCTCAACATTGACTTTAAGCTCCAGTTTGTGTCGCATGCGTCTCTAAGACTGTTTACTGGTTTGACTGTCGAAAGTATTGCCAATTCGTATTCAACCACAAAGGAGTCAAACCCAGGCATTTCTTTATAAGTCTGGGTAAAGTAATCTTTGAACTCTTCCAAGAGCTGCTGATATGTTTGTCTTTCCTTCTCGCTGAGGATAGCACTCACAAAGGTTCGCCGATAGTCTTCTTTGCTTCCAATGTTGATTTCAATCAACTCGCCCACAGTTGTTTGACCGCCGTCTTCGAGCTCCGGTGGAGTTGGTTGGAGGCCGACGAAGTCTTCCTCATCATTAGTGTTGGCTTCGTAGACTTTAAATTCTTCGAAGCTTTCTTACTCATAGTTTAAGTTTGAAGGACTTCCTTCATCTTGCTGATGATCAACGAACTGAGTTGACCCTACCTTGGGGTGGTGATCATTGGTGATCCCCAATGAGGGTGACATTGACACCTCATTGAACTCCTGTTAGGACTTTTCAACTTTGGACACAGCTTCTGTTTGCCCGTGAGGAGGAGGTAGCAACCCTATGGCATTGACTATATAATGGACCTGGAAGTCATCTCCTCGTCATACCCGAGTCCCCTCGTATCTTTGCGGGAGAAAGGAAGGTTGCCCACGAACTTGTGGACTGTTCCAGAGACAGTGAAAATATTCACTTTACGCGGGGTCCTGGACCTAGGGGATGTGTTGCTTCTTACACATTTCCCTGATATGTTCTGGTATATCGTCCATTTCTCGAACTAACTCTGATGCATGCGAGGATATTTCAGCTAAAATCGTCCTTGGGAGGGCCCTATGGGACTAAATCTCCTTTGTAGAAGACGGTTGGTCGATCTTCCTTACTTTTCTTGTTTCTTCCCTTCCGCTGGTAAGAGACTATGAAGGTCTCTAGCTGCTCCACGTTGTGTTCTTCCATCTGAAACGGGAGTTGGGCAAACTTGGGTGGCAAGGGAATGCTCTTGTCAACGGCTTGGCTGATGAGATTGGCCTCGAAGTCAATGCTTCGTCTTTCCGGTTGAGTCGGCTTGGAGTTAGTTTTGAGACTCAACCTGTGCAACCTTAGCAGGTCATGGTTGACAGTGAAGAGTTGTTCTTCTTTTGTCTTCACAGTCCACCATTTGCTTTCCTTTGTCTTTTGTACCCTCGGGGATTGTCAGAGTAGTTTCCCCGAAACACAAGGAAACACCTGCCATATGGCATTCGTTGGGATGGAATGAAGCTTGGTCTGCGAAGACAATATGTTGCTCCTCTCCCTTGACATACTTGAGACACAGGTGTAGAATTAAAGGAACAACCCAATTTTCGTGCAGCCATGGTCTTCCCAGTAGCACCTTATAAGAGGTGCCGGCGTTGATGATGTAAAACGTCACTTTGGTGACGAAGTTGCCCATGACAAGCTTCACCTCAACCCGACCGAGAGCCTCTTTAGAATCTTAATTGAACCTCGAAATCTTGACGACATTCACCTTTTGTAGATAAGGTGTTAAGTATAAAAACTTAAAAGTCTTCATAGACATGATGTTGACGGCCGCTCCAGCATCGACTAGAATTCGATTTACATCGTGCCCACTGATTGTCCCTCGCATATATAAGGGGAGATTATGACACGAATAAGACAGCAACATGTCTTTATCCGTGAATGTGATGTTAGCTGCAAATGCATCATATGCTTGGGCCTGCAACTCTGCAACATGGGTTTCATATGTCTCCGGATCTTGGAATATTTTGACTAGAGCTTCTCTCAAATTTTTGTTCCAACCGATGGCTTCGCAAATGGTAACATTAGTTAGGAATCGCTTCATATGGTGGATGATCTCGCGGGTCTTATCAAATGGCGGGATGATCTCTGCCAGAGTCTTTGGCGCTCCACGAGGCTTCTCCCGCTTAGAAGGATGTTCCTCCTCATTCTGGCCATTCACCTTTTCTTGGAACAATAGTGCCAGAGGGTCCTCCAGGGATAGCAAGGGTTCATCCTATTTGCCCTCATTAGAAGAACCTGTTTGGCTCGCGGGCTCAGCCCTGCCAGAGAGGCCTACCTGCTCTGACGTCTTATCCTGCACTAGAGGCTTGGCTAGATCTTCCTCTTCATTGGAAGAGTCGATTATGAAGGGGGCACCACCCGATTTTCTAGCTTCTAGGATGAGGCCTGAACCCTCTGAGGAGTCGAGCATAAAGGGGATTCCCCGAACCTGAGTTTCCAAAATAGGGCCCGATTCTTCCTCTCTGAACAATATGACTCGATCGAGAGTCAAAGGACCTTCGCGTTCGCGACCTCTGCCACGGCCTTGGTTGTTTCTCGCCGCACGACGCTAGTATGTTGCCACACAGGCATTGCGTCTGGGGCCGTCGGCTGTGTTGCCTTCTCCAAATGGGGAGTTCATATTGTCAGACAGTGGGATCGCCACCATATTGTAAGAGAGCTTCTGAAGCATTTTCTCAAACATCTCGGCGGTGAGTTCCCCATCCTAGTAAAATAAGGAGAGCTCTTCAGGGATCAGAAACTCTTCACCCCCTTCTAGACGGCGGACCATCTCTCGGTGCCACTAAAGGAGCCGGGCTTCACGCCCAAACTTATCCCAGAGAATGTATTTGTCTAGAGTGACGACCCCTGGTGGGGCAAGGGGGAGTATACTCCTCCAGCTCATCTATGAGCTTTCACAACCGTTGCAAAGGAGATATGAGGAGACTCACGTCAAACGGTGAAATCCATCACAAAATCATAATAAAAGATGAATCCTAATAGCCGGGAATCCCCGTTGAGACACATGAGAAAACTCACGTCAAACGGTGAAGTCCAGAATTAAGAATGAAAGGGGGGTTGTGCGAAGCTACCAAAAGCCGAGAACCCTTAATGTATGTGTAGGCGACAAAGTAATTCTCCAGTGTTACTTAGAACGTCTACACATCCCTATGTCTAGGGTTCACTACCTATATAATTACACTTTCACACTATCGAGGAGTAGTCCTGGGTGTAGATTATGGTTTATACTACGCATATGTTCTACGTGGCGTCCCCTTTACGTATGGACATCTCCCTTAGTTGTGCTCCGTGAGCCGCACTCTGTCTATGAATCGTGGGCGCAGTCTTTATCCTATCCCTGATATAGGGGACTATGCTACATATATCTACGTTATGATTGCGGACAATGAATGCATGTGTGCTAGAGTGAGACTACAGAAATGAATAAATGAAATCAATGACGAAATAAAACAAGAGATGCAATGAAGTAAAATAAAAAAAATATAATAAAAAATGATGATAAATGAAAATAGAATAAATAAAAGGAATGAATAATAAAAAGATACATGCAATATTTTCAAACTGGCCACGGGCTACACCCGCACGTCTCGCTCTTTCGCCCCTCTATTGCGACACCTGCAGGTGGGGGGCATTTGTTGACACTAAAAATATTCCTAATTTTTCTTAACTTCCGCTTCTACAGGTCAGAAGTTCTGATCGAGTACTCTTGTGCCGATGAAGAAGAAAAGAAAGAGAAGAAGAAAAGAATGGAGAAAGCTGAACAAAAGATGAGACCAAAGAAAAAGAAGAAAAGAAAAGATGCTCAGCTCCAACGACCAACCGCTAAAGCAAGACTCGAGAGCTCAGAAGAATGTTCGGGACCATCCCAGAAGAAGCAATCAAAAGGCTACAAATATTAGTGAAGCTGGCCCGGTAGCACAAATCACAGTGCTGAAGGCCATGTTAGCGAAAAACCTGAGTGTCCGAAGTAAAGGCACAAACGATTTCGGAACTGCCCATTCAGCGGTCCGAAGGCGCACCAATGCTTCTCATAGCAATTTCACAAAGCCGCGACGAGATGAGGGATCACACCAACTCTTGGAGTAAGCCAGAGGCCCATAGGTTGACTTCTGTCCGAACAAATGCAACAAAGTTGTTAATTCGAAGTGCCCCTAAATCGGCGCGCTCCACTTCCCGGTGCCGTGTTATCCAGTGCACAAAATGCACTAGCGGCCCTTGATCCGACGCACCTTCTCCGCGCTGGATTAAGTAGGTATTATATATACCAATCATCTTTGACAAAAAAAGGGGGGGCAATAGAAGAGAAGGAGAGAGAAGCTAATCGCCTAAGAGAAGGAAAATTAGGGGAGAAGAAAGGGTTTTCTGGGAGTGAGCCTCAGAGAGCCACCGCCCTTCTCGTCCGTCTGCCTGAAGAAGCCCGAAGCCAGAGAGAGAAGCCCCGCTCTTTCGATACTCTATTTTCTGCAGTGAAGTTTTTAGGTGGGTTTCGACGATCATTCCCCATTGGTTTTCCTTGGCCCGAGGTAATGGGGCGGGCGATGATATGAGCCCATCTCCCTCTCATATGAGCCCATCTCCCTCTCGCTATCCTTCTTTCTCTTCCTCCTTTATAGCTCTTCTGTAACTGGGATTTGCCCCTTCTGTATGATCACTGGGCGGTTTCTGTGCGACAATGCCGGACCGCGCCAACTAACAATGTCTAATGCGGCAATGTCTCTATATATGGCTCCTCCCCCTTTTTCAAATCTTTGTGTTCGACTATCCCCTGTGCGCGATCGTTGGGTTTCATTTGTGATGCCGGATATGCCCTGTGATATCCCCAAAGGGCCATAGTGACACCCCCTCCCTGGGGTTTACTGCCAACAAGATACTCGTGTGAGGTTTTCACTGCGCTCATTATGGGTTTGATACCAGAGACATATGTATATGTCCTTCTGGACAATTCCCCCCGGACTGGCTCTCCTACTACTCCCCTGTTCCTAGTCATGAACTGGAGGAGAATGGGACCGTCCCTATGAAACATCTCGTGGCATCATTGTCTTATTATCTATTACATATTAACTGTCCGCTCGTACTAGCTTGCAAACCCTCACACTAACCTGCTGACACTCATGTTAATCCACTAACCCCGTTGCTAACTAGTTAACCTCCTAACCCATTCATGCGTGTAATTAATTGTGGTCGGTTCATTAGTCAATTGCATTCTACATATGCATCATATGTACCTGGTCTTCTTGAAGGGTCTAGTGGCCAGGGAGAGGGGGATATTCCTCATGAGTCACCAGCGGGTCATGGAATCATGCCCCTTCATGGCATGTATCTTCAAGAGCCGATGGGTGAATATTAATAGGGCTTTAGCCCAATACTAAACCCACTGCCCTTAGGGGAGCTAGTGGTGGCCATGGGTCGTGTACCCCTTGTAGGCTAGCCCTCGGGATTTCCTTCCTTATCGATAATCCCTTTGGATCGTGATTTGACCAGGGGTAGTATGCCCCTTGTAGGCTAGCCCTCGGGATTTTTCCTCCCCCATTGGTCGTCTCGTCCGATCAAGTTTAAACCCACCGAAGAATGGTGCCCCTCGTAGGCTAGCCCTCGGGGTTTCCTATCCGTTTGGGTCTGTCGGCTGCCGTTGTGCCACCCAGCTTTAAGGGGCTTACTCCAGTTATGTGAGTATGTCTCCGCTTCTCCCCCGCAATCCTCTAGGGATGGGGAGATACTGCCCGATTTTCACCAGGTTTAATCAACGAATTGCCTTGATAATCCAGGCTTAATAAGATATGTCTCTAAAAGAACAAGCTTCCGTGCTTGAGTACGAACCTCACACAAACTCTGACCCTGCACCTCCTTGATAAAGTAGGATATCAGTAAAAACAATAATGAAGGGAAGGGTAGAAAAAAAACTTAGGTGACGCCGCTCCAGAAAACCGAGAATCACACGCACGTCCCCGCGCACCCCAGGAGCCTTCCCACCTCCTCGACTGGGAATGGCCGCCGTCGGCGAGGGCGACGAGACGCCGGCGACGCGGGTGACCGTGGATGTGGAGGAAGAAAACGCTGACGACGACCCTCCGTCGTTGAGCTCTCGAGCTCTCGAAGCCCTCAGGCAGTTCCTCGCTGAGCAGCAGCAGTGGCAGCATCAGAACGGCGTCCCCAGGGGAATGGAGGACGAGGAGGAGGGAGCAGGGGCGAGGAGCGGCGCCGCGGAGGAGGTGAGGCTGGTGTCCGAGGACTGGAGACTGAGTCAGTTCTGGTACGACCGGGAGACCGCGGAGACGGTGGGCGAGGAGGTGGTGGGGCTATGCGCCGCTACCGGCTCCGCCGTCGCCTGCGTCGCCTGCCCCACCCTCTACGCCTACCTCAAGGTATATTGCTTGGTTCATCCTTTGCCCGGATTCATCTGGGGCTAGGATTTGGCTGGAGATGGGGCTGATTTGAGGTTGTAAGGGAAAAAAGATCAGATCTGCATGTAACTTGTTCCGTTTACATCCATAGTTGCTTCATTCCTCGATTTCACATGGTGGGTTTTTTTTTTAAAAGAAAAAAGGGGTATTCGTGCCTGTGGTTCTCCCACCTCCTGTGATTAGTCTAAAGTGTTTGGGGAAACTCAGACAGGTTCATTTGATTATTCTCCTTCTATACTCCTGTGATTGTTAACTTCATTTTGCATTTTAAACATAGCCCACTTCATCTACATGCCGTTCTTAAGGAGGCATTACTTTGAATATGACTTCATGGTGGCATGATCAGACATTTCATGGCATTCTGCCTCTTAGGGTTTTCTTGCGACTTTACATGAAAGATTGAGGGGCAACTGACATGAATATCTAACCAAATTCCAGAAAATGGACCCCAGCATATCAGCGCAATTGCTCGAGTATGATAGGCGGTTTGAGCAATATGGTGGTGATTTTATATTCTATGATTACAACCAACCAAGGGATTTGCCATCAACAATGCAGCATGCTTATGGAGTTGTTGTTGCAGATCCTCCATACCTGGTAAGCACTCTTGTGGTGATAATTGTGGTTTATCTTATGCCTTTACACTGCTTGGAAAATGTATTGTTTTCAAAATACAGGAAAAAATGGATAAACGAAAGTTCATCTTGTGGAATATGTCTGACCATTTTTCTGTTGAATGAGATTTTGCGTTGACAATTTATCTTCATCAGTTTCACTTCCTTAGTCCATTTTTTTTGTCACACTTCATGGTTGCTTTACACAACGGCTATATGTCTATCGGGCTCTGCAGATTGAAGTTTAAACTCTTGGTTTAATACTCGCAGAGTAAGGAATGCCTGAAGAAAGTTGCCCAGACAATCTCATTCCTTGCCCGACCACAAGAATCATACCTCTTGTTGCTCACAGGTTTAAACTTGACACTTCCTTTGCGATACGTGATACTGGTTAATTATGTGTAATGACTTTTCTTCTGAGATATAGTTCGTCCGTCTACATCCTTCATCTTATGGTTCTTACATTCATATTTCCGTGGCTCGATCTTCTTCCTTTGAGGTGGCCAGGCAGGCCTGACATCAGGCCATAGAGAGCATGAAACCATGTATAAGGCTAGCAACTGAGGAACTGGATAAGCCAGCTCCTAATCTGCATGCCTTGAGAGTCGAAAACCACATAATTCTGCACTCCCAGTCCTTTACATTTCATGATTCTTTGCATTTGCCTGGTAGAAGCTTCATTCTTTTGCCAAAACTAATGGCGCTCTACTTCCATCATGTGGCTTTCTCTTCTAAAATCCATGCTTAAAACAGCTAGATTATTAAGTTTCCGTTCAAGGTAGATGCCAGCCTCTTAATCATAGTACATTTTTGAATCTTATGAGAGATTTACAACTAGACCCATCCATATCCTTAGCAGTTAGTTCTTCATTCCCTGTCTCCTCTGCTCTCCTCTACCTTCGGCGCTTCATCCTTTTAGTTCCCCTTTTGGATACTGTGACCAGGGTGAAATTATGAGCTGGAAGAATCTTGACTTCGCCCCCTGACAAGATGATGGTGCCTACTTATATTTTCCGCCAGCCATGGTTTTGTGTGATCGAGTGTTGTGCTACTTAGAAAAAGCCATAATGAGAAATGAGTGTTGGGCAAAACTGATGTATGATCATCATGCTGTGGTGCAGGAGAAGTGCAGAAGGACGTAGCTGCAGAACTCTTGAACCTACGCCCATGTGGTTTCAGGCCTCAGCACACCAGCAAGCTTGGGAATGAATTCCGGCTCTTCACCAACTACAATCCCAAGGAGAAGAAACTTGGTGGCTGGGAGCAGGACAGTTAGAAGTTTGTATGAACCACGTAGTTATATCGTTACATGCATGTCACTTCAGAAAGCGCAGGACCTTTGAGTGATCATGCCGAAATATTCATGTATTGGGATTTCCCACCTTAAAAAAAGCATGCATTGGATTTCTACACATCCGGGTTATACTTATTTACCTGAACTTGACCTTTCTGTATTTTGCACCATCTTTGCCAATGAAGAAATTATGAATGCTGTGGAGTCTGAGATACTTGGCTTTGTTTCTGCCTTTGAAGGTGAATGATATTATAAGTGAAACCAAGGTCTTAGAGCTGAAGTCAGTGCTGACATCTTCTGCCTGGATTAGTTTCATGGTTAACAATTCAAAAGGGCATGATGTAGTTGGCTTTGGTTGACGTCCATACTGATCAGAGCGGTAATCGCTAGCACAAAGTTTAGTCACAAGTATGAGGTAGTGTGCGAAGAAGATATTTGTTCCAATATCCGAGTCATTTTTTTAATTTTAAAATTTAAGTTAAAAATTAACACAACATAATTTTCCAGGTAGAAAAAATTTCTTTCAAAAAATTGTTCCCCAACACCCTATAAAGCAAGTACTCTAGTATACAATACTGCCATGGAATCCAAGAGGCAGACCTTACAAGGGGGTTTTCTGCGACACTCTAATTTTACCCTCAACCATGAAATCTGTCCCAAATTCCTCCACATGCATGATTCCCCGTCGGAGTTGAATGTTCCAGAAACAAATATGGCAAGCTTACCACTATGGAAAGCCCCACGGTCATCGTGGTAACAAAGCCTTGGACCTCAGAATTTCATGACCTCGAGGCTTGATGCTGGGGCATGTCTTGAAAAGACATCAGTAGCTCCTTAACAGTAACTGACATTACAGCACAAATATGTACACCAACAAAGCAGACCATGACATTCACAGGATGACAATCAACTTCCATATGATAAATCCTCGTTAACAGTTTGCTTTTCACAAGGTTCCAGGAACATTTCACCATAATCTAGCAGAAAGGGAGGAGTTCATTCATTCATCATCGTAGGAGACATGGAAGTTCGTGGTGCAGCCTAATGCATTGGGCTCCTCAGCTCCGCAACAATCGTAAAACTTCGCAGCATATGGAGGATCATCTGGTCCGAGTTCATAGTACCTTCAGTAAATAGACAAAGTGAAATGATCAGTCTCAAGTCTCAACTTGAAACTTTTCAGTTAGTAAAAGAAAACATTTTAGGTGGATATGATGGAAAGAAGTGACTCACAATGAGGTAGAAACTCACAAATTGTCACAGGGTAGGCACTGAAAGCTTAATCATTTTGATAATTAATAACAATGCCCATATATCAAATAAGATAAGAGTCATTGCACTCAGTGGATTACATTCGCTAGGCAAAGCAGAGCCACCAAACACATTGTTTTTGGAAGAAAGTACTTCTTGAGAGAGAGAGAGAGAGATTTGTTATCTTTGACTGCTCATTACATTCTTCATATTGAAATTAAGACGGTTCCACAGAACCAGAAGTGATCTACACGGTTGCTTCTAAACCTGCATCATTCATGTGAAAGTCCTGGCATTCTTTGTCTGCTTCTTCTAATCTTCATGCCAGGCTGCAAGGAGGATTAGAGGCTTACACGGTTAAAAGGATTATACTTTCACCCATTTGTGCAAAGATCACATCACATGTCCTCAAGGGAAACTTAAAGTTGTAATGTTGAACCGTTTCTGTGTTTTTTGTCTTTTGCTTCAGGAGTGAGCATGGCGCCAAGGCGGAGGACTCGCTCTCAGCAGGGATAGTCGACAGAGGTTCAGGAGATCCCGCAGGAGGTTCAGCAAGAGCAGGAGGAGCAGAGCAGAGGGCCACCAGCGGCCACCGAGGCAGCGGATACTGCGAGGATCCCGAGGGCTGAGGATTTCTTCCGTGGCATGTACTAGCTTATGTCGCAGTAGCTCAGCGGAGAGGCTGGTGAGGGCTCGTTGACCAGGGGTGGGCCAAGCCAAGCAGTGAGGGATTTCATGCAGTTCCATCCATCTTACTATGACGGCCAGCCAGACCCTGATTTGGCTCGGAGATGGCTCGATGAGATGGAGTGGGTGTTCAGTTCCATGCGGTGTAATGCGGAGGACAGGGTGATGTTGGCTTGCAACCAATTGCAGGACACGGCTCGAGAGTGGTGGGCTTGCGAGTGGAAGATGTCCTTTCAGTCTTACCCCCTTGATCAGATCTTGTGGAGTGACTTTGTCGGTGCTTTCGAGCGTGCTTACTACCTAGAGTATGTTGCTATGCAGAGGATGCATCAGTTTCTGGAGCTGGTACAAGGCGACATGTCTGTGTTGCAGTACAGGGCCCGATTTGTTGCGTTGGGTCGTTATGCACCTCATATCATGGAGCATGAGAGGGTGAAGATCGAGCAGTTCGTGCAGGGCTTGAGGCAGGAGCTGAGGCACCATTTGATCGTGAATGATGCCACTGATTTGGAGACGGCTTCTCATATAGCGGCGTCTTTGGAGCTGGATATGTAGAGGACACGAGGACCGATTAGCCAGGGGCGGTCCTTGTTAGGCCGCAGCCACCAGACGACTACCCAGCAGTAGAGCATGTTCCAGCTTCCTTCTGGTAGTTCTGGATCTTCGACTCTAGCGGGTTCTGCATCTTTCAGTGCCAATATCAAGAGGTTCTTCAAGAAGGGTTTCCAGAAGAAGAAGAAGGAGGGCCGAGAGCAGCAGCAGGCTTCTTCGGGCAGTGTTCAGCACCCGGCACCTTTACAGCGATAGGGGTCAGTCGGTGGTTCTCATGCGGGGTGTCCCTGTTGTGGCGAGTCGCATCCAAGCAGGCAGTGTTCGGCGTCGGTGATCTATTTCAGATGTGACCAGTCGGGCCACATGGCGCGTGACTGTCCGCAGCGGCCGCGTCAGTCACCCCAGTTTCCTCAGCAGCAGCAACAGCAGCAGCAGTACCCACAGCAACAGTTTCAGCAGCAGGGCCAATATCCGCCACTACCACGGTCAGCGAGTGTGGGCAGGCAGAGAGCTTGAGGCCAAGTTTCCAACATGACTAGGGTAGAGGCAGAGTCATCGCAGCCTATGGAAGGTACTGTTATGATTTTGGGTTGCGTAGCGCGAGTTTTGTTTGATTTCGGTGCGTCGCACTCATTTATTTCAGAGGATTTTGTGCGGAGTGTTGAGGACCCGATCTCCCAGATGTCTTGTGATTTGATGGTGGAGTTACCATCTGGTGGCTTCAAGGTCACTCCATTTTGCTTCGAGAAGGTTCCCGTCTGGATCGAAGGGTAGAGTTTGCCAGGCAGGTTGTATGCATTGCAGCTTCGAGATTATGATGTGATTTTGGGCATGGATTGGCTCGAGGCCCATGGAGCGATGGTGGATTGTGGAACGAAGAGGGTCTAAGAGAAGGGTGTTGTGGTAATTTCCAATTTCCCATGTATTTTTTGAAAACCCTAAACCTTTTTCCCCTATAACCCCTTGTTCAGCTCACGAAGATTTCTTATTTTTCGTGGCGTGACAAACACTCGCCTTCGGAAGGCCGAGATAGGTCGACTTGGCACGCATGGATTCTAGGGCGTTGACATGGAAATGCAAAAAATGATTGGAGCGCATGGAAAAGAATGGCGTATGGTTAATCATTTTGGAAGACTAGGACAGGGATGGCTGGATGGATTGTGGACGCGCTAGTCGATTACTCGATGATCACCTACGGAACCAAAGTTTTGACTGGGAAAGTGCCATCAGAGCACTACATGTGGGCATGGGATGTCAGGCGACACGTGGAGAGAAGAAGATTCTGCTAGTACTAGTGGAGATGATTTTGGGGGCTTGTGTACTAGACATCTTTCTTCACCGACCACAAGCAATTAGTGTTTATTTTACATCGGACAGTGCTCGAACACCTTTGCTTCTACTATCGAAGGAAGAGAGTCAGGGACCTTGGGAGATATGACGTCAGGAGGGCTTGGTCCATGTAATAGTGACAAAGCAACAACAACATAATAGGGGTGAGTAGAAACAAAGAGATTGGTCTCAGTGAGGCCACTGGAGAGGGTACGGGCTCTGGGTTTATGAGAATGAGGCCTTGGCTTGAAAGGAGCAACAGACACTTGCTCAACAAGGAGCTGGCAGGTCCTGGCTCAGGTACGGAGCTGTTGACACTTGCCCGACAAGGAGCAGGCAAGCCTTGGCTCAGGTATAGGGTCTGTTCGGCTAGGGGAGTTGGGACCGAGCTGGGGGATGGATGGCAGTCTACTGAATGGTGTTGAGATTGGCAGCTGGCGAGGATGGGAATAAATTCTCCGATTGGATTACATCACTATATGTTGTGAAAGGTGTTGTATGGGGACGTGAAAGCCCAATTACAAGTGTGTGCAAGCTACGAGACGATTTTGTCATTTGTGGTAGTCCTTGAGTCATTGCATTGCTATGCAGGTAGTTTAACTTTTGTACATAATCCCCATCAAAGGACTCATCACTCGGCAAGATGCCACATAAGAGGGCTTGCAAGTCCCTTGACATTCACCCTCGAGTGGTGTTGTCTGTTGCCACGTGCCTTACTCAAGTGAAGAGCTAATGGGTGTGAATGACATCAACAAACTGAAGGAAATATAAAGGGGCAGAAGAAGCGAAACACAAGAGTTGCTCTCTGCGGGTTTTAATGAAAAAATAAACAAAAAGAAATCAAACCAGAAATCACGTGTGAGTGCATGTATGATGCATGATTTATGATCGCCAAGGGTCGAGGACCCGAAAAATAGAAAGAGAAAATGGTCGTGAGTATACCTTGGATGTGGGAGATTCGTGTGGGTTCCTTCTTTCTCTTCACTCTGTCGGCCAATGAGGAGAGTTTTCTTTTTGATTACCCTTACAAGAAAACAAACAAACACCAAATATGGATTAGAAATAATGTAGTGCAGTATCAATCCCTTGTGATGAAAGTAGTGAAATCATGAATAAATACACACATTGTTGTTGTTGTTTAAACCCCTTTAAGATGCAAAGGGTAGGAAAATGCTATGATGGAATGAGATTTTGGGCAAAAATGCATAGATACAAGCTCTCTTAAGAAGAGAGATGTAATGCAAACAAAAATAACAGATGATGCATGCAATTAATAGAAATAAAAATACTAGAAGAATAAGGGGAAGAAAGGCTTATTACGACGCCGATGGCTAGCTTTGAGAAGGGATACAACAGTGTAAGGACGATGTGCACAGGTGATGGGAAGAGATGGCCTTTTCTCTTTAGTGAATGGGCACTCAAAAATCTAGCAGAACCTCCCCTTGATTTATCACGAGCTTAGAAGTGAATTTGCTAGCATTTCCCCCTCCTCTTGAAAGGATTTTGAAGTCATTTGTTCATGAGAGGGTGTGTCCTATTTATAGGAAATTTGACAAATAATGAGTCTTTTGAGGGGGATGCCTTCATTAGAAAGCGCCCCCATTACTAGACGCTTCCATATCTTACGAAAAAACATTTTTCATTAGATGCGTCCATGGCCTAGGACGGCTTCTTTAGATGCGCCCCCTATAGTGAAAGTGTGGACTTTCCTCTTAGCGCCAGACGTGGCACCGAACGGCGACGCACGCATTGAAAACAAGGGATTTCGGTGCCTAACATTGACTTTATAGACACATCCAGTTAGTAGGACACTTTCTTTATAAATGTTTGAATAAAATGGCAGGATCGGTGCCGAACTTTTACTGAAGAGGGCATCTTCCGAAGCTGACACATGTAAATGATGTGTCCATGTGGGAAGACGCTTCACAAGGGAGGTAATTTTCAAATTTGTTTAGACTGCATCATGTGATGGTGACACGTCTTTAAAAGGGCATCCACCGACACCGTCGCGTTTAAGATCATCCCAGAAAGATTCTTTAAAATGATAAAAATAGATAAATAAGAAAAATTACTCAAATAAATCAAAGATGAGAGCCACTTTGGGGCATCGTGGTGTGATATGAGATTTACTCAGTATAATATCAAAAATGGCATGTCTACAATTGTCCCGCCTTGGCGTCTGCTTTGCAAGTGAATGCTATCGAGTGGAATGAAATGGAATGAAATAAAGTGTAATGGAATGAAGTGAGAATGGACTGAAAAGTAGATGCCAAGGTGTGATGGGACAAGCTCTCAACATTATACTATTGGAATTTTTCCAGAATTTCAATGAAGAAATTTTGAAGAGGGTTCCCCAAAATTAACGATCGCTTGGATGGGAAACAAATACAGAAGGAAATTGTGCGCTTAGACACAAACATGAAAAGGGATCGACTTCCATGCATGGAAGTACCCGAGGTCGTGAACCTGTAGGTTTCACTATGGGGGTGTGATTACCTGGGGGGTGTGTGGGAAGGGGGGTGGTCGAGGCTTTCGACCACCCGCCTTCTCGTTTGTTTAAAAGGGAAACCTCTTATAATAGGATGTACGAACTAACTAGAATGCTTTGAATGCAAATAAATGAGGAATGCACTAATAAAACAGGGAACATAAGGGGGATGCGGGAAGCAAACCAGGGGGCAGCCAAGCTTATGGCCTCCCAGAAGTCAAAGATGATGGAAGTCGCAGGAAGTTGGAGCAGAAGAAGTTGATCTTCCTTAGCCCTCACAGCTGCCAGAGCTCATACATCAGAAGCAAACTCCCCCCGAAATCGCCAACCTCCACCTCTCGAAAAGCCTTTTCTCGATCCTCCTCCCATTGAATCTCCTCTTGTCGAATCCGAACCCCCCATCTCCCTCAACGCCCTCTCGGAGTTTTGTCATTAGAGCCTCCATCTAGAAGCCTCCAACATCGTGCGATCAGGCGTGGACGACGAGGGGGATCTCGTGCGAGGTGTGGCGAGAGAACCGGCCACGTTCTTTGACCAACGGTTGAAGGAGGGCGGCCAGATCAATGGCCTTCTACATAATTAAGGTGGCCAAGGACTTGGCCTTCCATCAGCCCAAGGCAGCCTTCGACTTGGACGCCCAGCCAACCTGGGTGGCCATTGGTCTGGCCGCCCATCCCATGGGCCCTAGTCTCCTGTATGTGAGCTAGGCCCAAATAATCTTGGGTTAGGTTGGACTTAAAAAGCATAAAACGTTGATAAACTGGGTAAAGCGATTGCGTCACTGATATGATGATCTAGTTGGGGATCCACAAGATGTCCAAAATTAGGCATCTACACCCGTGTCAGGTAGCTGAGCATGGCCGTGCTGTCGGATGCAGTGGCACGGATCCTAGCAAGTCCCAGGGTGTGGTGTGTGTGTGTCTCCTCTACTCCTCGCAAGACCGGGGGTGGGCAGTGTGCGTGCATATGAGACCTTGGCACAGTATAAGATGTCAGTGGATGTATCTGGCCTTGTTGTGTATACTTGAGTAGTGGACCCTATGCCGGTAAGGTTGAGTTATCGACAGCATTGTCATTGGCCCTTCTGGCAGATGGGCTAGTGTCGTCTTGTGTGTAGGGCATGGTTCTCTCACGGGTCCTAGCTCGAGATAGAGGTTTACCAGTGTCTAGATGTCCTCCTAAGGGTGGAGGTTACATGTATGGCCTCATGGCCTTGTTAGAGATTTCGTCAACAAAGACGGGTTGTTATGACCGCGAGAGTTAGGGTAGCGTAGAGGCTCCGCAGTTCCTCCGATTACCGTTCTTGTTGTTCTGACTGTTGTTGTTTATTGTTGTTATGATTGTTGTTACTACTTACTGCCTTCGTTGTGGTGGGGATCCACAGGACCCCTACTGAGCTAATGAGATAAGACTTACTCCCTACTTTTTCAGGTGTAGTGCTTCTCCTCGAGGTGGTGCATCTCAGCCGAAGGACCTATAGTAGCCAGCTTGCCAGTACTGTGGTGTGCCTCGTAGCAGTGTACATTTCTTTTCTAGTTGACTGTACTTGTAGACTGGACTCTATAGTTACGTTATTCATAATAAAATGCTAATGTTATTTCTGTTAGTTATTTATTAGTTCTATAATTTATTTCCTGCTATTGTTTAGAATTTCAATGCATAATCACAACACCCTAAATAATCTTTCTGAGCTTTCTAACTCGTGGGTGGCGGCGTAAGATCCGAATGGTATCGAGTTTGACTCGGTATCCAGATCTTGGGTCGTTGTAGCGACAGCCCATATAGCAGGCAGACAATTCCTCATAGTAAGTTCGGGGTGACGTATAAGACCTCCAATTTGTGTACACAACCAAGGCTCATTCAATGCGTGCCTTTACAAGTGAGAGCATGTATGTACAAGAGCTAGCTTCTTGTGAGATGATAGTCCCTTAACTTAAGTTTGAAATTTTATGCAAGATATTTTAATTTAATCATATTAATGTGTCAACACAATTGAACAGCCCACCATCAAAGACCAATACGTTGCCTGCCCCACCGTCCTGCCTCCACACCCTAAACTCCAATGCATTGTAGCAGTTAAGGATCTTGTCATCCAACACCCAAATATCCCCAGGATTGTCCGTGTGACATCCCGATTCTCGAAACCCAAAACATATTAGATTTCCTGATAAGAGCCTAATGAGTTGGCCCATTTAGTTAGTGAGTCCTATAGTGCTACGAATTCCTTTAAGAGAGTCGTTTGTTGTTTATAATATAGCTTAGGAATACCTAAATGGAGTGAAATTAGATTCATTAGAAAGATAACTTAATTATCTACGATTTTTTTGAGCATCTTTTGAGATTATGTCATTTAATAAGTATAAAAAATAAATAACAGAGTACAATGTTAAATGATAGCAAAAAATTAGATGAAATATCATCAAAATTGAAGTCAGAAGAAGCATCGGCTAAGTAGAAAGAGCTACACAAAGTATCGTCTAACTGGAAGTAATGAGATGAAATAATCTAAGCAGTTAGACGAGCAAGATAGATGACGTATTATCTAAGTGAAAAGGTAGAAGATTTCTAGATGGTACATGTGTACTTCGTTAATTAATTATTATTAGAAAAATGAATAAATGTGATTTTGACAATCATGATAAGGTCAGAGAGTTGTAAATTATGAAATTACCATTTATGTGGATTATTACATGTCTGAACTGAGATCTATCTTGTCTAGAGAGGAGACATTCTGGTATCAGAAATCCAGAATTCAATGGATTAAAAGTGGGGACAGAAACACACAATTCTTTCATCATTACACCAAAGTCAAGAGACAGTTGAACTTAGTTCAGAGATTAAAAATAAACAACCAGTGGGTGGAAGACCAGGATGTGCTATTAAATGGAGCTGCTGATTTCTTCAAATCCCTTCTTACATCTGAAGATCATATACTTGAAGGGGATCTATTCTCAGTTATCCCCCGACTGATTACAGATGATCAAAATACACTATTGTGCTCTATCCCATCTCCTGATGAAATCAAGAATTCTGTTTTCTCCTTGTCAGGTAATAGCTCACCTGGTCCTGATGGTTACACAGGGGATTTCTTCACTCACTGCTGGGACATTATCAGTGTGGATGTGATCAAAGCCATACAAGGGTTTTTCCAAGGATGGGGTCTCCCCCAAGGAGTCACCTCTACTTTTTTGTGTATGATCCCCAAGGTTAAAAATCCTACTACATATGCAGATTTTAGACCTATTAGTCTTTGCAACTTTACAAATAAAATAGTCTCCAAAGTCTTATGTGACAGATTAAGACCTATTCTGCCCTTGATTATCTCCCAAGAACAAAGTGGGTTCATCAAAGGCAGACAGATTACTGATAATTTTCTCTTGGCAAAGGAACTTCTCATGGATTTGGACAGACCAGTGAGGGGACATAACATTCTCATAAAACTTGACATGGCCAAAGCATATGATCGCATTGAGTGGGATTTTATTTTCCAGACTCTGAAATGCTTTGGATTTTCTAACAGATTTGTATCCTTAATAGCCCAGCTGCTAGTTAACTGTTGGTTTTCCATTTCTATGAATGGTCATACTCATGGTTACTTTAAATCTTCCAGAGGAGTTAGACAAGGAGATCCATTAGCTCCTGCATTATTCATTCTAGCAGAAGAAGTACTGAGCAGGGGGCTACATCATATATTCTCTTCTGGCTTGTGCAAACCATATCATCTGCCGCGTGACTTTCCAAAAGTCTCTCACCTTCTTTATGCAGATGATACATTGATATTCATGAATGGGGGAGTTTCTTCCATTAAACACCTGTTAACCTTCCTAGGTAGATATGAAACTTCATCCGGGCAGAGAATTAATCATCACAAAAGCAGCTTCTTAGCAGGCAGAAAGATGTCCAATTCCTCCATTGACCGTATCAAGCAACTGACCGGTTTTCTACATAGAACCGGAAGCATCCACTATCTGGGCGTTCCTCTCTTTAAAGGGAGAAATAAAGTCCCTCATTTTAAGTACCTTCTTGATAAGGTGAATGCTAAATTAGTAGGGTGGCAAAGCAAGTTCTTATCACAGGCTGGCAGGGCTGTTCTTATTAATTCGGTCTTAGCTTCACTATCTCTATACACTGCAAGTGCATCTTCAATACCCTACACTATCCAAAAGCAGATCACCAAGATATGTTCTAACTTTTTCTGGCAAGGTCTTGAAACTGCCCACAGAAGACATTGGATTTCTTGGGATAAAATCTGTACTCCCAAATCTAATGGTGGTCTGGGCATCCGTAGCATCAGAGACATGCAAATCTGCAGTTATGTGAAACTGCTATGGTTATCCATGTACAGCATATCACCTTGGGCAATTTATGCTAGAAAAAAATATTACCGAGGCCATCACATTTCAGTTTGCATGAATCCATTTCCTGTTGGCATTAGAAAGCATGATTTTGAAAAGGCTAGAGCCCTGCTGCAGGAAGGATCCCGCAAGATAGTTTTTGATGGCAAGGATACTTCTTTCCTAAATGACACATGGTATAAAGATAAAGCTTTGGTTGATCTTATCCCTATTCAAAGATGCACTATGTCTGCAGATTCAGACTGCTCAGTGAATGAGGCTCTGTCCAACCCTCAGCATCCTGTCTGGAATAAATTGCAGGATCCCCATTTGCGGTCTGAATTACAGAGCTTTGCTACACAAACAGGTTGTGATATTCCTGTATGGGCTCTCACTACATCAGGCAAATTTAGCATTAAATCTACTTACAGATTGCTGAAAAGGCAAGTGTGGGGTTCAAATGCTCAAAATTATTGTAAACTGTGGAATCACAAGTTTCCTCCAAGGGCAGCCCTGTTCAGCTGGAAACTATTGCAGCATGCAATTCCTGTTGATACCAAAATACAATCTAGTGGAGTTAGCATGGCCTCCATATGTGTTTGCTGTAATGATACTCATGACATTGAAGATATAGATCACTTATTTGTACACAGCGAACTTGCCACTTTCCTTTGGAAGAGATTCACCCCTTGCTCAATGATACTTGCTTAAAAGTCTCTAGCATCAGCGACCGGTTGAAGCAATCCCTGGTTGAGGACAACATCAAAAAACCAGCAGGTTTTATCTCCTTGCTAATGCATCTTTTGATCATATGGGAGACATGGAAAAATAGATGCATGATCAAATATGAAGGGCATAGAAATAATTACCATTATATAGTCAATAACATTTTAGCTGAGGCGAAGCAAATTGTGCAGCAAATCCATTTTACGCAGGGGATTAGCTAAGATTTCAGTAGGATTGCACAGGAATATGGCTTAGTTCTCAGTTACAAATGGGCTTCTTTCTTCAATGTTTGCTGGTCCGCCCCAGCTAGCCAATATGTTCTCAATATAGATGGTGCGAGCAAAGGCAACCCCGGTCCAGCAGGGGGTGGCGGATGTTTTAGAGACTCTTCCGGGCGTTTATTGCTTGGCTTCTCATTCTATTATGGCAATGGTTCTAACATGGTAGCCGAAGGCCGAGCTCTTCTTGATGGCCTCCGTTTAGCCCGTTATCATGATATTCCCTTATCGACCATTTACACAGATTCAAAAGTGCTAGTGGAGCTTTTGGAAAACAAGAAAGACCCCCCCTGGTCTCTTTTACCATGGTGGAAGCCTCTTCTTTGTGCTCTTTCTTCTTCTAGCAGCTCAATCTCCCATTCTTATAGAGAAGCTAACCAGCTCGCGGATGCCTTGGCAAATCATGCGGTCCTCCACTGTCAAAATGTGGTATTTCACTCTTATAGGGAGCTGCCTCCCATAGCCAAAGGCTATGCCAAAGCCGATGCTCTTTGCATTCCAAACTTTCGTAGGAGATTTGTGTAGTCTCTTCTTTTATTCTTTCATTGGTTCTGTAGAGACTTTGGTCTCCTATATCTTTGTACACTATAATTCAATGAAATAAAAATCAACTTCTAATGGTTTGTAGGTGGAGTGAGAACATTCCCTTCCTCTGGAACCGGGGTGCACTCTCCCTTCAAACCATAAGAAGTTTTTTGCTTAAAAAAAAGGTTGAGGTTTAGGGAGACTTCAGGCAACTAATTGCCGAACATACTTTTCCACCTGTTGTCAGGATATGAGATTGGATTGCCTAAGGGGTTTTCTGCCCTCTATAAATAGAACCCTATTTCACCAGCACAACGGGGGGCTCTTTCTGGATGCGGGGCGAAGCCATGCTACAACACCGACTCAAATCTTCGACCCCAACCTCTCCAGGGAAGTATTAGCTTTCATTTCCATCTCTTAGGGCTCGTTTTGTTCATTCCTACTCTTAGTTCTCTCATTCCTCTTTTTGATTTCATCACAAACTGCACTGTTTCTGCACTTCTGTTGCACTTTTTACACTTTTACATGCACGATTCCTATAGTTATACTGCTTGTTTTTCCCTCATCTTTGTTTCATGCTCTTCACAACACACACACCTATCTTTTTCGCCCTTCCACAGGGGTTAACCCCCCCGGTGCATTCTCCCTCAATCTTTACCCCTCTTTTGTGCACTTCGGGATTGATGCTACACATGCATATTCTTATGGGTTTTCCCTTGTTTCTTGTCATTGTTTTATAGGAGAGCATGGATAGAACGTGAGGCCCTCTCCTTCTAGCCGGCTAGAAGGCGAGGAGGTGTCATCCCACAAGGTTCCCCGCACCCCGTTGCTTGCGCGATCAAGTATTAGTGGTCTCTTCTTAGGCCACATTCTTCACCCTCTTTTCCAAGGTACGCGATAGACTTTCTTATTCATTATAGCATCTCTTACCTAATGTTATCTTTGTGGCGAACACGGTCAGTTTTCATATCGCCCCCTTTGTTCATGATTCTATTTCCTTTCATGCATGCATATATTTGCTAGTTTGGGACGGGTGGATATAAACATCAACAGTGTCCGGTTGACTGAACGGGGTTCAGCACGGGCTGGCAAATAGGCCAGTTCGGTCAACAGATTTAGGCAGGCCCCTTTTGGGCAGTGGGCCGGTTGACCGCCCATTTGGGTCTAGTCGATCGACCCCTATTGGTCGACCAAACCCAGGGGATTGGTCAACTGATCTTCCCTGACTTGGCCCATTTTGCCCCCCAGTCAACCCGGTTGTGACCCATTGGTCGACCTTTGGCCCCGTGGTTGTCTTGGACACCCCGTGGGGACTGTGACCATATTTTTGGGTGTCCGGAGGTACCATTTTATCTCCATTAGCATGCCCGTGGGTTTTAGAGGTCCGGGTGACCCTCTTGTGTTCTGGGCTTTTGTGTTACACTTAAATCGAGTCCCCGTGGATCGGCCTGAGTGCAGAGGGCCATTTTCTCACGCTGATAGCTTTCCCAACAAGTGATTTTCATGTAGGCCATGCGTATGGCCTATGGACTGTGAGTTTAGTCACCCAGCCTAGAGCTGGAGGGTTTCTTAGCCTCCATTTTAGAAAGAGATTAGGGTTGGCAGTCGTGAGCCCCGCTAGTAATCATGTCATCGTGGTTTTGACCTAGGGATAGGTTAGATTGATAGCATGGAGCTATCTTGTGCAACGGCCTTGACCCTGAGTCTTGTGACTCAAGGGCTGTTGGATTTAATAGGTCTAGTGGACTGCCTAGAGTCCGGTGGCATCGTGTCGCCTACTTTCCGAGCAAATTGTGACGGGCTTGTGCATTGCCTGTCGATATTTTGGTGGTTTCCGTTGAGAGTCATTTGCTTAGTGGCCCCCCCACTAGCCGTAGCGGACTAGGCACGCGTGTGCCAACCCACTTGGGAGTAGGTGGAGAGCTACACTTGGGAGAGATGATTTTTAGGCTGGTTTGCCACAGGGCCTCCCACTATAGTGGCTCGAGTCTAGGCCGGGAGGAAAACTAGCTAGAGGGCCTGATGTAGGGAAGTTAGTCAGTGTGTGCACACATGGTCGGGGACTACGAACACGTGCTGACGAGCACGACCCCGACTAGACCCTTGTTCTGTGGTTAGTGGTATGGTGTCTTAGTGTCCACCAAGGGCGAGTAGGGATACACCTGAGGAATGGACTAAATCGTCAGGGGACGCATCTGACCTTACTTCTAGTGGGCTATACTCCCATCACGTGATGAGACTCTCATGACTCGAGGTTTGATTTCCCGTCTATGAGACGTACTTTTACGTATTTCCCATGATATAGATGATAGATGGAATTGGTAGATCTAGAGGGAAGGGGTGAATAGATCAGCCCCTTTCTTTTGTGAAAATCTAAAGAGGGAAAGATACTACAACAATAAATGAAGATAGAGTATCCCTATTTCGCAAGATGTAAATGGAAAGATTGAAGAATGAGCCTACACAAGCATCTAGCGAATGGCAATCACATAAACAAACCAATGAGATAGAGTTTTAAGGTGGTTCGGTGTCTATCCAGAGACCTGCGTCCACCCCTCACTCAACAGAGTGAGGCTTCACTAGTGCACACGCACCAAACAGCTAATACACAACTTCAAACAGAGAGGAAATCTCTCCAAATCGCTGACAAATAGCTTGCAGGCACACAAGGCCAAAATCCACAAAACTGAGACTACACTTAATCTGTCTTCCTACTCACAGGTAGGGAAGATTATAGAGTGTCTCAATCAAAAGTTGAAACAAAAAACTAAAAGAAAAAATTGGATAGAATAAATAGGATTCGATCAAGAGTTGTTACTTGTCTACGAACTAGATGTCTTTGTAGACGGCTTCCAGATTTGCTGCCTCTTCTGCGGCTTCTTCACCAAGAGCCTGACGAGTTGTAGGTAGAGTCTTCTAATAGCTGTGCAAAGCTCTTGAGATAGGACGTCCTCTGCTGGCTGGACTGCAGAGAGCTGATGAGGGGTCTACTGCAGGTGTTGTCTTGCCTGGAAGCAGGATGACGTGATTTTCAGCTAAGGATCTCCAGCTCTACTCTCCTTTCTATTGCCTATTCTTCATACTCTAGAGAAGATGAGGTTTCGAAAAACTTCTTCCTCAAGCTATCCACCGCAGGTGTCTCCCTCCTTTTTCTCTATCTCTTACGTTCTTTCTTCTCTTGTCATCTCTCTCGTGCCCGTATGGCCTGCGCCTTCGACAAACTCATCAAAAAGTGAGAATTCAAGAAAGGGGACCTGGTCATGGTCAAGCGAAAAGAAGTCATGGCGGCCAATCCTAAAGGCAAGCTGAATGAAAACTGGATAGGGCCTTATGTGGTCCAGAAGGTTTATAAAGGTGGCACCTACATCGTAGTCAACCACCGGGGGGAAGTTCAGTTTTCGCCCCTTAATGGGAAACACTTGAAGCTATATCATACGCCACTTCCCCAGCTCAACGAACCACTGAAGCCAATACCCCAACAAGAGTAGGACACTATCTTGGAGCTCTTCCAATGAGAATGCCCAAACCACTCATCGCCGCAACCACGTCGAAGGCCTGACATAGACCTTTTGTCTAAGTCAGAGAAAACCAAATTCCTTGCGTTAATGCAATCTCAGCATTGACGAGTCCACTCATCGCGGCAACCATGCCGAAGGCCCGACACAGACCTTCCGTCTAAGTCGAAGAAAATTGAATTCCTTGCATTAATGCAATCCCAGCACTGACAAATCCACTCATCGCGGCAACCACATCGAAGGCCCGACACAGACCTTCCGTCTAAGTCAGAGAAAACTAAATTCCTTGCGTTAATGTAATCCCAACATTGACGAATCCACTAATCGCGGCAACCTCTCCAAAGGCCTGACCTGGACCTTTCGTCTAATTCGGAGAAACCTGAATTTCTTGCGTCAATGCAATCTCAGTATCGATGAACCACCTTAACTCAGTGCCTAAGGACTTTCTGGGGTCTCGACCGAACGATCCGACCTAGACCTTTTGTCTAAGTCAGAGAAACCTAAATTTCTTGCATCGGTGCAATCCCAGCATCAATGAACCACCTTAACTCGGTGCCTAAGGCCTTTCCAGGGTCTCCACCGAATGATCCAACCTAGACCTTTCGTCTAAGTCAAAGAAACCTAAATTTCTTACGTCGGTGCAATCCCAGCATCGATGAACCACCTTAACTCAGTGCCTAAGGCCTTTCTAGGGTCTCAACTGAGCGATCCGACCTAGACCTTTCGTCTAAGTCAGAGAAACCTAAATTTCTTGCATCGGTGCAGCCCCCCCATCGATGAACCACCTTAACTCAGCGTCTAAGACCCTTTCAAGTTTCAGCCGAAGTGTTCTGATTTAGACCCTTCGTCTAGGTCGGAAGGAAACTGAAATCGTTGTGTTGATGCAATTCCAACATCAACGAATCACTTATGCGGCATTATCACTGAAGGCTCCGATTTAGACCTTTCGTCTAGGTCATAAGAAGGCCGAACTCCTTGCATCAGCATGAAACTAACCTGGTCTGATTGGTGCCTGGCTCTCTGACAGGACCGATCCACTAGTCCCACCGCGATATTTGAAACAACCCGATAGCTTGGACCCTCTGTCTAAGACCAGATAAGCTGAATTTTCTTGCGTCAGTGTCGACTCGATATCGAGAATATCATCCTTGGTTGGGGACTAATTCCTTGTCAGGACCAATCAATACAGTTCACAGCCAAGAGCACGACTTGAGAAGCTGAGGACCTTTCTAGGAGAGCTGTCACACGTGGATCCCGCTCCCTCATATCTCACTCACAGCACCCGTGGGTGGGGGTCATTTGTTGCTGATAAAAGAAATAAAAGAAAAGAGAAAGAAGACAAAACATTGATGTGGACCCTGGGTTTACTCTCTTCACGGATCTGTGGATCCTTTTGTTTAGTTGTCTTATCTCTACATCCTCTAAATCCCACCTCGGTGTCTGGCTGGCTCCCACCACCATGTTACCGAAGGGATGAGGCACATGGGATCCGTCCTCATAAATCCCTTCTTGCTGCCCCCTTGAATTTCTGATTACTCTTGGATCTCTAGGGGCTCATTCCTTTATAATGTGGACCCCGGGTGACTCCCTTGAGTGGGTAAACATTGATGGCATCATGCTTCGGCAAAAGACTTTCAAGACCACATTTCGGAAACAAAGTCGTGGCACCCCCGGTCGAGAGGATCCCTAGTAGGCTAGCCCTCGGGGCTCCGCTATAATCGGCTCGAGTTTATGGGGCCCTTGCTTTCGAGCACATCTTCTGTGTTTCAAGGTCACCTCGGAGTTTCCTCCTTGGATGGTGTTTCCCATTTATCCCCCCAAATGCCCTGGGTCAAGGGGAGATGCTACCGAATTTTTGCCAGGGAATCTTAAGCAAAAAAAATCAAAGAAACAAAAAAGGAAATAAATGAAATACATATAAGTTAAAATTCTAAACTAGTAGCTCTTACATACATATAACAGAACTGATGATGAAAACTGAAATTCTGAGGACATATGTACTGAAATTTGAAACCCCAAGATGTTGGGGTTGTAACAGGCAAAACAAAGAGGGAAATCGATCAAACAGCAGGTTTCAAGGTTGCTACAAACATAAATGTAGAAATTTGATGACTGAATGCAATTCTGAACATGCACAGGGTTGTTGCTCAAACAAAGCAAAGAAGAAGAAACATTAAAGGAAAGAAATAGAATCTGGATTGCCATCCTTGCATTGCATTTAGGCCCTTCGGCCCTTCCCTTTTCTCCTTAGCATATCATGTTTCCCTCATGGGCATATAGCTAGGCTTGCATGATTCATGTACCAGATTTCATATAGGAATCTCACATGTGCACTCCTTAAATATTTTGAATCCCTCTATGCCATGCTCTCATGACTCTGCTTGGGTTGTTGATGTGATGACCCGGATCTTTTTAGATCTTTGTTATCGGGTCTCGGATCGATTTTCTCAGAGTTTTCAGCTCTGTATTGTCTGAAATTTCATTCCGAACATCTTTCGTGTTCGGATCGGCGCGATCCGGGGTCGTTTCGGGGGCCCGGAGATGTTCTGTGACTTTTCCCACGCGAATTTCTGATTTCCGATCCGGTTTCCCGGCAAATCCTTAAACCCAAAGAATCTAAGGGAGTGACACATTGGCTTACTAAGCCTTACAATTGCACATATACTTTCCCAAGGATATAAAAGCAAACTAACAGGACTCAAATGTAAAAATAAAAGTCAGTGCTCGGCGTCATTCCCATCACCCTGATCTCACAAAGTCAGGAGTTACCGATCCGTTGACACAGCACAAGGCCTAAGGCGAAGGCGTACGAAGATGGGCAAAAAGCCTAGAAAAGACCTAGACAGACAAGGGACACTGACACACACACGACTAGAGGGTCGTGCACGCTATCCTAGGCTGACCTCGGGCTAGGCCAAGAGAAGACTAATCTGGGAAGGTCATGACACGAAGTACGAGAAACATGGGAGTCACGCGTCACGTGACGGAAGCACCTCCTCACTAGAAGAACAGCCAGATGCGTCCACTAACGTCTTACACTGCGCCACCGGTATCTCACTACGGATGTTGAGAACGACGGAGACTAAGATACTCGCTGAACGAAACTAGGAACTCTAGTAATGAGTGCCTAGTCATGGTCATGCCCATCGACATTCGTCCAAACGTCCCTGACCACATGTGCACACACCGGCTCTTGCCTAAAGCTAGGCCTCTAGCTAGTTTTCCCCCCAATAGGACGCTACCATAAAGCAAGGGCCCATGGAAACTAGCTTAAAAACCATATCTCGGGAACTGCCATGCCACCACTCCTAGGTGGGTCGACACTGGAACGTGTCGCTAGGCTACGACTAGTGGAGGCTCACTAGACACAAAGACTCGGAAATACACTTGCTAAAGTATAGACAGGCTAAACACGCACTGTCGCATGTACTACAAAGCACCAAGGTTGAATAGAAGTCAATGTTATGGGATCTAGAGAGGGGTGAATAGATCAACTGCCTGTTAAAATTTTCTACAGCAGCAAGCTATTACGGAATTAAATCGAGCTGCTGTAAGATGTTAGAAAACACTTAACACAACTAGTATGAAACCTGTGTAGTAGTTCAGTTCTCAATCGATCCTAAGCATGCATCTAACGAGTGGTGAAGAGGGAATCAAACTGAGCACAAGACAAAACACAATCAACCACAAGAGGCACAACATTTCTAGGTGGTTCGATCTCTATACAGAGATCTATGTCCACCCCACACTAAAATCTAGTGTGGCTTCACTGCTGATACACAGCTTTAGAACCACCGATCCACAGCTTCGAGAAACTCCTTCCCTACAACCCACTGAGCGTTACAACTTTGCTATCCAGAGGAATCAGCCTCTGACCGCTAAGGATTACAGCTTTACCTGTCTAGAGGAATCCACCTCTATAGCTGACACACAACTTGAAGAACACAGGTTTCAAAAATAAACAAAGAAAATAGAAGATGGAAAACTCAAATGAGAATGTAGCTCAGATAATGAGCAAATCAGCCCTGGTTCTGAACCAAGGGACTGACAACAATATCTCTCTCAATCACTTCTCTCAGAACTCTCTCTATACTCTCTTTGATCTTGATGGCTCTAACTCAGATGGATGGCACTTGGATCTCTTTCTGATCTCTGCTATGATTACTGGAGGCTCACTGACTCTCTCAATTTTGCGATCTCTCTCACTCTCTACGAGTCCTCCTCTTCTTATAGGTAGTAGAGAATTGGGCATGTGGAAGCCATAGTTCCCACCCAAATTTTAGTCCAGATATGGTCCCCCATTGGACACGTGGCGGCATCTACGCTAAGTGCTTTCCATGCGTCGTGAGTAGCTACTTGCTTTATGCCTCGGATCACGTGCACTCCTTAGAGTTCACGAATAATACTCTTGGATCTTTTAATTCTTTTAAGAAAAGTCCATGTCAAAACGTCGAACACTTAGTTTGCATGAATTAGTTAGTCAATATAAGAATTACACGGACTTTGTAGGGCGCTGAAGGAAATATGCATAGAGTTTGTGTATGTGTAAAATAAAAGATGCACAGACCCTGTATGCCACAAATCTAGTATGCACTGACTTCACATGCAGGAATACAAGCATGCACAGACTTGGAAATGCAAAGAGCAGATCATGTACTTACTTGACAATGCAAGGATGCACGCGCTTAGAAAGGCATGCATCAAAACATGCACGGGCCTGAGTATGCACGAGACAGAGCTTGCACAGACTTCAAATACATAGACTTTAAACACACAAAGTAAAGGTAGAAGATTGCACAGAGTTCAAGACTTGCACAGACTTCACTCGCAACGTACAACTAGCACGGACCTTGTTTGCCACAGGACAACAATGCATCGAGTGGGTTTTGCCTAAGGCAAAAACCTGCACGGACTTTACAAAAGTGTGCACGGACTCATAACACACCGAGAAGGGATATGCACGGACTTCCTCCATGCCTAATGCAGATATGCACAGACTTAGAGAGAGCATATACATGACTTTGCATGGACTTGAGACGTGCTCAGACCTGGTATATGCTAAGACTTAAAAGAGCGTGCACAGGCTATAAGTGAGTAATGCAAAATGTGCACGGGCTTGATTATTGCACGGAATTTGTGCAACAAGCATGAGCCTACAGAGATCTGTATGGACTTATGAGACTTTGCACGAACCTTAGTTCTGTGCAATGCAAAATATGCACGGATGTAAACGATACATGAACTCAAATATGCAAGGGACAAAAACATGCATGGACTTGTGATTTCAGCATGACTAAATCATGCATGGACTTATGAACTCAAGAGACTAAAACATGCAAGGACTTTGAAATATGCACGAACTTTAGAAGGTGCACAGACTTTATTTTCTGGCCTTAACACGAGGTATGCATGAACTTATAAATTGTTTCATAAAAACTTGCATGGACTTATGTGATGCATCATGAAAACGTGCACGGACTTATGTGATGCATCATGAAAAATTGCACAGACTTATTAAAAAACTTACGTTTGGCGGGCCGTAACTTTTGGGCCTAAATAGACTCTTTAGTTGGCTCCAAAATGACCCTCTTGGAGACATGGATAATAGACTTTAGTCGAATTTCCATTTGGTACAATACTGGACATTTATCAAACCCAATCGACTGCCAGATGTTTGTCTGACTTTTTTAATAGGCTTCAATTGGATAATCTTGGACACAGACAACTGAGACTAAAAGAACCCTCAGTGGGCCTTAGATCGACCACCAATATTTATCCAAAGAGCAGTAACAATAGCTCGGAAATGGGTTCCTGCCTGTTCTCATCTGGCGTCGACACCAGACAGCAAAGGGGAGGGCAGTGGTTCTTGCAACAGGTAAAACTTGAAGAGTTTGTTGGGTTCCAGCCTGCAGGCACTCTCCATTTTCGTTGTCAACATCAGAGAGACTTGCAATGGGAGTGTAGGGCCCAGGTCCCATGTTGTCAGTGCAGTAGAGAGGGCTGTGTGAACAGGGATTGTCCAGACAGGAGAGTTGGAGCTTCTTCATACATGCAAGTGGTGGCTGGAGGGTCTCCTGGCAGCAGGCACCAATTCATGTGTCAGCCCCGGAGGGTCTGCTATCTGAGACGAGAAATGGCTATAGAGGTGTCTCTAAGTGTCCTCCTTGGTGAAAGGGTTGGCAGACTTACTACGGGTGCAGGAAGATTTATTGAGAGGGTAATGGAGCGATGAAGGGTGGGAATTGCATCAGATCTCCAAGTGGCTTCTTAGTGGTTGTCCCTTCAGAGGAAGTTCCGGAGGCATCAACGGGTACTAGCAAGTTAGCAGTGGGTGATCTTTTGCACTCCTCGCTGTCGAGGTGGGCAGAGCGGAGGGGGGCTTATCCAGACCCAAAGGGAGACATCTACTTCGTTAGGGTACCACCAGTGTTGGCATTTGACATTGCCATTAGCAAGTTGCTACAGTTTTTGTGGCATCTCCTCTTTGTACCTATCAGTGCATCTGCGCAGGGAACTCGCTGTTGATCAAGGTGACAGTGAAGCTCCCCCATCTGCCAGTTATCCCCCCAGTCATAGTGGTAGAGGTCAATGGGAAGTTGTTCCCAATTTGGATTTGTGTCTGCATGGTTGAAGAGCCTTGGGGGCAGGAAGTCGCAGCACAGGATCAAGGGTGGCCAATAGGTGTGTCACAACCTGAGGAAGAGGATGGTGGCACAGTAGTCCAACATCGGGGCAGTCTAGCAGGCAGTGCAGAGGTCTGACCTCCAGAGAAGCTTATCTTGGGATTGAATTTTGAATCCTCTCGAGCTGCACAGCTGGGTTGCTACTGAAATCCATGGACCAATCAATAAATTATTAAACTCTTCCGATTGGAGCCAACCTTTTCTAACAGGAAGGGTGCATTTTTGGCCTCATGCCTCTCACAAACCAGTGGAAGAGGGCTATGATCTGAGATTGTTCTTGAAGTGCAAAGGCTGATTCTAAATGAAACATAGACTTCGACCGGTTATCCACCAGAATCCATGCTTTTGGGCATCAAAGGGGGCTCCCTTGAGTTACTCCAGGTAAATAATTGACCCACCCCCTGCTGGATACTGACCCCTAAAGCTGCTGCCTTCGCTACTCACTCATTACCCCACTCTGCCACAATATTAGGCCACCACTTCTATAAAGTACACCCCTTCTTATCTCTGCCTCAGTCGCCATGCTCCCAATTTGTTTTCTCTTGCAGAAAGTGAAAGAGGAGAAGGGGAAATCAGAGGGGATCAACAAAGAACAGACTCACTCGGTATGGAGTTGGGCACCTGTGGTAGGTTGAGCACATCTACAGCACCAGCAAGGGAGCAGTACCCAGAACAAGGCAATCCATGAGATGTCCTTTTTCCTTTTTTGGGAATATCAAGAGTAAATCCACCTGCCCAAGATCAAGCCTGAGCCGCTGGACAGGCCAAACATCTCTTGGACAGTGTCCCCCCAGCCTGGTGAGGTCCATAAGGTCGGAACCCATGTGAACCATGGTTTGGTACCCTCCCTACATTTATGCTATCATGGGGCTTGATACCACGACCTCACAGTTACCCATGAAGTACTTTATTCAACTCTCCCATCCCAAGGGACAGAAGCATCCATCCTTGTAATTAAGGATGTATCTGAGATCTCTGTTTGAAAACACCAGCACCTCCGGGTCGGCTGCAGAGAATTCAGCACCACATTGATTTCTCCTCCCACAAGCAGCTGCGTGAAGCAAATATACCTTCCATGTTCCCCCTTTAACCTTCCCATCTAAACCCTGCACAATTTGATATGCCAGTGCAGCAATGGCTACATGCCCATAAAACTCTCCAGAAATCCCAATATTATCCCTCCACATATCCTCCAGGCTCTCTCTCCATCACCTTTGACAAAATCAGGGCATTTCCATCTATTCTCCATGGTATGCAAAACTGTCCTGTACGTACCGCTCCGGGCATTTCATATCCGTACTGGCTAGTGCCGGGACTGTTTGGCTGATTTCATCCCAGAACCAGCCAATACGTAATTTGAGAGAGAGAGAGAGAGAGAGAGAGAGAGAGAAACTGGATGAACCGGAGTGGAACAGACTGATTCCAGTTCGTCTGTGAGGACCAGCCAATAAGGCCTTTGGTGTCCTTCATGGCAGCACATTGTGACAGCCTGTGAGAGGAGCACCCACAGCTGCAGCCACCAGGAGCCCAATAGGCACCCTCGCTGCCAGAGATTGCCACCACCGCAAACCGCAGCCGCAGCCGCAGCCACAGGAGATTGATGAGAGCACCCACAGCCACAGGCTGCAGCACCCGGGGCCAGGATCCCGCTGGCCACCTTGCTGCTGGCGATTGCTGCCCGCCACTAACCCAAACTGTCACCAACTCGCAGATCCGATTTTCTGATTATTTTTACATTTTCCCTATTTTTAAACTCGTATTTAAATGTGTCCCTCTGGGACTTAGGAGTGAACATTAACATGGATTAATTCCAATAGTTGGAAATCCACGATCCTTAATGGGTCTCGTGGTGGCCATGAGATGGGTGTCCCTCGTAGGCTGGCCCTCGGGATTTTCCCTCTCTATTGGTCGTCCCGACTTGGACATGGTATCGGCTTGGGTCACGTGCCCCTCGCAAGCGAGCCCTCAGGGTCTTCGCTCCCGTCATGAGTAGCGCTACCCGTCTACTCTCCACCCACAGACTTGGTGCCCCTAGTAGGTTAGCCCTCTGGGTTTTCCTATCCATTTGGGTTAGTCGGCCGCCGTTGTGCCACCTGGCTCGTAGGGGTTGCTTTGCCACGAGAGTACTCCCCGCTTCTCCCTGACAATTCTCTGGGATGGGGAGATACTGCCAAAATTTCAGCTCGAACGAGTTAAATAAATCGCTTAATAAACTAATTCAATAAACTGGCTCGACTCAGGATGACTACCGTGCTCGAGTACGAACCTCGCGCGAGCCTATGGTTTATCTTCTGGACAGTCCAGGGCCGGTCCGATGAACAATTAACACAATAAAGTTTCAAAATCTTTTAAAACATTTTAATAAATCCAAAAATAAACTAATAAAACCTCGATTTCCATGGAACAGAGCTAAATCGGCGCCGTCAAAACCCGGCGCGCCCTAAAGTGGCGTGCCCTATTACAGCGTGTCCTCAAAGGGAGCGCGCCATTTTTACCTACCCCCTTTACCTATGTCAGCGGCGCCGTTTTAAGTCTTTACCCACGCTACGGCCACGCCATTTAACCTTTCAGCTACGCGTACCGCGCTGATTTCATTCTGAGTCACGTCATCGTGCCGTTTCAGTCCTCTCCCCGCCTCCGGGGTGATTTAATAAACTTTATAATCAACGTATTGAATGAGCTGGTTTGTCAAAACCTGAATTAGCTGATCCCATAGCTTCATTATCATGTTTTAGTCTAAGCATTCATGCCGCATCAATGTATGCTTGAGTGCGCGAGCCCTTGGTATATCAAATGACATTAGCAGAAGGTCGGGTAACGCCCGACGAGATGCTCTTATTATGCGTGATGGTTGTCCCCGGACCTATGTCCTCTACCACGTACTGAGGGTTCCGCCCTAATAAACCATGCATGGTAGATTATAACATCTTGCATGATCATTTGCATCATTTGCATTCCTTATTCCGACCTCGACAACCCATTATCTCGGTAATTAATCAAAGGTTTTCCCTCCTCGCGGGGGATGTAATTAACGCCATAGCCTTTACGGTATGGCGGACTGCTGGTCCCGACTGAACCTCACTCTCGCCCGACACAGGTCAGATTGAGCGCATAGCAAACTCATCACTCACGTGACTAGCACGCTTGCGTAGTTAATCAGTCAGCTAATTACCGGTTAATTAATTGGTTGATCGACGCATAAATAAACCAAATCAAAGTAATAAATTAAATCTTAATTTAATTAAAATCAATGGAAAATCCCCGTCGAAATAGTGCCCTAGCTGACATTTTCACCCACCACCGTGTTGGACCTTACATCCACATCGGTGCATAAATCATTTCCTTTGCACTGTCGTTATCCCCGCGCCTGTGAGTGTACATCCTTCGGTGAAAGGCTTTGTGCCCTAACTGACATTTACACACCCACCACCATGCTGGACCTTACGTCCACATCGATGCATAAACCATTTCCTTTGCGCTGGCGCTATCCCCGTGCCTACGAGTATGTATCCTCTGGTGCAAGGCTTCGAGCCCTAGCTGATATTTACACATTATCGCCATTACAGACCTTACGTCCGAATCGACGCATAAACTCTTTTCCTTGCATTGACATTATCTTCTTGCCAGTGAATATACTTTTTTCGATGTAAGGCTTTGTGCCCTAGCCGATATCTACACATCATCGTCATTACGAACCTTACGTTCGAATCAACGAATAAACTCTTTTCCTTGCATTGGCATTATCTTGTTGCCAACAAATATACATTTTCTGGCGTAAGACTTTGTGCCCTAGTCGATATCTACAAATCATCGCCATTACGAACCTTACGTTTGAATCGGCGCATAAACTCTTTTCCTTGCATTGGCATTATCTTGTTGCCAACGAATATACTTTTTTCGGCACAAGGCTTCATGTCGTAGTTGATATCTACACATCATCTCCATTATGAACCTTACAATCAAATCGGCGGATAAGCTCTTTTCCTTGCATTGGCATTATGTTCTTGCCAACAAATATACCTTATCTAGTGCAAGGCTTCATGCCCTAGCCAAAATTTACACAGCATCACCATTATAGACATTACATTTGAATCAGTGCATAAACTTCTTTCCTTGCATTGGCATTATCTTCTTGCCAACGAATATTTTTTTTCCGACGCAAGGCTTCGTGCCCTAGCCGATATCTACACATCATCACCATTATCAACCTTATGTTCGAATTGGCGCATAAACTCTTTTTCCTATATTGGCATTATCTTCTTGCCAACGAATATATTTTTTCTGGCGCAAGACTTCGTGCCCTAGCCAATATCTACACATCATCGCCATTATGAATCTTACGTTTGAATCGGAGCATAAACTCTTTTCCTTGCATTGGCATTGTCTTCTTGCCAACGAATATACATTTTTCGGCACAAGGCTTCGTGCCCTAGCCGATATCTGCACTTCATCATCATTACGAACCTTACGTTCGAATCGGTGCATAAACTCTTTTCCTTGCATTGGCATTATCTTCTTGCCAATGAACATACCTTATCTGGCGTAAGGCTTCGTGCCCTAGCCAACATTTACACATCATCGCCATTATGGACCTTACATCCGAATCAGTGCATAAACTCTTTTCCTTGCATTGGCATTATCTTCTTGCCAACAAATATACTTTTTCTAGCGCAAGGCTTCGTGCCCTAGTCGTTTTACAATGGCCCGGCAGGTAGGACTTTCTCTGGTTGGCATGGTTCTTGTTTCATTGCTTGACCTTCTTTATAACGATATACGTTCTCCTTGGCAGATAGGCCAGACATAAAACAACAGGGGCTTTATAGGAAAATTATTTCCCAGGCTTAGAAGCCTGAATATTTTGACACTCCTGCACCAGCGCCAACCACTACTCCATTACCTCATGGCAAAAAGAGGGCAGCTTCTTCAATGAAAGTTGCCTTGGGACGGGTGAAGAAGGCTCAAAAAGTCTCATCAAAGCAGTCATCTTCTGCAGCTGATGTAATTGAGATTCCCTTGCGCCTCGTGCCATCATATGAAGAGTTTGCCGCTCAGCAGGAGGCTGCCCATCAAGCAGCTGGAGGTGATATTGCTTTTCTTTGCAAATTGCGGAATTACTCTCCTCATGGTACCTCCATTCTTTACTTGACATTTCCTTTATTTGGTAGTAGCTCAAGAAGTAGTTGCCGCTACTGCGACTACTGAGGGGACTGCAAAGGCAGCAGAGGATGTAGGGAGGAACCTCCCGCCATGACCATGGTGGAGGGAATTGAGACAACTGAAGCCATAAAAGGGGGCCCCTCTACTGCTCAGGAGAATATCGGACTACCTTCACCTACATCGGCTAGCGAAGCTGAGGGTAAGCTGAGTGACCCCACTCCTCTCAATCTTTCTTCTCCTTTGATGACCTTCTGACCCCACTTTATGCATCTATTATTTTTTTACTACAGTGGCCGAAGTAGTCAACACTGAGGTTAGGACACCGACTGTGGACGTCTCTCTACCGTAGAAAGGGCATAAGACTGTGTTGAAGAGGGGTACTATCCCCTTGCGGCGTATAACCACCAGCTCGACAACTCGAAAAGTAGCGGAAGTAGCGGGTCCACCTGAACCCAGTGTAGACATCTCTTCTAGCAGCTCCGCTACTCCTTTTGACGAAGAAGTTGACTATGGTTATTCAGAGGGTGAGGAGGAAGCATATGAGACAGTCAGCGAAGGGGTAGTAACGCCTCCTATGCTACCAAGTGGTCCTTTGATATTTAGCCCTCCGAAGTTGCTAGCACCGTCGTCAAAGGGAATATCGCAAGAGGAATTTGTCAAAATCGACATGGAAGAGGAGATAACCCCTCCCTTTGTTGCTTCATCTATAGAGTTATTGTCCTCTATTTAGGCATTTGAGGAGATGGATTCCGTGATCAGGGTAAGTTCTGCCCGCGCATTTTGCCAAGCTACATAGCCTTTCATTTATTTTGTGACCTTGGTGCTTATTGAGATTTTGTTACAAGAGCCTGGTGCCACTGATCATCTTTTGATACCGGCTTCAAACGTCATGATTTCATTGGAGGCTTTGGACATACTACCTCCTACAACCGGAGCTCCTCTAGAGGCGGTTACAGTACTTCGTCCAGTGCCAGTAAGGATACAACCGGCAGCTGAGGTGTCATCACTAGAGATGAATTGGTTAGGGGAGAGTTCTACTCCGGTGCGAGTTTCAGAGCTGAGAGTCGAAGTGGATCCATCCAGAGGTTCTACTTTCGTTCCAACGGTCGAAATGACTATTGTGCCTGAGCCTCCAACTCCATCTATGTAAGCAACAAAACTAGAGCCTCTGCCACTTCCAGCACTTACACAGGAAGCAACCTCTGAGAGTCTGGTAGCAGAAGAGACAATAGCTCAAGAGAAAGCTACTGAAGTGCTTGGTTCATTAACACTGACGACCATTCCATCCTCTTCTTCTGAGACAGACATTGGCTTATGGGCGGCCAATGATAGTGAAGTTACCTTTGATGTAACTCTGGCAATCTCACTTGTCTTCACATCATTAGAGGATTTCATTTGGCAACATTTGGAGATGCTACGTTGGGTAGTGGAATCTCAGCCGGCGTTGACTTATTTACAATTGAAGGAGGTGGCTGAGCGGCTGACGGTTGGCCTGCAAGCATTAGGCTGCCCCTAGAGATATGGACCCAACGGGTGCTACTACTGCTAAAATCTGTAAATCGTCGAGATTTTCTAGGGCGTATTGTGAATGATAGGCTGGCGGCCCTTAAACTGCAGAGAGTCGATTATTGGTCAGGGCTGAAAATGCTGAATTCCAATCTTCAGAGGCACAGAACCCAGCTGGAGACCTCATCTTCTCATGCACAATTTTTGCATAGCCGGATGGATGAGCTATGGGCAGAATTAAGTGCCATTGAGGCTGAACTGCCGCTAGTGGAGACGACACAGTCCCAGAGTGCTGAGGAGATTGCCTTGCTAGAGGGACAGGTGGCATCACTTCAAGATGAAGCAACTCGCCTCCAAGAAGAAGAAGCTCATCTTCATGAATTAGGAGCGGCTCCGAACGTCAGACTCCTTGATTTTGAGGACATCTTTTGGCGACCTTAGTCATTCCGTGCTTTGTAATGCATCCCTTTTAAGGGCCCCGATTGTATTTGCCCCCTTTTTTGCAATGAAAAAGTGTCTTCTTATTGCTATCTTAGGTGCACATCTCCATTTCTTTATTTTGTAATGATTAACAGTAGTTTGGTAACTCTCACAAAGTATACCCGTATCTATGCCGCGGGAGAGCGCCCACCCTTTCAGGAAAAGGATGGGGGAATCGCTCCACTGTGTGACGGGGTGTTGAGAGTCCTCAAACTGGAATGTTGACATAAGTAGATGTTTCGTCGGCCAAGGATGCCGAGTGTAGGAATGTTTGTTGATGTGTGGATGAAGGGTTCATAGGCCTCGTCGAAATAGATGGAAGGTCTATCTTGGATAAGTTTTAGCATCAATCGAGTCGATGATGCCGTGTGATTGATGAAAATTTCATCATCGGTATTGGGTTTATGCTGATGCAAGGAAATAGATAAGTTTCATCAGAATAGACGGAAGGTCTATTCCAGATAGGTTTTAACCTAGTGAGTCACCCCTTAGCTCCCTTTAGGTCCCCTTACATGCCCACTCATGGAGGTACTCAGTACCATCACCTGACACTATGGATGAACCCCGAGGTGCCACCCAGGGAGGCTAAACTCTGGAGGATATGATGGCTCAACTCATGGAGTGCATGGATAGGTCTGAACAAACTCTTAGGCCCTATTTGTTTGGGAGATAAATCAGGATAAATCGAGATACCCCATCGAAAGTTAGCCTATTCTCTTTGATTGCTCATACAAGGTATTCTATGGGATTGGCACTTATAATGGTTTATCTCGGGATTACTTGTTCTACTAAAAAGGTAGAACAAGGAGGGTTAAACTTTTTCACAGTTCTCAAGGATATTCTAGATTACCTTATCTCCCAATCAAAGCATTTTGGTGTAGTTTATGGAATATCTTACATGCGGTTTAGCTTATCCACTTAACCTATTCCGCAATCAAATAGGGCCTTAGGGAGCATACCGACTTCTTGGAGGGCTGACTCAAGACCATGGAGGACCACGCTGAGGCTCCCGACTGATCTGTCTAAGGTCTGGTTGGAAGGTTAGAGAGAGTGGAGAGAACCCCCCATCGGGGCCAACCCAGAGTTGTTCAGGCCCCTCAAGCATCTGCTGCCAAGCCTGCCCCACCTAGGGCTGAGGTGCGACGGCCACGTGCCCTTGATTTTGAGGACTAGGAGTCCGACAATGATTATGAGGGAAATGACCGACGTCGGCGTGGTCACCGACCACATAGGGATGATGAGGATGAGTGGATCCTTAAGACCATTTGTGCGGTCCCTCCTATGTTTGACGGATCCATGGCTTTGCAACCGAAGGTCTATCTAGATTGGGAGGCCAGGATGGACTAGTACTTCGAGTGGTTTGAGATGATGGACCACCGAAGAGTCTGATTCGTGAAAATGAAGCTGTTAGTGTAGGTGCAAACTTATTGGAAGAATGTGGAGAGCCTACTGTTCCAGCGTCAAGAGCCCCAGGTTGAGACATGGGATGAGATGACGGTCAAACTTCGGCAAAAGTACCTTCCTGTCACATACCGATAGTGGCTCATCGATAGGTGGCAAAGTCTCAGCCAGGGAGATCGATCTGTCTCCGAGTACGTTGTCAAATTTGATGAGTATTTTCTATGATGTGGCATCTCGGAGGAAAGCTCCATGCCTATTTCCCACTTCCGATGTGGTCTGTGGCCACACCTTCAGTATGAGCTTTTTCGCCGCAATGTGACCACGCTGGAAGCCACATATCAGGTTGCTCTCGAGGTGGAGCAGTTTTCGACAGAGTTTGCTTCTACCCAACGCTAGGGGGCCGCCTATCCGCGTGGGTCTGATCCTCAGACCACGCCTAGTTCCTACACTCGGTGGCCTGTAGCTCGTCCACAGGAACCCCCTCGCCAGGACCCCACTGCTCCTAGGCCTCACACCCTCCTTCCGAGGAATCCTTCCCCTCGCCAGCTGGCACCCGTCCCTGCCCCTAGACCTCATTAGCCCATCGTACCAACTCGACCCTTGCTTCCAACACCCCCGATCCGTCGTGAGGACAAGGGTAAGGGACCGATGATCCGTGGAACATCCCAGCCACCGGGACGCGAGACAGTTGTTATAGGTGTGGTGGAGTTGGCCATTATACAAGTAAGTGTCCCACTCGGGAATCACTTATTATTGCAAACACGCCTGCTCGTGACCCCATGCCTGAGTTGGTTCCGATCAACTATGACCCCGACCAAGATCTAGCGGAGGAGTTCTTTGATGAGTTGATGGAGGGAGAGCAAGTTGACGTCCCAGGTACCCAGTATGAAGATGACGTGCAGTTGGGTGTAGTCAGGTGCATCCTAACCCAGCCTTAGGTGAGTGACGACTGGCGTCGTACCACCATCTTCCACACATTTTTAAGGCTGGAAAGGAAGGTCTATAAGGTGATTATAGATAGCGGGAGCTTGTGGACATGTAAAATTACACGTCCATATGTCTCGACCAGACCAGCATCAGCAACAACTTCCACTGAAGAGACTGCGGAGAACACGCCCCGTCTGGACCCTCTGAACGAACAACACACTGCCGTGAAGTCACCTCCAGAGTCACGACAGTGAAGAGAAACCAACCCACGGGGGAGCCCACAATCCATGGGCCCTGAAGAAAAATTAAATGAACCACAACTTGTGCATGAAATGGGCTCAAGTCTGGTCTCCAACGGCACACCCCAGCGCCTGTTCAACGGCACACTCCAACGAACTCTTCATCGGCACGCCCCCGTGCACCTTCGCCGGCACGGTCGCAGTGGCCCTCAGTGGCACGCCCCTGCTCTTGCTCAACGGCACGCCTTCGTGCCTTCAGCGACACACCTTGGCTAGGCCTTCGCCGGCATGCTGCCTTCAACAGCACGGCCCTTCAGCAATATGCCCGTGCACCTTCGCCGACATGCCTTCAAGGCCCTCAGAGGCATACCGCCAAACGCCCTTCAACAGCACGCCCATATGGGCCTTCAATGGCACGCCTCCGTTGGGTTCTTCAGTGGTACGCCCAGCCCTTTCAACGGCACGGGTCCTCCAACGACACCTCCGATAGAACAAATCCCACACCATCCCCCTATGGATTCATGGCGCATAGTGGCCCACCTAAGGTGTCAAATGGAGAGGGGGATGCGCTGCCTACTCCACCTGCCACCAAGGATGGGAAAGTAAAATCCCCATTAAAGCTGGTCACTTCCCACCTCCGCCGGTCATGTTCGAAGGCTCCCGCCCGTGGGAGTATAAAGAGCCCTCCTCCACCAAAAGAAAAAGGACACAGATAGACATACACAGACGGAGAGAACACAGAGATGAAGAGCAAAGGAGAAGAGGAAGAGAGGAAGAAGGAGAAGAGAAGAAGAGGCCCCCTCACTCCGGTGACCACCGAAGAGGAATAGAACCTAAAGGTGAACCAGAATTTTTTCTTGGTTATTCTAACACCACCAGAGCATATCGAGTGTACAATCTGACCTCTAAAATTGTTGAAGAAACTCCAGATTAGGGCAGCCAAGCCCATAATAGTCTGTCCTGGCTAGCTGGTGGCCCTGTAAATGTGGCCCAATCAAGACCCATGAATGCTTCGCCAGTCCACGGGTAGAATATTCGCATTCGTGCATTCCGAATGCTGCAAAACTCGCCAACGGATGAATGTTGGGGCTCCCATTATGGAACTTGCCCCAATGAGGACCGGATCATACCCATGCTGTCGAGATGTCCGCCCCGAGACCTTCCCTCTGGGAGCAAACAAGTGGGCGACGGGTGATCCCCACGATTAAGTAGAACACTACTCCACGAACAACGTCATAGCTAAGTCAGAACACCGCTGCGTCCTATATAAATAGGCCCCCAAATGTGAAAAGGAAGGGGATAGAGGGACACACACACAACAGAAGCAAAAAGAGGAAAAGGCGCAGAGACCTACATCGCCAGCAGATAGAGATTCATACACAGAGAGAGAGAGAGCCCCTCATGCACTTACGCAAGTGGCTACCAAAGGTGACTCTAGTAGGATTGTAGTGAGAGTGAGGTCCCCTCTTGGTTCTTCTCTTCCTGTCTCTCCGAGCACTCTCCACTTCTCCGAGCAATCTCCGAGCATCTTCTCCACGCTACAGGCTCTTGACTCTCTCCCTCTTCATCTCCCTCCCTCTTCAGCTCTCTTTTGGCTCTCTCATACAGTCTTGACTTAAGTATCAGAGGGTTGTCCATGGGATCTCTCCCAGTGCTCCTTCTGACGCTCCTAGTGATTCCAGGTTTCCCCAGAGTGGCCGGTTGCTCTTCCCTATTCAACAAATCTTAGAGGTGTAGTACGAGCCAAAGGATATTTTAGTCTCTACACTTTTTGTCATTGTCTGTGGGAACAAGCAGAAAGCTATGGCACCTCAATGAAACTACCGCAACACTAGTAACCACCAGGGGACTCAAAGCTCTCGGTTGGGTTCCCAAGAAGCATCCTCTTCAGCCCATTCATCCCACGGCGCGGCCCCATAAGATCCTACCATGGGTGAGTTAGCAAAAATGTGCTGGTAGATACAAGCTCTGACGAAGGCGTACCAAGCTCTCCTTAACCGATAGGCAGAGCAGGATCGCTCCCCAGTAGCACTGCCCCAGAACGAAGGTGCACTCATAATGGTGGAATCACGCCGGGAGCATGAACCTTCACTCCTTTCTGTCGCACACTCTCGTTGCCCGCGTAGTCAACCATCCCAGTGTTCAACCAGCCCACTGCACTCCAACCCAAAAATGGCGTAGCGGCTATGACACTATGAGGAGGTCGAGCATGAACTTGAAGGCAAGGTCTGCTATATGGACGATATCCTCCAGATGGCACGAACCAGAGGGCTAATCAATGACGACTCTGACTTTCATGCGCCCTTCTCCTAGGAGATCATGGAGACACCGATCCCCCCCCAAGTTTCAACTGCCAGCATTTACCCCATACGATGGCACTACTGACCCCGCCGACCACATGTACAACTTTGAGTCCAATCAGATATTTCACCGAGTCTCGGATGCGGTGAAGTGTTTGGTGTTTGTCACTACCCTGCGAGAGAATGCTTGGACTTGGTTCGAGTCACTATCCGCCAGGACTATAACCTCTTTCCATCAGCTGAAAAAGATGTTGAAAGAAAACTTCATCAGTTGCAAAAAGGAGATCAGGTCTGCTGTGAGCCGCCTTGCCATAAAACAAGGCCACGAGGAACCCTTATGAGACTTCATTGCTCGTTTCTGCAAAGAGGCTCTCCACATCCCTCGCCTGGACATCAGCATCGCCACGATAGCATTAACGCAAGGGATTTAGGACACCATCCTCCGAAGGACGCTCAGAGTGGAGTTCTCGGTGACATTGATAGAGCTTCTCGCCCTACCTCAAAAACACGCCAGCTGTGAGGAAAACAATGTAGCATTGGGCCGAGCATCCGAGACTAGTCAGCCCGGCTACAAGTGGCCGGCCAATTCCCCCTGAGGAGAGAGGAGCAATGGTGAGCACTAAGACCGGGAGCACTGTAACCAGCAGGGGCCAAGGGAGAAAGGCCTATATAGGCACTACACCCCACTGTCGGCCCCACCCGAGCAAATCCTTATGGAGATCCGTGAGGAGCCATACCTCCGTTGGCCCCCAAAGATGAACATCGACCCGAGGATGAGGAATCGAAGGAGGTACTGTCGCTTCCATCATGATCATGGCCATGACACCTCCAATTACGTCCAGCTCAAAGACACCCTCAAAGATCTGGTCCAGTGACTTCTGGAAAAATTCATCGCCAAGGCCATCGAGAGATGGCAGCGGAGGGCCAGGACGCCACCCCCCATTGACAACCAATTCAATGGGAAAGAGATCATGCTGATCTTAGGCGAGTTGGTGTTAGGAGGGGATAGCACCAGTAGGCGCTAGGCATACCCCTCCCAGATCAACCAAGTGGATCGTGATGATAAGAGCTGTTGTGACTCAATTGCTCGGGATCACCAGAGGGAGCCCATTTTCTTCTCAGACGAGGACCTGACGGTTGTAACCGCTCCACCCTTTGACGCTCTGGTCATTTCTAAGACCATCAACCAATGTACCGTGCACCGTATTCTTGTAGATGATGGAAGTGGGCCTGATGTCATTTCCTACGACTGTCTTGTTCTTATGGGTGTGGATCTTTCCTACATAGCACCATTGCACACACCCTTGTACGGATAGCACTAGGCAATCATTCAGGAGCAAGTGAGTAAGAAGGTGCACTCCAGACTCCTCCAACCAACCTAGTATCCGAACTGGGTTGCCAATGTGGTCTTAGTTACCAAAAGCAATGGGAAGTGGCACATGTGTGTAGATTACCAACGATGTCGGGTGATACCCAATTATCGGACTCTAAGTCAATGAAATCAATTTCTGTGGGCTCTCCATTAGGTAGGATGAACAACTTCCTGGGATCCCCAGAGAGATAGTGATGCACAACCTTAACCTCGACCCGACGGTGAAGCCTGTCCAGCAACGCAGGAGAAAACATGCCCCGAAGAAGCAGACGATCATCAAAGAGCAAATCATCAAGGGGAAAAAGACCGGCCTTTTTCGTCCGGTCCTTTACCCAACATGGCTCGCCAATGTCGTCCTAGTGCCAAAAGCTTCAAGAAAATGGCGAATGTGCGTGGACTTCACCGACCTTAACAAGGCCACTCTAAAGGACTGCTACCCACTGCCAAGCATCGACCAACTTGTTGACTCAACCTCCGGCAATGAGTTACTCAGTTTCTTGGATGCCTATTCTGGCTACCATCAGATCAGGATGGACCCAGAGGATATTGAGAAGACTACCTTTATCAATGACTTCGGCGTACACTGCTACACCCAAATGCCGTTCGGGTTAAAGAACGCTAGATCAACATATCAAAGGCTGATCAACCACATCTTCGAGGGAGAACTTGGTCAGAATGTCAAGGCCTACATCGACGACATGCTCGTCAAAATGCCAAACGACGAATATCATTTCGTCGACCTAGTCGAGACCTTTGACACCCTCCTGAAGTATGACATGAAGCTCAACCCTACTAAATGTGCCTTCAGAGTCAGGTCTGGGAAATTCCTAAGTTTCCTGGTAACTCAGTGCGGGATTGAGGCCAACCCTGACAAGGTTCATGCCATCTTGAACATGCGGCCACCCACCTACATCAAGGACGTCCAGCGCCTTACAGGACGCATCGCTGCGCCCAATTATTTCATGTCTGGGGCGGCTGAATGATGCCTACCCTTCTTCAAATTGTTGAGGGGGCCCAAAATGGCATCTTCCATGTTCACCTGGGATGAGGAATGTCAGAAGGCATTTGTAGAACTCAAGGAATTTCTGGCCTCACCCATGGTGTTATCCAAGTCGGTCCCAAGCAAAGCGTTACACCTTTACCTCTCGACGACCCCTTCCACAGTAGGCTCGGTCCTAGTCCGAGACGATGTTGGAGTCGAGTGGCCGATCTACTATACCAGTAAGGTGCTCAACGAGGCCAAAAGAAGGTACCTCGCAACTGAGAAACTCATGCTAGCATTGGTAACCTTGGCCAAACACCTCCGACCTTATTTCCAAGGGCACTCCATCATCATGTTAACTGGCGAACCCATGAAGAAGATCCTCTCTCACCCCGAAGCTTCGGGACACCTCATCAAGTGGGTCATCATGCTTGGTGCTTTTGATATCTCTTACCGCCCCCGCTCGGCCATCAAGGGACAGGCCCTCATAGACTTCATCGCAGAGAGCACCATCCCGATCGAGAAAACACTTTCGTCTGTGCACGGACCCACTTGGGACTTGTTCGTTGACGAGTCTTCCAACTCGACTGGAAGTGGCGCCGGTGTCCTCCTCAAATCTGTTGAAGGGGCAAAGCTATAGTACTATTTGAAGCTCAACTTCTCGATTTCCAATAATCCCTTCGAGTATGAGGCCCTCATTTCAACGGCCAGGATGGCGCGACTGCTAGGGGCCGAGCGACTCAAGATCCACACTGACTCCCAATTCATCGCCAGCCAGGTCAATGGTGATAATGAAGCTCGGGAAGCACCAATGATCAAGTACCTCCAAATGGTCAGAGGGATGGCCCAACTATTCAAGAGTTTTGAGGTAGTCCAAATAGCTCAGGAGGAAAACTCCCAGGTGGATGCCCTCTCTCGTCTGGCCTCGTCTCTCGACCCTGAAGGTAGTCGGTCAGTCTTCCTTGAGGAGTTAGAGCGACCGAGCATTGAATCTGTGCTCATGACCGTTGACCTGGCACCCCCGAGTGACTGGCGGACCCCCTACGTATCCTGGCTCCGAGATTCTTAAGAGCCCCCCGACCCTTGGGAAGCTCGAAGATTGAAGTACCAAGCCTGATGCTTCATCATTTTGGATGACGCTCTATATTGTAGATCTTTCTCTGGTCTGCTCCTTAAGTGCCTCGGTGCCGACGAAGCCAGCCGAGCAATTCAATAAGTTCACGAAGGCATTTGCGGCATGCATCAAGGAGGAAGATGGCTCGCTAGGATCTTACTCCGGCAAGGTTATTGGTGGCCCACTCTCCAGTGGGATAGCTCGACGTATGTGCAAAAATGCGATCGATGCTAGAGCTTTGACCATCTGGTCCACCAGCTTGCCTCTGACCTCGTCACCCTTACCGAGCCATACCCCTTCGCTCAGTGGGGGATCGACATCTTGGCGTCATTCCTTATGGCTCAGGCCCAGAAGAAGTTCATCATCGTCACCATCGACTACTTCACAAAATGGATTGAAGTCGAAGCCACTGCCAGGATTACCGAGTCGATCGTATGGAGCTTCGTGTGGAAGTCGATCACTTGTCGTTATGGTATCTCCCGGGTGATTGTGAGTGGCAATAGTCGGCAATTTGATTCTCACTACTTTAGAGACAGATGTGCCGACCTAAATATTCACAACCGCTTCACTGCAGTAGCCCACCCTTAGGACAACGGACTGGTCAAAAACGCCAACAAAGCTATATTAGAAGGCATTAAAACTAGGCTCGGCAAGGCCAAGGGAGCTGGTTCGAGGAATTACCAAGTGTACTATGGTCACACCGAACTACTCCAAGAACAGCCACCGGTGAAACCCCTTTCCAGTTGGTGTATGGCACGGAAGCCGTGACTTCGCTGAAGATCGGCAACCCCTCTCTCCAAGTCACCAACTTCTCACCCGAGGTGAACGAGCAGAAATTGCTGGAGAACCTCAATTTGGCGAGCGATATCTCAGAGATCGCAAGCATCCGAGCCATGGAATACCCATGGCACCTCAGTCGATACTACAATGCTAGAGTCTGAGATAGACACTTCCAGCCAGGAGACTTCTTCCTAAGGAAAATCGAAGCCTCTCGACCACTAGAGGCAGTGGGAAAGCTGACTCCTAACTGGGAAGGCCCCTACCGAGTGGTCGGGATGCTCGGGAAAGGGGCATATCGACTGTCCACCATGGAAGGAACACCTATCCGTCAGACATGGAAAGCAAAAACACTATGCAAGTTCTATTTTTGAGCCTCTCTCAAAAACACAGATGTAACCAATACCGAGCAAAAAAATAATTCCTCTTCTTCTTATTAATACTTCTTTGATACATCGGATAGGCCACAGCCATTACTGTATGGATCAAAAGAAACAATAAAAGTACAACTTCTGCTGGTACAAACAGATCACTCGACGCCAACTCGGCTGGCACTCCCAGGCCGAGCCACTGACTCTACCTAGTGTAGAAACTGACTCGGATTATGGGATGACTGACCTTGTTTGCTCAGAAAATTCAAAAGGGAGGTACCAGAGGAAGAGAGGATGAAGAAGAAGGAATCCTCTGCAAACTCTTTGGAAGGGCCCTTTACGAGATATGATGAAAAAGAGGATGGTAAAAGACATCCCCCAAAGAGTCAAAGAAAAAGGAAAAGAGGTTGGTCAAAGAACAAAAAAAAAGAAAGAGAAAAGGCAAAGAAGGGAACTGGAAGAGCTACCCCTCTTGTAGACGGGATCGAAGGCGGAAAGAAAGAAAGTGGGGGAGGGGAGGAGGAGAGGCGAGAACAGGACAAGGGTGCGATACCTGATGCCCCTATCCGTTTGCTTCTACCTTCCTCCAAAGATAGCGTCGACGGTCTGGAAGAAGGGAGAAGACATGCCACCGCATGTTGAGCCCTCTTTCAAATTGCCCGCCGACTGTTGAGCACTCTTCCAGGGATCTCCCCCCGTAGTCTACATCTTCGTCCTCTAGAGCGCCTTCCATGTTTCGCCAAGACCGATAGCTCCACACTTCGCGAAAAGGGAGAACTGCAAGGGATGGCTTCAAGCGATGAAGAGAGGAGGAGACACCCTTCGAGACCTTTTAGAGGCCGAAGGGGAGCTGTTGTCTTAAATGACTTTCCCCTCGAAGAAACACGAAAGCAAAAACCCTTCCCTTAAGGCGGTTACCTCGTTTCCCCCAACACCCCCTCAATGGAAACACATGAAATGGCAGTCATTCAAAGCATGGAAATATGGACGGGCGCCAGCACCATGCCAGTTGCCTGACCAATCGGCACGCGAGATATCCGCAGAGAAAATCACCATCGTCCCAAACCACTACAGATACAGTGGTCAAATTATGCCAAAGGCGGTAAGAAGCAGTCAATTCAACATTTAATATTACTGTCATCATGTACATGAAGGAAATTTTTACATGGCCACATTAGAGAAAGGAAAAAGAAAAGCTAATGCACCAGGCCTCTGGCCCATCGCGAAGCTCAACAGACGAAGAATCCTCAGCACCAGGCGACCTACCCCCAGCACCCTCAGTGATGGCCGGTCCACGCACTAACCCCACTTGCGTGGGAGCTGTCTCAACCACATGCCCTCCCGAGGCCGCCAGTGTTGGCGATCGCTCGGACGAAACGGAGGTGTCCTAGCTTCCCCCTACGCTCGACGTCGGGGAGGAAGAATCGGTAGAATCAAAATTCGAGTCATAATGCTGCCCAGAACGGAACACGAGGTCCTCAAGCACTTGGCCTAGAGCCTCCAGGACAGCCTGATGGAAGCCTTGCGAGAACCCCTTCCGCAGGCCCCGACGGTAGCCCGGCTCATAGTAAGAGAAGGCGGCCTTCTAGAGAGCTGCCTAGTAACCCTCCAAGCACTTGTATTGCTCAAGTGCCTCCACCCCGGCTAGCTCTGCCTTTCTCTCAAGCTCGGCTGCCCTCCACTCAGCCTCGGACAGTCTCTTCTCGGCGTCGGCCCGCGCGCCCTCGGCCTCCACCCGCTGTCGCTCGGCCTCTCGAACTCGGCCCTCAAGCTCCTCACGCTCGGCCTTCCATTGCTCGCTGCGCTCAACCTGAACTTTGCATTCAGTCTCCAGGAGCCTATCTTTCAGCTCGACCATATAATGAGCTTGAGCCAGCTGCTCGACCGATACCCGAGCCTCCTTTTGGCTCGACTGCACTTGCGCCTGAAGCGAGGTCACCTCCCGCTAAAGGTCTTCAAGATCGAGAGTTAACCATTCGACCTTCCGATCAGACGTGCCACGGGCCCAAGGAAGAGATTCTCTCTCTGATTCCACCCGGGCAAACAAGTCCGTCATCTCAGCCCCCAGCCGAGCCAGGATCAGGTTGCCCTCCATAACCCGCTCGAGAAGCACGGAAGGAGGGCCACGCCCAAGGCCACCTCGAACCGCCCCAGATGCCACAGAGTGGCACCTCTGGTACAAGGGAGCTCAGACGGTAAAGGCGCTAGCCGTGAGAGGGAAGGTCCTCTTTGGAACAGCCGGGATTGGGACACCCCCTCTGAGTACCCCCACCTCTGGGGTCCCACGGGTTGGCTCAGGTCGGGCCGCCCCACCATGTACCCCCTCGGTCTCGGTCAGTTGGGATTGGGTTGCCTCGCCTCGCGACCCCTCGGCTTCGACCAGCTCGGGCGGGATCCCTTTTCCCTGCGCCCCCTCGGCCTCGTTTGGTGCCCTAGCACCGGCCGCCTCTACTTGGGACCCAACTGCCTCAGCCACGACTTCTTTGGCGGTGACGGCCTCCTCTGACTCAACGGCTGGGAGAGCCAACTGAGCCCCCCCTCGACCGAATGGGCGGCATCCGCCTTCTTCATCTGCTTTCGCTCAGCGGCCACGGCCCTCATCGAGGACCACAGTAGCTGTTCAGTGGAGTCCTTGCGCTTGGCCCCACAACGCTCGGAAGCACCATCCCGGGTGACCTGCTTGCCCTTGTCTCGGGCACGAGAAGCACTCCTAGAAGTTTGAGGTCCACTGGGAGCGGACATCTCCTCCAAGTCGATGACCTCCAGCTTGAGCAGTCCCGCCCCCTCATCAGGCACTCGCCTCGAGTCTGGACACAAAAGAGCAGTAGATCATAAGAAGAGGGCTTAATTATCTGACCTAAAGATGAAACAAGACCCTGAAGACCTCACCTAGAAGCACCACATGCAGAGAGGGATACTCCTCAATATTTGCCTTGGTCATCAACTTGGCAGCTGATCGACGATTCTTCTGAAGAAGGCTTCCTTGCCTGAAGAAGTAGCTGAAATACTAAGGTGGCCTAGCATTTTCCACTTTCTGTTAGGTTTTGGCCCTCTCTCTTCTTACTTAATCACCAATCCTTTCCCGCTCTCTCCCTTCCACTCTCTTTCTTACGCTCTCTTTGTCAGTACTAGAGGTGATTGTCAGCAAGTCAGTATTTGTATCCACTCATTTGCATCTTAATAAAAGACAAAAAGAGCTCATTCCGCTATAATAATAGTCATGTACATGTGTGTCCATAATGGAAAGGAAAGTACAAGTCACTTGATCAGTCCCTCTCCTAGACCGCCGCTGTCGCCGGTGCCCTCATGTCATTTCTTTGACGGGCCCATGGCTGTGCTCCCCTCCTCTCGTCATCGTCTCCTCTCCACCTCCTCATTCCTCCACTGGCCAGAAGAGCTAGTAAGGAAGTCTGGGAACGTACTGCTCCATGTGCCGCTCTTAGACGCACACCTCTCGGATCCTCGACCGATCATCCGGACCATCCGCTTTACGGCCCGTAGGTCGATCTTTAACTCGAAGGCCTGGCACCTCGCCTACCTCGCCTCAGTCCAGTATCGCTCAAGGTCTGCTACTCCTGTACGAAGTCACTCCACCTCTGCACAGAAACGCTCCGTCTCAGCACGTGCCTGCTCTAGCTCTACCCAGAGTCACTCTGCCTTCACTCTGGCATGCTCTGCCTCAGTTAGTGTTATGGTCAAATCTCTTGCCTGTATACACATTCATCATTGTTAAGCATTCACATAATCATAAGCATTAAGTCAAAAGGGAACTCAGTTGGTTTGCTTACCCTCTCCGCGAGAGTGGCCTCGGCCTCCTCGACCGGAGCAACCGCCCGTGCAAAATCGGCATCTCGCTCGGCTCGGCCTCCCGCAGGCTGGGAACAAGAGGATGGAGCGTCTGGTCCATGTCGCTGTGCTCCCTTACCTCACTGCATTTTAGAAGTCAAAGTCAATCAAACTCATAAGCACCTGCATAATTAAGTCTAAGGTTTAATACAACTCACCAGAAGCTCCAGCACACACTGGAACTCATCCCTTTGCTGCACATTGGAGTGGAGGAGACCCTGGAGCTCCGCTATCCATCCCTAGAGCTGCATATAGCAAAGTTAAGGTGTCAGTGCATTAGGAATCATTAGAAAGCTTAAGTTTAGAGAGTCGGACTAGTCGTCGGGCGCCATGGAAGCTCTGGTCGCCATGCCTCTGGGCATAGGCCTTTAGGTAGGCCTCATCACTAGTAGCTCAGTCCTTCACCTCCTGACCTCTACGTGACCAGTCGCACACCTGGTCGATCACCCGGGTGATCGAGTCAATCTCACTGCTGAGTCCCTTCGAGGACCGCCCGATGCGCTCATTATCTCGCACAGGGAGCTCTACCTCTAGCTGATGGGCACCCCTCATCCTCATGATCAGGCGGTGATGGAGAGGCTCAATAATGTTCATACAGTGGAGACAAACCTCTTGTCCTATGTATTCCTGGGTTGCCTCCACCTAGGGCTGTCCCTCGTGACCCTCGTCGCGGTACAGTGTCTAGCGCGCCTAAAAGGGCAAACAAGTTAAGTGTTAGCATTTAGATAAGCATAGAAAGCATTTAGATAAGTATGTAATACGCATTTAGGTGCACTTGAAAGCTTAAGTCTAGAGGCTTACCGATCCATAGGGAAACATGCCCATGTCATCCTGAATTGCCCGTGATAGGTGCTGTAGTGACCCCATGTCCCGAGCCGCTATCCACCGCCTTGCGATGGGTATCTGATCCAGATGTACCTCCTTCCCTCACCCTAGGCCAGGGAGGTATAGGTAGCTTCATACCTGCATCAGTCAAGTGTCAGCATATAGCAATAATAAGCATAATCATCAGTAGAAGCATAAGCATTTAGAGTGAAGCATTTTACCTAGAGTAGAGGCGAGAATCTACCCAACATTGTCAGCCAGTCGGTCGTGCTGAGTTAGTTGAAGAGGAATGCAAGTACAGCAGCTCCCCAGGCATACTCTCCAACTCCATCTAAGTCTCTCAGTAGCGGAAAGAGCTTACAGCTCACTCCATCTTCCCTCATCGCGAAGAGCAGCTTCCCGAATAGCAACATTAGGAAGCGGCATAGGATGATGTCTCCCTCCGATCCTAGTCCTGTGGCTACTCTCTTCCTGGCTCGGTCTATCAGTCGGCCCAAATGCTCCTCAGGTAGCTCACCCATGGCTATCACCGCTCCTCTCAGCCCTAGGCTCTCCTGGAGCGTCACCCTCGCCAGCATGGTGGAGTGATGCCTAGGTCGTGTCAACTCCAAATTGAATAGCTCCCTCGCCATCTCTTAGTAGTCGGCGTAGGTGGTCCCCGTCACCGGTGCTCTATGGACTCGAAGGGTCGTGATCCTCGCCATGTCCTCGAGCGTGGGGATCATGTGTCCCCATGGGAAGAGAAACGCTTGGCTGACTACATCCCATCTCTCGTGTAGTGCGTACAGCAAGGCCGTGTCAATCCGCATCACCTCCATCCCTAGGAATTCTATAAACCCCATCGCTGCTAGTCTCTCTCTCTGGTAGTCCGACAGTGCCTGGTACATTGTCCGGACCTACAGCCAGGAGATCCGTGTCCGTCATTTCCCCTGCATACATTTAGAGCATTTAGTCAGTTATTTCATAAATGACAATTCATAACCATTCATTTCATTACATTATTGCATCAAAAAAACTAAAAAAAAACAAAAAATAATCATTTCCTTTCCAAAAATCCCAAACGGTCTTCCCCAAGACCGCTTGATGGCCATACGGTGGCTAGAAGGACCGCATGGCATTCGCCGCCATGGCCGATTCTAAGCCGATCCCCTAGGTCATTGGAATGGCCCATGCATCATCTCAATGGTCCCCAGACCCATTCCCCTCCAAATTCTACCCATATGCACGCATTATTATTTTGTTGAGGTAAATGGTTGAGCCACAGGACAGCCACAGGGGTTATCTATAGCCACATGGGTTATCTATATAATTGTTATTTTAAATTATTTAGTTGAGGTAAATGGTTCAGCCACTGGGGAGCCCCAGGAAAATACACGTACCCACTATCTGCCACACTAAACACTTCACGTCTGTGAGTGTTGAACGGACGGCGTCACAGGCATTCCAGTTGACCACACCCACACTAGTGACTACCGCGGCGACTTGGCAATACGCGGGAAGAAGCCTTCTTCTTGGTATACCTATATATACAGAGAGGCACGCCCAGTGGATCGACGAAGGGCGCAGGGACTCATCACCAGACCTCCCAACGATCGATCCCTTCATAGTTCAGACGCTAGCTCTTACTGGTTTGCACAGCTCCTTCCACAATGGAGCCCTCCGCCGTCATGGATGATGCCTCCTCCGCATGGCTCAAGCTGCATGGCTCGGAAGACTGGGTCGGCCTCCTCGACCCATCGCTCCGCGACGAGATCCTCAAGTACGGCCGGTTCGCCCAGGCCACCTACAAAGCATACAAGAAAGACGGCCCGTCGTGGGGCAGCCGCGGCTACGACGCCGGCAGCTTACTCAACAAGGTTGGCCTAGGGAAAAGCGGCTACGAGGTCACCAGGTACCTGTACGCCACCATGGTCGAGCTCCCGAGCCTTCCCTGGCCTCTGACGTTGCTGCCGAAGGTTTGGCTGAAGGAATTGCTCCGGATAGACTCCTGGAGCGAGGACTGCAACTGTATGGGCTACGTTGCCGTCAGCGGCGACGAGGAGTCGCGGCGCCTCGGCCGGAGGGACATCCTCGTGGCGTGGCGCGGCACCAAGGAACCATCCGAGTGGTTCAAAGACGCTCAGCGGTGGCTGGAGCCATTCAAGACGGATACCGCGGATGGGAGCGTCGGCGCCATGGTGGAGCATGGTTTCCAGTCCATCTACACATCTAACAGCAGGCGTGGCAGGTTCACCCAGTCGAGTGCCTCCGATCAAGTGATGGAGGAGATAAGGAGGCTGGTAGTCACATACTGCAAAGAAGACATGGGGGAGGTCAGCCTCACCGTCACCGGGCACAGCCTGGGTGGGGCACTCGCCCTTCTCAGCGCCTACGACGCCGCCGCGAAGTGCATCCCGGGGCTGACCCATGTGACCGTCATCTCCTTCGGTGCTCCACAGGTGGGAGACGCCGCCTTCAGAGATGAGCTCGCCAGGAAGGGCGTCAAGGTGCTGAGGGTGGTGATCAAGGAGGACGAGGTGCCCAAGCTTCCCGGTCGTGTTGACCCCACATACCAACACGCTGGCGTCGAGGTGGAGCTCGGCATGGACGACCAAGCAGGCAGGTGGCCGTTCAAAGCGGTCCACGCCCACATGCTGAAGACGTACCTGCACTTGCTAGAGCCTGGTGCAAGACCAGGCCATCGGCGAGCTCATCATCGACGTCGAGCAGCAATACGATTATTTTGCCGAAAAAAATTTGACCCCACCGGATCAGTCACACGTAGCTGACGATGCATCGTCCCGATACTACCGAGCTTGTGACTCGGAGGTGGAGACATCGAACTTACCAAACTAGTCACACGCAGCTGACGTCACACTGTCCCGACGTCACCGAACTTGTGGCTCGGAGACTCGACTTCTTGAAGACTCTACGTATTACTGAGTATGTATTTTATTTGTGTGTATTTTTCTTATGGTGATATTGTATTATCAACCACTAGTCAAAGTATTTTTATTTTATTTTGGTCATTAGTCAAAGATTGATTGTCTTTTGTTTTATTAGGTCAATAGTCATGGGATAGGGAAGTCCTTAGTTGAAATGACTAGGGGTATGTTTGTCCAAGTGTAATATGACATGTCCTATATAAATGAGGCTAGTGTGTTGTTTTCATATGCATAGAATGAATGAAAGAAGAGGTTTGTACGTGAGAGAGCTTTCCCCTCTTGCTTCCCCTTCCCTCTTAGCTCCTTTGTGAGATTTGAAAGATTGCCCGGTGAGAGACCGTCCAGTGTGAGACCGAGTTACACGAGGCAGTAGTTATCACGTCCCGTTCGCATCCTCGGAGTGTCGTCGATACTTTCCATGATGCTGCCACATCAAATTTGGTATCAGAGCCCCGACAACGACATCTCCATCAACCCCGACGTCCGCGTTGTCTCCCCTCCCCAACTTCTATACGTGAAAAAAATAAGAGCAGAAGAGTTCTTTCTCTCGGCTGAGAAAGGAAGAGTGAAAAAAAACATAGCAGAAGTCATCTCTTGCAGTTGAGAAAGAGAGAGAGAAAAAAAGAAAAAAAAAGGGATTCGCAAGGGGCTGGGCATCGTCGCCCGTGCCCAAATTCAAAAAAAAATTGGCCACAATAGATCGCCTCGCCCCGTGGTAAGCCACCTCGCCGGCGCCCCACCGCCTCTGCCTGCGCACTCCCGCCTCTGCCTGCGCACTCCCGGCTGTCGTTGCTGCCTATAATGCCTACGTGCCCCCGCCCCACTGCATGTGCCCATAGCCACGCTGCCGTTGCCTGCTCCCACCCGCGCCCACGTCAGCCCGCGCCCGCGCCTGCACCTGCCAGCACTTGACCGTGCCCGCCCCGTGCCCGCCTGCATCGTGCTCGATGTCGCCCATGCATTCACATGCGCCAGCCCACCTGTGCCCTGCCCGCCTGCGCCTACGACTGCCTGCCTCCGCACTTGCCCCGCCTGCTCCGCCCGTTGGCCGCCCGCCCGCGCTAGCCCCCGTGTCCCCACACCTACTGACCGCCCGCCTGCTCTGCCATCCACTAGCTGGCCCGCCCGCCTGGCCGCCCGCATGCGCGTGCCCACCCGCCCACGAGGCACCCACTGTCACCCGCTGCCGCCCGCTTGCACCAGCCAGGGTTGACCGCCCATCCTACCTATCCTCGGAAGGGCAAAAAGGATAGGTGTGGTGTACATAGAAATAGGAAATAAAGTAAGATAATTCAACAATTAACAGAACTAAATAATTCTAACAACAATAGAGTCCAGTCCAATAAAAGTACAATCTAAGGTAGAGAATGTACCCAACACTGAGTGAAACACTCGGCCCGATGAGCTGGCAAATAAGAACCTCTATGCAGCGCCCTCGAATCTCGAGGAAGAACCACCACACCTGAAAACCAGGGGTGAGTCTCCTATCACTGGCTCAGTAAGGGTCCCGCGGAACCCCAACTGAAAACAACGGCAGCACGGAAAGTAACAACTACAGTAAGAACAATAGTAACAGCAGGAGTAGCTACAACAACAACAGCAGAAAACACAGTCGTCGAAGAAACCACGACTCTACAACTACTCCTATCGGAACGGAACCCAACACCCCGATCTCTCAGTCGGGAGACCACCAGACCACGAACCACTCTAGTCACACTACGAGGGAAACGCCACGACACCTCCATCGTGGAGGCCTGTGCCCATGTAGAAAGGCCCACATCGTAACCACGCAGTCTGGGAACACTGTCACGACCTCACCGTCGTAAACTCTACGCCGTCTAAGGAAAAACCCTTAGTGATGCTCATCGAAAATCCTAGACCTCGGCTATGAGAAACACCCAAAAACTACACGTAAATCCACGTCTCGTAAATGGAAAGTAAAAACTCGACTCATAAGAATCTCACGTCACGTGACGAGAGTACCTGCCCACCAGAAGTAAGGCCGGATGCGTCTACTGACGACTTAGTCCGCAGTCTCAGGTGTCTCCCTACAACGTTCCAGGCAGAGACTGAGACACCGTATAGTAACCAGGAACACAAAAAAAGGACTAGCTAAGGTCGCACTTGTCAGCGTGGGTCTGACGTCCCCAGCAATGTGTATATACACAGACCATGCGCTCTAGGTCAGGCCCTCTAGTTGGTTCTTCCCCCCAGCCCAGATGCAAGCTGCAAAGGCGAGGGGACCTATGATAACTAGCCTAAAAATCATCTTTCTCGGGTCATGCTCTCCACCACTCCCAAGTGGGTCCGTACACGCGTGCGCAGGAAAAGTACGACTAGTGGGGACTCACAAAACGTGAACACTGAAAATCACGTACACACCCATCGCGAGTAATGCAGAGTAACAGGTGGCTCAGAGCCACCGAACTCTAGACAACCCACTAGACCTACTAAACCCAACAATCCTTCAGTCACAAGACTCAAGTCAAGACTGTCATACGTGATGGTAGAGCACCGTCAATCTAGCCTAATCCCTAGGTCTAAAACCAGGGTAACATGATTCCCAAGGCAGCTTACAAGCCGCCTAGTTAATCCCTCATCCAAGGGACACACGAAAAACCTACAGCCCCAGGCTAGTTAACTGGACTCACAGTCCAAGGCCACACACCTGGTCCACTCGAAAACCACCTTCCAGAGAAACACGCGCTGTGCGGGGAAAGCTCTCCGCACACATGCCGACTCATGGTGACCCGTTCAATCATAACACGAAAACTCGAACCACACACATAGGGTCACCCGGACCCTCTATACACACAGACACGCTAATCGAGATAACTCAGCACCTCCAGACATCCCAAAAATATGAATATAGGACCCACGGGTGTCCGGGACATCCACGAGGCCGAAGGTCGACCACTGTATCACAACCGGGTCAACCGGAAGCCAACACAATGCGAATCGAGCACAAACACTATGGAACCCAAGTGGCGGTCGTCACCCTGACCGTCAACACAAAGAGGCGGTCTACCCCAAGACCTCCAAGCCCCACCTTGCGGTCCAGCCAGGACTGCTACGCCCCAAAAACACCTAGGACCTAGGCAGTCATCACCCAGACCGCAAGGCTGACTGGCGGTCCACAATGGACCGCAAAGCATCGACTAGTGGTCCAGCCAGGACTGCAAAACCCCGATGACACTCGGACAGTAGGCGGTCATCTCCCAGACCGCCAGGCAAAGTGGCGGTCCCCCAACTGACTGCATCATCAGCCTGGCGGTTAGTCATGAGGCCGCTACTCTACCAGAACCCGAATGACCAAGAAACGTGAAAATGGTCATGCCCTGACCGCTAGGCACTGATTGGCGATCTCCTTGAGACCGCTAAGCTTAGTGGCGATCCATCGCGGGACCGTAAGGCTCGAACCAAGATAGGGGGACCCCTGACAGTCTCCAGAGGATCGCCTCGCCCTGTAGCGGTCCCTGGAAGGACTGCTACGTCATCCGGAGCTCGAAAATGGCAAACACGGTGGAAAACTCCATTCCACGTCCCGTTCACACCCATGTGAAGGGAAAAACAAGGGGAAACTACTCCCCAACCTCTCTAGCATCGAGAGGACCCATTTAAACTCTGAAAACGCAATCAAAACATTAGATCCGACTCACAACCCAAAAATATGTATTGTTTCTAGAATATGAAAATAACCCCGCTCGACTCACCACGGCCTACAAAACTCACGGGAAAAGAAGTACAAGGGTTAAGGATCCGTCCCCCTACCTCCATCAAAGATTCCGCGCGTCGAGTACGCCTATCCGCCAAGAAAACATCGCGAAACCCCCGCCAGGTTCACGTAACCGCGAACGAGCGTCACCACCTCGATCCTCGTCTTGTCCTCATCATTCCTCGTCTCATGAACCTCACCGTCTCACCCTCGTCTCCTCCGTCGACCACCCAGAGTGAGAGGGGGAGAAAGAGAGGTGAGAGAGTGAGAGAGGGAGAAAGAGAGAAAGAGAGAAAGAGAAGAGGTGGGGGCTATTTATAAGAAAAATCTTAAAAAATCTAAAAAATGTCAAAAATAGGAAAAAATACTCCCCGTGATCCTCGTAAAACGCACAACACACTAGTAACATCCCGGAGTCGGAGAACGCAACGGTTCACCCTGATTGTGGTCATGTGAGAACCGCGACCTAGCCGTAGCAAAGAAGGGAAAGGGAGTCGGCTGAGAGAGGCAAACGATGTCGATGTGCATTGGAAAGAAAGGAGCAAGTCACGATCAACTGTTGACCGTGACATGGAGGGGTCAACAGACCTCCCTCCAATCGATGCAGTAGCTTGCGAAAATAGGTTCCATGGCTCAATGGGCTTAAAATGACTAAGAAATAGGCTTGAAAACATCCAAGGAAGGCTCCAAAATAATGGCCAATTCGGGACATCACCAAGAATGAATAAGAGAAATGACTCAACTTGTAGGCCAAAAATGGGTGTCAACAACGTGTCGCGTGAAGGGAGTGCTTGCCCACTAGAAGTAAGGCCAGATGTGTCCACTGAAGACTTAGTCGGCACCTCAAGTGTCTCCCTACTCGTCCCAGGTGAAAATTGAGACACCATACAAGTAACACAAGGACAAGAGTCTAGTCAGGGTTATGCTCGTCAGCACATGTCCGATGTCCTCAACCACGTGTACATACACTTACTGACTGCACTAGGTCAGTCCCTCTAGCTGGTTTTCCTCCTAGCTTAGACTCGAGCCGCCATAGTGGGAGGCCCCACAGTAACCTGCCTAAAATCGTCTCTCCCAGGTGTAGCTCTCCACCGCTCCCAAGTGGGTCAACACACATGTGCCCAAGCAAGCTACGACTAGTGGAAAAGTCACTCGACTTGGGAACTGTCAAAAAGAAAACCACCTGAGTACTAACAGGCTACATGCGCACGCGTCGCGAGTAAGTCAGAACACAGGGTGGCACGGTGCCACCAGACTCAGGATGACTAGCTAGACTCACTAATCCAACGGCCATAGAGTCACGTGACTCATCCCAAGGCCGTTGTACCATATGGCTCCATGCCATCAAATTATCCTAGTCCGAGGGTCAAAAACCACAGTCAAAGAAGTCATGAGGTGGCTCACAACCGTCGGGTTCATTCCCTCTCTAAGGGAGACCAAGAAGCCCCCAGCCCCTGGCTAGGTCACGGGACTTACAATTAATGGCCATACTCATGGCCCACATAGAAACACTTTTCAAACAAAGTAACACTATGTGGGGGCAGCCCTCTACACATACTCAAGTACACACTGACTCGAAGTAGCAAAATGTGAAAGCACTGAACTCATGGGTGTAGACGCCAAATTTTGGACATCATGTGGGGTTTGTCTAGACATCATAGAAGTGATACTTTCTCTTGGTTGATTGGGAGTGTGGGGTCTCATCCCTATTTAGGTAGGCTCCACCCTGTCCCTTCGCGGATCCAACTTCACGGTAAGTTGGTGGGGGGTTGTAGAGGGGGCAGCGCCCCCCTGCTTGTAAGGTCAGGGATTCGGGGGTGTGAGCCCCCGAGATGAATTTTTTTGAGGTATTATTATATATTTGTGCACATATCCCTAGGCGGCCAAGGTGCTGGCTGCCCAGATCCCTAAGGCGGCCAGATGTCTAGCTGCCCCAACCAACCAAGGCGACTAGAGTGCAGGCCGCCCAGACCTCAAGGTGGCCATACTACTGGCCGCCCAATTCCTAAGGCAACCATACTTGTGACGACCCAGCATCCGAGCTCGGGTAAACCCTAAACCACTTGGATCTTGAGAGGCCTCCCAAGAGTGGTAAAGCTCCGAAGGGATAAAAGGAGTGTGTGAAGGTGCATAGGAATACATTGAACTTCCAGATAAGGTAGTAAACAATTGCTATATTTGATGAGGATTGCTAAAATAGCAGAAATAAAATTACATTTTCTATGCCAAATTAAACTACAGCTACAACAGCTAGCAGAGTCCAGTCCAACTAAGGACAAGTACAGTCTAACAGAAAAGGGAAATGTACCCTCAAGTCGGGGGATGCCCGACACTGGCAAAGCTGGCAACTAAGAACCATGCACCACACCTCCAGATCATGAGGTAGAAGAGTAGCCACACCTGAAAATTCAGGGGTAAGCCTCATGTCACTGGCTCAGTAGGGGTCCCACAGATCCCCACCAAGAAACCAAAGTGGTAACAGCAGTAAGAACAGTAAGAGCAACAATAGTAAGCAGGAGTAACAATAATGGAAGTAAAGAGGAAAGCCATATAGAACAAACCACCATAGTCGATAAGACCTCGGCCCTCTAAATTACTCTTAATCGGTAAGAACACGGATTCCCAGACACACGGTCAGGAATCACCAAACCGACACAAGGAAACTCCGATTACTTTGCCAGAACACGTCCTGCTACAACAGATGTGTAGGCTTCACATCATGACCTCTCGAACGTGGGAAACACACTACCCAAAACACCGACGCACACACGACCTCACCATCGTGTACGCTACGCAAGCCATGGAGAAGCCAAGCACAGGCTACCCGAAACACTATGTAAACAATGACAGAGAATCGATCACAAAACCACAAGTCACGTATCATGTGATAGAAGCACCTCCTCACTAGAAGCAAAGCCAGATGCGTCCACTGACGTCTTGCACTACGCCTCAAGCGTCTCACACTCGCCTCGAACATGGTGACTAAGACATTGTACCAAGTATAAGGAACAACAGTAACGAGTGACTAGTCATGGTCACGCCTGTTGGCGCTCATCCAAACGGCCATGACCACGTGTGCACACACAAGCCCAATGCCTTGAGCCAAGCCTCTGGCTAGTTTTCCCCCCCAATAGGATGCTACTGCAAAGCAAGGGGGCCCACGAAAACTAGCCTAAAAATTGTCTCACGGGAACTTGCCCCGCCACCACTCCCAGGCAGGCCGACACACTGAAGTGTCATCAAGCTACGACTAGTGGAGGTTCACTAGACACAGAGACTCAAAATAGCGAAGTACGGACAGGGTAAGCACTCACCTGTCACATGTACTACGAAACACAAGGTAGTACACAGAACTATCACCAGAGACTAAAATACTTATAATAAAATTAAGAATTTACACATTTAGGCCTAAATAAATTTTTGTTTAACAATCAAATAAAATACTAATCTACGAACATGTAGGGTATTACACCTAGTGTTCCACCGGGTCTCGAACACTGTGAAGTGTCTGGCGTTCGTAACGACCCTCCGGGAGAATGCCCGGGCTTGGTTCGAGTCCTTGCCGACCGGGACTATTTCCTCCTTCCAGTAGCTCAAGAAGTTGTTCAAGGAGAACTTCATCGGCTGCCGAAAAGTGGCCAGATCTGCGGTGACCCTACTCGCCCTCAGGCAGGGCAAGGAAGAAACGCTGTGGGATTTCGTCTCCCGCTTCCAGGTGAAAGCACAACGGATCCCACATCTAGATGTCGGCATCGCAGCTACAGCCCTCACCCAGGGGACGCGGGACCACATCCTCCGGTGTGTCCTTGGGGTCAAGGCCCCAACGACGCTTCCTGACCTCCTCGCCCTGCGCCCGAAGCACGCACGCTACGAGGAGAATACTGCGGCCTTGGGCTGCGCGGTCAGGGCCGAACGATCCGACCACAAGAGATCCGCCGACCCACCGCGAGAGGGTCGGAGTAAGCGGGAGTGACGCGATGGAGACCACCGCAATTGCCCTGAAAAGGAAAGGGGCAATTATCGCCACTACACGCCCTTGACTGCTCCGCCCGACCAGATCCTGATGGAGATCCATGAGGAGCCATTCCTAAAGTGGCCTCCCCGGATGAAGTCGGATCCGAGCACGAGGAACAAGAAGAAATACTGCCATTACCACCGCGACCACGGCCATGACACCGCTGACTGCATCAACTTGAGGGATGCCATCGAGGACCTCGTTTGTAGAGGACTCCTCAACAAATTCCTCGCCAAAGTTACAGAACGGCGGTAAAAGACGCCCCCGTCAATCGACAACCGACCCAACGGAAAGGAGATTATAATGATCTCTGGGGGGCGGCCACGGGGGGAGATAGCACGAGCAGGAGGTGACGATACGCAAAGGCCGTCCGCACTACGGACCAAGGCAACGACAACCAATGTGGGACTTCCACCCCGGGCCGCCTAGGAGATCCCATTGTCTTCTCCGAGGACAACCTAGACAGTGTGACCACACCCCACTCCGATGCTTTGGTGGTCTCGGCCACCATCAACCAACATACTATGCATCGCATACTAGTAGATAATGGAAGTAGACTTGATATTATTACGTACGACTGCCTTGTACTTATGGGTGTGGATATGTCTCAACTCGCGCCGTTGCACACGCCGCTATACGGATTTTCTGGCACGACCATCCGCCCGAAAGGGTGCATCTCGCCCCCGATCACGTTCGGGGCCGCGCCGAAAGAGGTAACCTTCCTCGCCAACTTTACTGTAGTCCGTGTGATGACAGGATATAGCACCATCATCGGCCGAGGGATCCTCGGCACGCTTCGAGGTGTCCCTTCATCTTATCATCAGAAACTCAAATTTCCCACCCCTCGGGGAGTAGGGGAGGTCTGAGGAAATCAAAGGGAGTCCAAGAGATGCTACCTCATCTCCACACGTGATTGGCGTTCTGAAATAGTGCTGCCTGAGAAGAAGGCAAGGACCCAAGATCCAGGCCCAAGCACGAGCACGCCGGCTGAGGACTTGTACCTCATCCAGGTGGGAGAAGATCCTGGCAGAACACGAAGGATCGATGCGAACCTGTCCGAACATGATAAGCAAGCCTATACGAGTTTTCTCACGGCCAACCAGGATGTGTTTGCTTGGTCCGAGGATGAGCTTCCCGGAATCCCACCAGAGGTTATCACACACCAACTAAAGTTGGATCCCACTTGCCGCCCGGTCTAGCAGTGCCAAAGGCGTTGCAACCCCGAGCGATAGGCTATCATCAGGGAACGGGTGAGCGAAAAGCTATGCTCAGGGTTACTCAGGCCTACTCAATACCCAGACTGGGTAGCCAACATGGTCCTGGTCCCCAAGAGTAACAGAAAGTGGCGGATGTGAGTCGACTACACCGATCTCAACAAAGCTACGCCCAAGGATAGCTTTTTCATGACATGGATCGACCAACTAGTCAACGCGATGACCAGGCATGAAATGCTAAGCTTCTTAGATGCCCACTCCTGCTATCACCATATTAGCATGCACAAGCCCGACCAGGACAAGACCGTATTCGTCACCGATCACGGCCTATACTGCTACACTCGTATGCCATTCGGATTAAAAAATGTGAGCACAACCTACCAACACCTCGTCAACCACATGTTCGACTCGCAGATCGGCCGCAACGTGGAGGTATACATCGACGACATGCTCGTAAAAGCCTCCAAGCCGCTGACCACCTGGGAGACCTGACAGAGACCTTCGCCACGCTCCGAAGATGCAACATGAATCTCAACACAGCCAAGTGTGCGTTCGGAGTACGGTTAGGGAAGTTCCCGGGCTTCCTCGTCACCCACCGAGAGATCGAGGCCAACCCCGACCAAATCCGAGCGATGCTAGAAATGTAGCGGCTAGGGCGAGTGAGGGACGTGCAGTGCCTCACTGGTCGCGTCACTGCCTTTGCTCGGTTCCTATATATATATAGGGAGATGTTCCCATGGTGCCGGCACCATGGAAAGTTCCCATGGTACCAGCATCTGGGCCCTTCATCTCCCTAGTGAAGGGTGCCGACATCCAGCCTAATGCGAGATGAAGGGCCCAGCACTTTCCATGGTGTTGGCACCATGGGATCATCTTCCATATATATATATAGCATTCACATGGTGTCGGCTCCCTACGAACGTTCTCGTGGGGTTGTCATGTAAGCTGTTCAAATCCCATTAAACCAATTTAACCATCTATGAAATAGTGTTCTCCTGCGCATAGCACGTCCGCCCCTTCTCATCATAAGAAGTTACATTACTCCCATTTAATAATATTTCTGAACTGGGAAAAGTCAGAAGCTTACCGAACTGTCGACACGACACCAGGCTCCAAATGAAGACCTGCAAGAACAACAACAAAGCCTAAGGAAAATCTAGACTGACACTAGACAATAGGCAACACGACTAGAACGTCGTGCTCACAGCCCCATACACGACCGGAATGTCGTGTAGGCGACAGACACTGACCTCGAGTACAGCCACGAGAGGACTAACCTGGGAGATCATGATGCACAAGAAACACGAAGAGAACCACGAAGGGTCACGTGTCATGTGACTGGAGTGCCCCACACTAGAAGAACAACCAGCCGCATCCACTGACGTCTTATGCTGTGCCTACAAGCATCTCGTCTACGATGACATAGTCTGGCAGAGACCAAGACACTGTCAGAACCAGAACAGTAACCAAGTCACGAGTGACTAGACAGGGGAACGCCCATTGGCGTCAGTCCAAAGCCCCTGACCACATGTGCACACACTGGCTTTTGCCCAAGCCAGGCCTCTAGCTAGTTTTCTCCCCCCGTAGGACGCAACAGTAAATGCGGGAGCTGACAGAAACTAGCTTAAAAACCGTGAATCGAAAGTGCCCCGCTGTAAAAGCCGTCATGCCGAAGCGTGCCGTAAGGCTACGACTAGTGAAGGCTCACAAGACACTGACTCTAAAACGCAAGTGCCGAAGTACTTATAGGCAAAAGTGCCCTGTAACACGTACTTTGAAGCACCAAAGGCAGCACAGGAGACTGCCAACAGACTCAGGATAAGGCAACTAGACCTACAACTACAATGGTCCCTAAGTCCTATGACTTTGAGTCAGGATCGTTGCATATAGCGGGACAAGCCGCTAATCGGTCTAATCCTAAGCCAGGGAAAACGACGCTCTGAGAAAATGACACATGGAGACCTGAGGGGACACCGAGAACCCTCAGCACACCTGGACACACAAGTCGAGGTAAAGTAATACCTCGAGACATCTAGAAACACAGTCTTGAATTGGACAAAGCCGTCGAGACATAATAAGGCTACCTGTCAACTACTGGGTGACCCCGTGTTGACTGGAACCCGACAATGATGACACATACAGACACACATACTGCTTGCACAAACATTCATGGCCATCCCATCATGGTCACAGCCCTCATAGGATGTCAACAGACACCCGCAGGTCCTTGGCAAACCACGAGATAAAGCCAAGACAAACAGAAACTAGAGCGGTAGACGACAACAATAATCTGGGCAAAGCGAACCATCACTCAACCGCTAGGTGAACCCAACTGTCAAGGCACAAATGCTATGCAACCAGAGACAAGGACACTGGTAGTTCTAGATTCAGTCGTTAAGGTACTATCGTGGTCAAGGAAAAGACCACACCCAGTCACCTAAACCGATCGATCCTGACAACCACCAACAGACAGACACCACCCTAGAACACGACCTAAGACTGACCAACACATAGGACAAAACAAGGACCATCACGGCCAACAACAGGACTATAACGCACCAACATAGGGGCATTACCTACTATAACGGACCACAGAAGGGGCGTTATGGTAGACAGACCCAAAACTCAAATACAGACAATATAACGCACCAAGACAGGGGCGTTATATCAGCATATCGCACCAGGACGGGCGCGTTATGGCCAACAGACCAAAACTCAAACCAAGGGGGATATAACGGACCTCCATAGGCACGTTATACAAGCTTAACGCACCACAACAGGCGCGTTAAAGCCAATGGACCCAAAACACTAACACTGACAAGAAGCATATAATGGACCACAATGAGTCCGCCACAGCCACATGGCGCACAGGGTTAAGCACGTTATATCAACTGCCATACCCAGTCAAACATTGGTCAAACACACCATAACGGATCCACACAAGTGCGTCACCTGAACCATAACGCACGGGGAATGATCTGTTAAGTGAACCGACTGACACAGTTTTCGAGGAAGCACGGTCGTCGAGGGGCTGACAACAGTAGCAGGCCTCGAAAATAACCCGAGCATAACGTGCCTAGATAGGGGCATTATACTCAAATAACGGACCAAGCCTAGTCCATTATGCTCCATGACCTCGAAAGATGAAAATAACGAACCATAACGATCTGTTGAGGGACCGTTATGCATATAACGGTCTCTGGTAGAACCGTTAAACCAATCCGGTGACTAAAACTATGGAATGACCGAATCGGCCCGTTCCACGCCCCATTCACACCGAAGCACAGGGGAAACAAAGCCACACGACGGGAAACAACCCCTGGAGGCTAAAAACACCACATACACGCATTAAAACGCGAGATCGGGGCGATTCCAACGAATCGACCCTAAACAAATCACCAGGGTTCCCAGACTCCTACTGGCCCCAAATGACGAGCAATCTACACGAAACTAGGGGTTGGGATCCTGACATCCCAACGGTCAATTTGACACTAATTTTACTACGAATGGTTGCCATTTTTCAGCGAACCCTACAAACCCCAAAAATCATGATTTGCACTAAACTAACCTGATCTCCCCCGATCGAGCACCAATCTACGCAAAATTACAGGGAAAACGTAGAGGATGAACTGGCAATCCATCTCCCTACCTCCACCAATGAAACTGAGCGCCTAGGCAACTAAATCGCGCTAAAAACTACCACGTGAACCGAACCGTCGGCTTTGAATCCACCGTTCGGGATCGTGCCAAATCCACCCTATTCCTCGCTCCACCACTCGTCTCAGCAACCTCCCGACGTCGCTACCTCACCCACGGTCACCTCCGTCTGTAGCCGGAGCCGATGGATTGAGAGAACGAGAGAGAATGGGAGAGAGAGTGAGAGATGGCATGAGATGAGAGAGAGAAGGTGGGGTGGGTTAAATAAAAAGGGAATATTATATTATTTTCTAATTTTTGAAAATCTGTAAAATATGCCAAAAATGACTCTAAAAATCTCTTCTTCCCTGTGGATTCGACCCGTGCTTGTCATAGTACTACGTTCTCTTTTGATCATTTTGTGTGAGTTTGGTTTTAAGATTGTTACCGCGCATGTAGTAACGACATACATTTTTGTGTTACCAGTAGTCAGTCGACATGAGTTGGAGCAGAGGAAGGCTGAGGCCGAGAAGTTCATGGCCGTGTTCGCAGTTGCTCAGGCCGAGCCAAGCCAGCCTACAGGTTAGACTCTCCAGCCGGTGGTGCGGCTTAACACTTTTTCGCCATGTGGGATAAGGCTTTTATGCGGGTTTCTTCTTTCAGCCCCCGCGGAGGAGCCAGCACCTGCTCCTACTCTGGACATGGGTGAGGCTACTGCACCTGGGGTTGTGCCTTTCGTCGAGGAGACAATCCCCGGACTGCCTCTGGCTGTGAGGACCGAACGGGGTAATTATTTTAACTGGCGTGGCTAACATTTTCATTCGTTGGGAGCCCAAAGAACTTTATCTAATCCAAATGCTCCTTCATTTGGCAGTTTCCGTCACGCCCCTCCCCGAGTGGGTGCGGGCCTGCAAGATCCCTGAGTTGATGAAGGCATACTCGAGGAAGAGGCTGAAATCTGGGAAGTCACCGTCACCTAGTCCGCACAGAGAGGAGGTTGTTGACTCTGAGACAAAAGTTACCTCTCCGGCAAGGGAGGAGTCTACACCGACCAAGTCTTCTTTGGGCGAGAAGGTGGACTACGACTACTCTTCCGATGAGGTGGTTTCAGGCGAGGATTTTGTAAGTGTGAATCTGTTCCCATGGGGCCCCCTTTGCAGCTAGCCTCTGATCTTGTCTTCTGTTATTCGGTTAACTTGTAGGAGCAAATTCAGCTAGAGGTCATGGAGGCGCCTGCCCCGGACATATCAGTAGAGTGACCCGGGGGAGGCGATGCCGACTTGGAGAAGCTGACGGCCTTGTTCGAGGTCCTACAGCAAGAAGCAGCCGTGGGGACCACAATACCAGTGGGTGAGGCTCTGGAGGAGGGGGAAATAGCATCAAAAAGTAGCATAGCTCCGGTGACTGAGGTAAATGTGGGGCCCTCAGGACCTCTCTTGCATCCCTTCAGGATTTGGGTAGCTCGCCTCGATCGGTGAAGGACTAACCCCATTTTCTGTGTTTTAGGAGGCAAGGCTCCCCGAGGCGTGCACCGCTAGAGCTCAGAAGGCTGTTGCAAAGCGGAGGGAACCAGTCACCCCCGCCGGGGTAGGTGAACCGCAACTGCTCTCAGAATCAGAGGTGGAGCGCCTGGTGTCCTTCCTGCAATCGGGGGGCGGGCTGAAGCTCATGGTTCCTCTTCCGCCTCCCCGACCTCTCATGACGCCCGAGGTGGACCAGCTGCTGGGGAGGATGCTGACAAGCATCATGGTTTCCCAGGAGGAGGGAGCATAAGCTGAAAGGGCCATAGGTCCCTCAGTAATAAAATCTGATTTAGCTCCGCTCTACGCCCTTCCTCCAACCGAGAGTAAGGTGGAGCAGCTTCTCGCGACAACGGAGTCGGGTGGTTCGGTCACAACTCTACCAGCTCCTTTGGCGATGGCCAGTCGGGAGTCGTTCATCAAGGTCAGATGCTTGAGTGACCTGGCCTCCACTCTTCTGTCCTTCTCGGGCGCGGTGGACGCGGATTTATGGACGGTTGTGGATAGCTTGGTCGAGTTTGACCCTCCGGCCTTGCCCTCCATTGGCCATGCCACCTCGGACGCGCCGGTCCGACAAATGTTGCTGGCACTACGGTCGATGATCTTCGCCGACCCCTCCCTCACATATCGGGGGGTGCACACTGTGGTGGCGCAGCTGATCGGGGCACTGCAGATGTTGGGCTGCCCTCTAAAGGAATGGTGGCAGCGAGTCTTGCTGCTACTGAAATACGTCAACCACCGTGAGTTCCTTGAAGCCCGGGATCCCAGCAAGTTTGCCGCCATCAGTGCTCAGGAAGACGAGTACCTGTAGGCCCTGGAAGTGCGAAAAGGCAATGAAGAGTAGCATGAAAAGGCATTGGATGAAAGCCACCGTCGTGTCGGCACCCTCACAAGCAGAATAGAAAAGCTAAGGGGCTATCTTGCTGCAGTCGAGGCCGAGCTGGTTGAAGTCGAGGCGGCTGTGGTCAGAGAGACCGAGGAGCTTGCTGTCGCTAGAGTCGAGATGACGTCCGTGACGTCTGAGCTAACGCGCCTCGAAGAACAGAGGAACCAACTACGCGACATGGTAGAATTCCCTTGCGTCGGGATTCTTCCTCTTGAGGAAATCTTTCGGGGAATAGATTGAATGTCCTCCCCCTTTCTCATTGATATGTAAAGCAGGGGTATGCCCTAAAGCCTATGTAGCCCTCCCCTTTTAAAATGGAATGCCATTCACGTGCATATTTTTGCATGCTGGCCCACGAATCTTTTCTTCTTCCTTTCTCTCTTCCTTCTTTTCTTTTGCTTCTTGGCGAAATGCGAGCTTGCGCCGGTAGTTTGGTCTAGGAACACTTCGGTTGGGTTCGCAAGGGCGCATAGGAGAGTGCTCGCCTCTTCAGGGGAGACTTGAGAGGATCACTCCACCATGCAAGCCTCGTGGCCTCACCGAGTGGTTCCATGAGGAAGATGGACCCGAATAGGTTGACCCGACCTCGGGGGGGATGAAGAGAAGAGTTTGTTGATCTAAATGACTGAGACGAGGGGTCTAGGTCAAAGGGGTGCATTCGTCACCCGAAGGGATGGAGTGAAGAGTTTATTAATTCAAATGACCTGGACGAAAGGTCCAAGTCAAAGGGGTATATTCGTCACCCGAAGGGATGAAGAGAAAAGTTTATTGGTTCAAATGACCTGGACGGGAGGTCCAAGTCAAAAGGAGGTATTCGTCACCCGAAGGGACGGAGAGAAGAGTTTATTGATTCAAATGACCTAGAAGAGGTAGAGATGTAAGGCTTCACCTGGAACTGGCTTGGACAGCACCGGGGGCGAAGCCAGAAACTCTTTAAGCTCACCAAACACCTTTTGACATTCCTCATCCCATGCGAACACATCAGACGCCATTTTCGGTCCCCTTAACAATTTGAAGAAGGGTAGGCATCGTTCGGCCGCACGGGACAGGAATCAGTTGAGTGAAGCAAGGCGCCCGGTAAGGCATTGAACGTCCTTGGTGCAAGTGGGTGGCCACATGTTTAGGATGGCCTGGACTTTGTCGGGGTTGGCCTCGATCCTACGCTGGGTCACCAGGAAGCCCAGGAATTTTCCGAACTTTACTCCGAAGGCACACTTGGTGGGGCTAAGCTTCATATTGTACCTTAGGAGAGTGTCGAAGGTTTCAGCTAGGTCGGCAAAGTGGTCCTCGACTTCGGGGGTCTTGACGAGCATGTCATCAATGTAGGCCTCGACATTCCGGCCAAGCTGTCCCTCGAACATATGGTTGACCAGCCTCTGGTATGTGGCTCCAGGGTTCTTTAGCCCGAAGGACATTCGAGTGTAGTAGTGTACGCCAAGGTTGGTGATGAAGGCTGTCTTCTTGACATCTTCCGGGTCCATTCTGATCTGGTGGTAGCCTGAATAGGCATCTAGGAAGCTAAGTATCTCGTTGCTCGAGGTTGAATCAACCAGTTGGTTGATGCTCGACAACTAGTAGCAATCCTTCGAAGTAGCCTTGTTCAAGTCGGTGAAGTCCACGCACATCCTCTATTTTCCCAAAGTTTTAGGCACCAGGGCGACGTTAGCCAGCCACGTCGGGTACATGATTGATCTAAAAAGACCAATTTTTCATCCCTTGGCGACTTGCTCCTTGATGATCGTCTGTTTCTCCGACGCGTGCTTCCTTCTGCATTGTTGTACGGGCTTCACGGTCGGGTCAAGGTTGAGCTTATGCATTATCGTTTCCCCCGGTATCCCGGGGAGCTGATCATCAGACCATGCAAAGACTCGGATGTACCCGGAAAGGAAATCTCTATATTACTATTGAACCTCAGATGGTAGGTCGACTCCAATCTTTACTCCTAGGGCCGGGTCATCATTTAGAAAAACTGTTAGCAACTCGCCTCTGGGCTCAGATGTTGCAAGTTTTTCCTCAATTTCCTGGGGGCCCTTGTTTTTCCCGTCTGGCCTCGTGGCTTCAATCGAGGTATTGTAGCACCTTCTGGCCAATGCCTGGTTGCCCCGGACTTCCCTCACCCCATGCATAGTGGGGAACTTCATTTTTTGGTGATAGGTAGAGGGCACCGCTTTCATTCGGCTAAGGATTCCCCTGTCGAAGATTGCGTTGCATGCCATCATACCTTTGATCACTATGAAGTTCACCATAACCGTAACGGTTTTAGGTGGGGTGCCGAGAGTAACTGGTAGGCATAGGGCTCCCTCGGGATAAGTGGCCTGACCACTGAACCCGCAAAGGGGGGTTCGGATCGGGCAGAGTTTAGATGGATTCTCCCCCATCTTAAGAAAACATTCGTAAGACAATACATCAGGGGCACTACCATGTCAACAAGAATCCTATTTATATTACAATGATTTCTTGTAGCCGATACAACCAGGGCGTCATCACGTGGGGTGGTCAGCCCTTCAAGGTCTTGGTGTGAAAAGACGATGACCTGTGGCTCACTTGGCGGGGCCTTCGGGGGCTCGATGGCTCGGCTCACCCGTTCAGCATGATGCTTCCTTCCTCGGCTACTATCTCCCCCTGATTCATCTCCTCCAGTGATGACATTGATGTGTACCCCACGGGGGGTGTTGTCAATCTCTCTGGAGCGCCTCGGTCTTCCTTGTGCCCGACGACGAATCGGGATAGGTGTCCCTGACGGACGAGGCGCTCGATCTCATCCTAGAGCTGGCGGGAATCGCCAGAATGATGCCCGTGATCGCTATGGAACAGGCAGTGCTTATTGCGATTGCGGCTCTTCAACTTCATTGGCTTGGGTTGGCAGAGGAGGCCCGAGCCCTTGATGTCTTCGTAGATTTCGTACATGGAACAGTTAATAGAGTGTACCGCTCATACCTCTGGGATGGTTCTTTGTGCTCCCTGTCTCGGTTCCGCCTCTTCCCTGGGCCTGAGCTCGACTCAGACGCCCGCTTCTTGTCCCCCTCTCGACCCGAGCCAGTTGCGCCTCGGCATGCGCTGAGAACCTCTTCGCACTCAGCATGGCATAAAGCTAGAGTCACTAGCTCAGCAAGGGTCGAGGGAGGGTGAAGGACAAGTTCACGGCGGAGGTTCTCATCACGGGTGCCTCTGGTCAGTGCAGTTGTGGTTGAGGCAATGTCTAAGCGGGGGATCCACAGGGCTTCCGACTTAAATCGGTTGATATAAGCCTGAAGGCTCTCCTTTTACGCCTGTTTGAGAGCCAACAGCCCCACTACTGACCTTGTGGGGCCGCTACCGACGAAACTCTCCTTGAACACTCACCCAAATTGCTTGAAGTCTCGGATGGATATGAGGGCGAGGGCCCGGAACCACGCTTGGGCACCTTGGACCAAGGTGGTCACGAAGGCTCGGCACTTGATGGCGTTGGACGCCCCGTGGAGGGTCATCAGAGCGTCAAAGCTGTTGAAGTGGTCGGCCGAGTTGCCCTGGCCGTCATAAGACTTGAAGGTCGGAATAGAGATTTTGGGTGAAATCTCTGCCTTCAGGATGTAGTCAGAGAATGGGGATTTCTCCTCATCCTCTGCTGAAGGGGTCTTCTGCAGGACCCGTAGGGCGCGCTCCTGCTCTGTGAAGTGTCTCTCGAACTCTCGCAGTCGGAGGGACAACTCTGGTTATCGTAGCGCTGAAGGGCTATTAGGGCGTGCTGGTGGGTTGTCCTGATGTTCCTCGGGGACTTCAGTCTCCGGGCGCGGACGGCGCCCCCTATGTGGTGGCCGCCGAAGGGGAAAGCCCCTTTCTTCTCTTCTTCTTCTTCTTCTCTTCTCCTTCTTCTCTTCTCTCTGGTGTGTGTGGTGGTGCCTTCTCTGTTCTGGAGGGGGGGTTCTATGTGTTGTCTTTGTGTGTCCTCTCTATTCGCCGTGGAGAGGGGCTTTTAAACCTCAACGGCTGGGGCCTTCGAGCGTGGAGCGACGGAGGCAGGAAGGTGGGTTATTAATGGGGATTTGACTTGGGTTGTCTTTGGTTGACATGAGGTAGTCTGTGTGTCCCCCTCCCCATTTGACACCTCAGCTACCCCGCTACGCACCGAGGATCCATAGGACGTGGCGTAAGATCCTCCCTGCCGGACGTGTCATTGGAAGACCTGTGCCGTTGAAGTGTCGCCAAACTGTACCACTGAAGACTATAGAGGCATGCCGCTAGAAGGGCCTGTGGGCGTACCACTGAAGGGCTCAGGGGTGTGCCGTTGAAAGGCCCAGGGGCGTGCCGTTGAAGCAGCGATAGGGCTTGTCATTGAAGGGCCGTTAGCGTGCCGCTGAAGCAGCGCTAGGGCATGTCGTTGAAGTGGATTTGGGCCCATTTTGAGCCCGATTGACGATCCACTTAGTTCTCTTTGGGGCCCATGAGTTGTGAATCCCCCAGAGGCTGGTTTCTCTTTGCTGTCATGACTCCGGGAGTAGCTTCACGGCAGTGTAGTGTTTGTTTGGAGGGTCCGGACAGGACGTGTTCTCCGTAATCTCTTCAGTTGAAGTTATTTATTGATGCTGGATTGGTTGGGACCTTTACTCTCTCTGACAGAAGAAGGGTGAGAGCGCCCTCAACTTTATCAAGAAGTGGTGAGATCTCAGTATGAGGTGTGTCAACCCACCAGCCCAAGAAGACGCCATCACCATATGTCTTCGAGGCTTGGCGGCCAAGGTTAGTGAAAAAGTTCTCGATACCAACATCAAAGGTTTCGACCAGCTCAACTCGGCAGTCACCGAGATAGAAATGTTCTTCGTCGATAACCCAAGCTGCACCTCAGTGAAAGGCAAACAGGCGCGAGAATGCTAGCCCGACAAAGAGGTGAACATTACTGAATTCACCTCTACCGCCAAAGCCAGTAAGGAGGTCGGAACGAGTGGCTCTGACAAGAAGCCAGCAAAAAAGTTAGCCACCCTTCTCCTTCAAGAAGGAACACACGAAGATGCTCTTCGACCTCTGCATGGCCCAAAAGATTGTCGAGTTGCCCGAGGTCTGCAAGCCGGACGAGGCCCAGAAGATCGATGATCCCAGCTATTGCCCATATCACCGCATGCTGGGTCACCCAATTGAAGATTGCTACGTCTTCAAGACTCAGGTGCAGAAGCTGATCTGGGACGGTCTCGTTCAAATGAAGAGTGGTCCCGTTGATCCCCCGCAGCTACATACGTGGTCCACTACTCGGCTAACATAATCCACATGATGGCTGCATTCTCTCTCTCTGACGTCGAAGTAGAGGAGCACAGCACCAGCCAAGGTGAGCCTTTACTTTGGTACCCGGGGTGGTGGCCTTGGCATGATCACAGACCTCTCTCCTTCCCCACGGAGAGGACTCGGTGACTTTTTGACATTCTCGTCAAGAGGGGGAAAATCTTACCCTGCGACCCTCTAGCAGACTACACTCACTGGGACTTCAGTCACCCCCAGTACTGCCCTTTCAGGCCAGAATCTGCCATGCGATCGAGTCCTGCGAGGAAGTCCAATACCTCATTCAAGAACAGATCCAGTGGGAACAGATCAATGCTGAGGGGAACTCCATGGCCCTTGTTAGACTTCAACAAGCCATTGAAGAAACCCTGAGCATTGCCAGAAATGTGCTAGAGCAGCCAGATCCTCCCCAGGAAAATGGGCATGGGCTGCCTTACTAGCATACCCCAGAATGGCTCGAGTTTCAAACCGACAATCAGGAGCCCTCGAGTGGTTGCGAAGGCGTAGGGAATAGGATGCCAGTTAGGAGATGGAGCTGAGCAACTTCTCGATCAACGTCATCCATCCCTTGCTACCCCAAACTCTTCTAACTCCCAGGCACCACCAACCGATCAGCCAGTCCCCGCTACTGCGGTCGTACAATGGCGGCCCTGGCAAGAGCTGGAGTCTCTTCCTTTCTCCAGAGAAGACACTGCCAGGCTCCTCCGAGTCCTTCTCGGCAGAGAGAATGTTTTGGTAGGTGAGACGACAACGAGCTCTACAAGTCCTTCTCACTCCTCCCCTACCTTACCTCTGTTCTCGTCATCCGGGATAGGAAGGAAAAATAGAAACAGGGTGAGGTCCCAGCCCGACCACGCCAGATCCTATTAGCCGGTGCGCTATCGGGTCCTCCTCGCCTGTCCTACAACCCAGCCCAGATGACAGGAAAGACATTTTCAGAGTCTTCAGTTACATCGGTCCACGAGTCGGGGCTACCGCCGCAAGGCTCACCCGACACGCAGAACCAGGGCAGCTACTGGGGGTAGCAATATCCCAGGATGCCATCGGTTGTCGCCCAACTCCACTCCCAGCCAGACTGTAGAGGCAAGGCCAAGGAGCAGGATGTTGAGCATGCTCCCCAGGCCACTTCACAGCAAAAGGCCCAGCCATCGTGGGTGAGACATCAAACCGCGCATACATCTTCAGACGTCGGCCATAGTACACCAACTCAGTAGGAGCTACCTTCCTAGCCATCGCGGGTAAGGCATCAAACCGCGCACATTTCTTTGGATGCCAGTCCCAGCATTCCAGCCTACCAAGAGCTACCACTCGAGGTCATTAAGCAAGCAATTAATGCCACCTTCCAAATACAACAAGCGAAAGGTGCCTGGATTAAGATCCGAGCAAAGAAATGTTGGGGATGCGAGGAATGAGCAGTAAACGGATCCAGAGGGGGGTGAATGGATCTATTGACAGTTTTTTAAAAACTTAAGTCACTCATTATATTTTTCTTTTATTGAGTCTTAGAATTTCCTTCAAGTGAATTGTAATAGTAATACTTTGAGGTTATAATTGAATTAAAGGATTGGGTTATATTTAATTTTGCGCACTCTGTCTTTGTGTCGAATACACTAACGCGCTGATTGACATGATCGATATAAACGAGTCACGCACTCCGGGTTCCTTCCACGCTCGGGGCGTGACAAATTTGGACCTTCTGTCCAAATCACTTAATAAACAAACTCTTCTCTCCGTCCCATTAAGGTGAGGAACAAACCTCCTTTGATTTGGACCTTTTGTCCAAATCATTTAACGAACAAACTCTTCTCTCCGTCCCATTGGGATGAGGAACGAACCTCCTTTGATTTGGACCTTACATCCAGGTCAATTATTGAACAAACTCTTCTCTCTGTCCTACCAGGGCCGAACTACGCCTTTTGACTTGGACCTTCCGTTGGGGCACAATGGAGCGATCCCCTTGTTCTTTCTTTGAAAGAGTGAGCGCTCTCCTGTGCACTCATGTGGGTCCATAATAGGCTGGCCCTGACAGATTGCTTGTTAAGGCTCACCTTTGCCCTGCCGCACTCTGAAGTAACTCGAGAAGAGGAAAGTGGCAGGAAGAGAAGAAAGACAATTAAGAGCCAGTGCAGAAGCAAGGACATTCATTCCATCCAAAAGGTAGGCTACACGTACTTTGGGGCATACCCCTGCATTACAATTTCAAAAAAAAGAGAAGGGAAAAAGAGAAGAGCACGAGTGCCTAGTCTACCCCTCGGAAGATCTCCTCAAGAGGAAGGATCCTGACACAAGAAAAGTTCACCATTTCATTCAGTCGGCCCTCTTGCTCTTGAAGATGCTCCAGTTGGGGCCTCACGGAAGTTGCCTCGACCTCGGCTATAGCCAATTGTTCGACTTCCTTGGCTTTAGCTGCCTCCACTCTCTCGAGTTCGGACTCAACCGAGGCAAGCCATTCTTTGAACTGCGCTATCTTTCTTACCAAGTCCTGGGCATGTTCGCGACACTTGTCCATGGCCCTCCAATGCTGGTCCTTGTGGCCTTCCTGCTCCTCCAGGGCTTGCAAATATTCGGCCTTCTACAGGCGGAGCGCACGGCGGACTAATTGGGTACTTGCACCTCGAGGAACTCGCGACAGTTTACATACTTTAGTAACAGCACCACCCGCCGCGACCACTCCTCTAGTGGACAGACCATCATCTACAATGCCTCCGTCAGTTTCTCTACAATTGCCTTCAGGCCTCCGTATGTGCGTTTCGGGTCGGCAAGCACCATAGACAGCAGTACGGCTAGGTTCTGCTTCACCGAGAAATCCGAAGTGACAAGGCCTACTGGGGGCACTGCAGGAAGACTGAACTCCATGTTGCTAACTACCGTCGCCCAAAGCTCAGCGTCAACCATGGCTGAGGAGGGGGGAGCACCGAAATTGAGCTGATCAGCACTTCGACTGCGACAGCAAGTTCTTGCGATGCCCCCACCGAAAGTGGAGATGGAACTTCAATGAAGTTTCCCAGCGTCTCGTCAGTAGGGGGCAATTCTGGCTCTGCCACTTCTTCGGGGCTCGGGTCGGAGGCCATCTCGGTAAGGCCAGGGTCATGGCTTCTGTCGAAGAAGGAATGAGCACGAGGGTCGAACTCAAAGTTGCATCAGAGGGGGTCGCCTCTACAATTGCTTGGGCCTCTGGCGAGGATGGGGAAAGGTGCCATAAAACATCCCTTAGTGCCCGCATATCCATGGGAGTGCCCAGGCACTGAGGTGACAAGGGTGACGTTGGAGGTAATCTACCTGCCAAGAACCCCAAGGTCGATGGGGGAGCAACTGCACCCATCCTCAAAGCTGACACTAATCTCAGCTCGACTATCGAGCTGAAGGGTACTCGGGACTTGCTTATCGCTCACCAGCAAACTCGGGGAATGGCTACACTTCCCGACACTTCAAGTGTTGCATCCACCAGTGCTGACGTCTCGGCCTCGGCTGCGGGGGCCTCGGTGGTAGGCACTTCTATCAATGCCCGGGGGACCAGTACAAGTAAGACCTGAAATCAGTGAAGAACCAAGAAGAAACCCTCGAGCCGGTGCGCATAATGCGAACTTATACCTATGTCTATCGCAACCAAGCTCAAGGAGGCCGGCAAGATCGAGGGCATCGGAGTGCGCATAAACTCCATCGGCTCCCCAGAAGAGGCCTCGGTCGAGAACACCTCATCGGAAGAGTAGTCATAATCCACCCACGCGCCCGATGCGGACTCGATTGCGGTGGATGCCTCCTTGCCCGGGGAAATGGGATCCTCCCTAACCTCCGTAGCTCGGGGCGCTAAAATGGGGTTGGGTGTCTTAGATTTCCCCAACCACGGGCCCCTCCTCGAGTATATCTTTGGAGCCGATGAGGACGCTGAAGCAACCTCCTGCTCCTCTGCTATCGTCTCGGCCTCTGTCAAATAGAAAGGAATCCACGTCATCAAGGCACGGGCTTCCTAAAGAAGACTAAACTAAAGCCAATATAGTTGAAGGGGTTACCTTTCTTAGCCTCCCTTGCGGGAGAATGCATAGTAACGGCTTCCTCGCCCGGCGTAGCCATGGGAACATCTGCCACCCCTACCCCGGGGATGATAATAGGGGTAGGTTCTTCTGTGCTCCCTGGAATGCTAGGAATTGATAAGGTCACAAGGCTACATCCTTAATAAGCGGTCCGAGTATGAAGATGTACAAGGATGAGGAAGCTATACCCTCGAGTGATCTTGGCACAGTAATCGAAGTGGTAACTCCTCAAAGGAAGGGATTCTGGGAGTTGAAGGGGGCAACGACAGCAGGAGTGCCGACCTCAGTCCACCTCCTCTTGGACCTCTCCTTCTCCCTCACCTTCGCCTTGGTGAGTGCCTCCTTCACCGGTGACTTTGCCTGAGCGCGTTTGCTACCACGGGGTAAGGGTGTTGTCGTGGGGGCTGGCTCCGGCGTGATGAACGGTGGTGGCTTCTGAAAATGTGAAAGGACTTGCCTATAAGCATTCATCCTATAGTCAGAAGGGTGCTCTACACAAGAATTGGCATTAATGAAGATAGCAAAAAAAGGGAGAAAGGAAATGTTGCTGCTGGATGAGCAAAGGCAAAAGGCGTCATACTTGGAGGACCAGTGTAAAGACGGGACAAGGGCCAGTACGCCAGAGATGGCTCCTTGTCTCCGCGGGCTGCCTCCCTTACCAGCCAGCACACATCCTCGATCCTGACGCAATGGTCAGCAAGGTTGGCCAAGTCTGAATGCTGACGGGACATAAGGCAGTAGTATAAGTTCAAGTGGTCCATGCCCCACCCATCAGCATAATGAAAGGATACATTGAGACCCTTGGCTAATATCACTACTGGCGGATCTTCAATGGTGAGCCCATCTTCAATGGTAAGCCCGTGCATCCAGAGCAGAACGAACAGCCATGTAGTCTGCTGATAGCGTTCGGGCCTTCGGTCTTCCTTTCTCATGAATGCCTTGTAAGGGCAAATCGAATCCACTTCGGGGCGGGCTCCCTGGGACGGGGTGACATTCTCTTCGATGGGAAAGGGGTAATTGATCAAGTCTAGCTGAGCTACCCCTATCCTACACAAATCGTGGAGGGACTACTTGAAGTCGTCTGAAGAAACCTTTGGCAAATCAATGGGCGACGGTGGATTAAGTTGCCGAGCTTCCTTCCATGCAGACAAATATTCTGCCACCTCCTTCAACTTGTTGGACTTGAGCCGGAGCAGGTGCGTTAGGTCTATGTCCAAGATGGCCGCCTTCTGTTTACTCAGAAACTTTTACTCAGCACCGTCCCAGCAATCAGTCTTGCATAGTTGATAAAATTTAGTTCAGGCATTCCACCAGTTGATGTAGTCTACTGTGACCCGTAGGAGTCACCCGGGGGCTGGCACCCTAAAGGAGGGGGCATCTGACCAATGAAAGAAATCCCACCAAGTGTAGGCATGGTCAGCGATCAGTCCTCCCTGGAGCACCCTCACCAGTGAAGGGAACTGGGCATTGTGCGTCGGTATATGCTGATCATACCCGAAGTTGCGCCCGAAGTGAAACGGGTAATACGATTCTAGCAACAGAGTGCTCCCCTTTCTGAAGATAAGAACACTGGGGCGAATAGATAATGCCAGTCTCAAAGCTCGGGCTCTAATAACATGTGGCTCACCATCCGCTGGCTAATAGGATGGAGGTACCACTCCACCTAGTCATCCCAGCATTCTCTCTTACTGCTCACCAGCGGGCTGGAATGGGTCGCCAACGTCTAGAAATGGATGCTGCCTGGGGCATCGTAGGGGATGGTTGTGAGCCTGCCCCTTAGAAGATACAACTATGTTGTTGCCAAACCGAGCTCCGCACTTGCAAACTCCAGCATCCGTGAGAATAGTGTCTAGGCCTGGAGGATGCGGGGCGCATACTCTAGAAATAATGAACAGACCCATGAGTTGAAGAAATGCATAGGCTCGACCGTCCGCACTTGCCGCGGAAGTTGACTCTTGCTGATGTCCCCCAAAGTTTTGTAAATAAAGCACAGTGCGGAGGGGTAGAGTGATAACTTGATCCCCCAGGCCATTTGGCAGGCGGGGTATATGGCCTCTGGCTGAATGACCATCTCGTCCCCGTATGGCATGGCAAAGGCGCAAAGCCAATAGGCCAAAAAGGCCACACAGTGTGTCATGGCGTCAACACCCGTCAGGTTGGGGCCATCCTTGTGCCCTTTGAGAACGATGGTGTCCAGGTCCAGCTTGCTTCTATCGTGCTTCTTCGAGACCACCGCGGAGCCAACAGAGGGAAAGTCATCATAATTCTTGTCCCCACGAAATAAGTAGCGCAGCCACATGCCCATGCGCACGCGCCTCTTATCACTATGTAGCGGCTGCTTATCCCCATGGTAGGACAGACAAAGCTCTCGGTGCACTTTCATTAGGTACTGATAGGAGAAGCCAAGGGTGTGTGTGCCTTCCCCGTCAGTTTCATCCTTGATCATTTTCGGGAGGCACACTTCTTCATTCGGCTCCCTGTCAATAGGCAGGCCAGTCAACTGGTGAAGACTCCAAAGATCAATGGAGGTTTCCCCTTCAGCAGTGTAGAAAGTGTTGAACTCTGGGGTGAAGACCTCCATCATCCCGCAGCACAATCCCTTAGAAATCGGGCACTTGAACCGGGAGACATACACACTATGATACACCCCGGCCTTAATAAGCAGTTGAGCATAATTATACAACACACAATCCGTGAATTCCACCGCCCCTTCCTAGAAGCTGTGCGCATCCTGAACTTTAAAATCAGCGAACCAACCTATGGCCAGTTCATGCTTGAAGTGAACTATTGAGTCGACACTTTCTCGACTGCCTTCTGTCTCAAATACAATGTGACGATGATTTATGTGAATTTATGGACTGGACTATGATTGGTGGTTTGATATGCAAGATCTTGTTATAGTTTCCACAAGAATGGCATCCCCTTGTTCATTTCGTTACCTACTATAAGGACTAATATGGCTATGAGTTTTTGTGTAGGACACAGTTGAAGGAGATGCTTCATAACTCAAGTTGCTGGACTCTTTGTCTTAAATAGTGGATTAATAGCTAATTGATTTTTATTTGTATATGACTGGTAGGGGTAATTGTACCGCTGTAATTAAAGTCTAGCAATATTCTTGAACAGTTCAATCATTGTGGTCACATGCTAAGGTGATATCTTGGCTAGATGTGTTAATGAAGCCTGCCATTGAGGCTATCTCTGTATTAGCATTCAATACACAGGTTTATGTTTGTGACAGTTGCTCTCACAGTGATCCTCCAACCATTAATCATGATTCATGAACAGACTTATCTTGTGTATAGCATAGGGAGGATAAAGTTCAAAACTATCGCATCAATGGCAAAGGTAAAATTGTGCATTTTGAATGTTTGTGACAGTTGGATTTTGGGTAAGCATTGCTCAGATATTTTGTTGATCATTAGAACACTTAGCTATCGTGTCAATCCTTTTTTGTTGTTGTTGTTTTAAAACCCCGGGTGAAAGTGTCGACTCTTAGAGTCGACATTTTTATCCACCCTTTCTGTCTGCTTATTTTTTTGCTTATGCAGACAAAAAGTGTCGACTCCTTGAGTCAAACGCGTTAATAAATAATACCTCAGGTGCAAATACAAAGAAGAAAAAAAAAGGAGAAAGGAACAGGGACATGTCTCACCTGAAGCACCCAAGGGAGTCAACGGCAGAGGGACCAGTTGCTCCAGCTTCAACCCCAGCATGCGAGCAGCCTTCGCAACTGCCTCCCTGATGTCTCGCAGTGTGTAGGCGCACTCAATGTGAGAGACAAACTCCACCGGTCTGACAGATCTGATCGCATAAGTAATATAGCACCTCCAGTCACTGACAGCGGTGTCAATAAAGCTCCCCTCCGAGAGCACTTTGTCCAGGGAACCATTCCTCCTAATGCCGTAGTCAGCTCGGACGTGGGTCCACCAGGTCCTCAGCATCCTCGATCGTGATGCCCCAGCACTAGCACCAGTGAACCCCGCCTGCACAGGCCTCAGGGGCTTGAGGGCCCCACTATAACCTCCCCCTGATAATGTGGAAGCTCGACCGCCTCAGGGCCACTACTGCGCAAGCCACTCCACATCCTCGCAGATCCAGGAGAAGCGAGTCCTTACGTACTCATCATCCAGCAAAATGGGAGGCTGATCCTCCCGCAGAAGCTGGCTCTCCTCAGCCTTTCGAATCGCCAAAGCCTTTTGGCGATATAGATGGTTGTGCTCGAACCACCACCTGGCATAGTGAGTGTCGAACCTCCCGCGGTGGTCTAACCCCGGTGTCGGTAACTGCTCTGGCTCCCCGGGGCAATAGAAGTCCCACCAAGCAGCTACTACCAGGTGGCTATCCCGACCCTTATACAATCAGCTCGCTAAAGGGAACTCCTAGTTTGGCGGGATCGCCTGATCATTCTTGAAGTTTTGGGCAAACCGATGCGAGTAGTAAGGTTCCAGGATGCTCGTAGTAGACCGGTGCAATGACAACATAGTCAGCCGGGTGCTGATCACCCACTCCGTGTACACTGAAGTGTCCGGCTCTCGCTGATGTGGAAGGGCGCAGGCTGCCCCGTCACCCAAAGGCACAAGAACTAGGCAAAAGTCCCTCGAAGCACCATCAAATGGGAGCCCATCCTCGCCCCTACCAGGCAAGTAGGATAGGCCCATCCTAGCTCCCTCCAACTGCACTATTGCATCTCCATCTAGCTGCCCCGTGAAGCTGAACAGCAAAGGGGCCACTAGGTTCGCCACCGTCATCCTCGTCACCTACCCAGGAAAGAGTAAACTGGCCCACACGCTAAGGTAGTGTGTCGGTAGAAGTAAACTCTACTCACGAGGCGCAGGGTGTGCTGACAGTGCTCCCAACCCATGGTAGATGTTGGCCAACACTGCAGGAGCCAATGCCAGCCTCTATCCCTCTGCTAGTAAGCAGGCAGGCCACAGTAGCTCGGCCCTTAGAAGACTGTCCCCTCCATGGGGAACCACGAAGGTCACCAGCCAGATAGGCATCCAAGTGGGTCACGTCCGGCAACCCATGGGAATTCCACCCCTCTCGTGGCGCATAGATGTACCTGGAGTAGGTCCTGAACCACAGCTCCACCTCCACCTCCATATACTCCTCTCACAAGGTTTGATCTCGTGCGAACTCCTGGTAGAAGCAAAATGGCCCGTTGTAGAAATGATGGACACACACCTTCAGAGGCACCCTGAGAGTTTGCGCGGCCTTTTATCTCCCTACCAAAGCTAGGTCTCTCTAAGTCTTCAGCAGATACCGATAACTGTGAGGGACCCAGTACCATCCTAGCCCGTTAGTGTGACTGCGATGGAGGTCATCTAGTACCACCTCCTCGTATCCCTCACAGCTGATCAATAAGCCTAAAATCCTAAACAAAGACCACAAGTCCAGAGAGGTCTCCCCCTCTGTCGTCGCCACTGTGTTCCACCGATGGTTGAAGCATTCTGCCAGTGCCTGAATCAACCCCATATAGTAGGGGTACCCATATAGCATAGCTGTCACTGCATATCTAATCCCTGCTCGGTCCAGAAGCATCCTATAGTGATGTACGATGCCCATCAACCACTCGGTCGTGCCATGGTGGTATCGATGTGAGGAGATCACTGACTAGTGACCATACCAACTCATGATTGTCTGTCGAAGGACCCCGTCCAAAAGGCTGTGGTCATCATATCCTTTGCCAGCAAACTGCAGCCCTAATGGCTCTAGCACCAGCCCCATCACTCCCTCAATCTCGACTAGGTGATGGCTATGCAGGTCCCAGGACGCCGAACCCAGTGCATCGACACAGATCCCAAACTAGCCTGCCCTGGTGAAGAAGCCCAGACACTCTGCACTAGGAAACTATCGTTGCCTCCAGAAGTTTGCAGAGAAGCTCGGGAAGCTGTAGAAGGCAACCCCATGTAGGTTGTCCCTGCCCAGTAAAATGGCCCGCTCTAGTCGGTGGCACTCTCCAGCGGCAGAGGGATCTCCGTCTTCCATAGCAGTTGGGACGAAACTCCTCATGAGTTCAAATTGATGCTGATCCAACGAAAACTCCATCGGGTAACCACCAGAACGGTCGTAAGTATAGATGCCGCCGGCCTCTAAAATCTTGGCCAGCTCCACAGTTCCTGCTCCATTCGCCCCCTCTCTAGCTGGGCCCTCAGCCACGAGTGAATGCCCCAGGTGAATATGGACAATGCTGGCCGCGGTGATCATAGGCAGGCCCAGAGGAGGTAAGGGCCACCTAGTCCTCCTCACCCAGTGGTCCTCCTCACGGGCCACAAGCCTCGGAACCTGGTCATCCCTACCGAACCTCGCCATAGCTGCACGACAAAGCACGAAAGGAAATAGGTGCACAGCATTAGCCATATGTATATAAGAGCCAGCACATAAAGATAAAGCATAAATATAAAGTGCATATAAGGCTCCAAATGCAACTACAACAGAGTGAAATGAGTAGCTCACAGGCCGCCAGCCCTCATCTCCGCCTCCGACACACGCCCCGGCCAGTCGAAAGTACTGGGATCAACCTCCAGGGCACGAGGCCCGTATCGAGAGCCGATGGCTGGGCGACTCAGTTGTAAGCTCTTGCCCGAGCCGACAAAGGGGTTGTCGATGCTCGAGGTGTCGCTCTTGCACCGAAACCCAATGTTGCAGAAGGTACTGGGGTGCCAGCAACCCGAGGTTGTGAACCCGTGTCGAGCGCTGGAGTAGCTAGAGTGTGGGGCAGAGTGCCCACGGCGGGCACTGAGGTTGCTGCGTCCCAAAGAGGAAGACCTGTGCTGGGAGTTGGCGTTGCTGGATTGTAGAGTGAAAGGCCCCGTGGTAGAGTCGAGAGGCCAGGGGACCGATGCAGAGAACCCACACCGGGGACCGACCTTGGTAAGACCTGGGGTTGTGCACCTGGGATGGATGTTGGGGAGCCTCGAACTCGGGGTTGGGAACCCGTATTGAGTGACAGCTCTTTCGGAGTTTGGGTCGGAAGACCCGAGCAGAGTGCTGGGGACCCTTGACCCTGGGGTGGGAAACCCGTGCTAGGGGCAGGCTTGGCTGGGACTCGGAGCTGAGAGCCCGAGTCAGATGCTGAGGAGCCGCGAACTCGGGGTCGAGAGCCCATGTCGGGTGCCGGCTTGGCTGGGGCTCGGGGCTGGGGACCCGTGTAAAGAGCTGAGGAGCCATGGCCTCGGGGTGGAAGACCCGCGTGGAGAGCCGGCACGATTCGGACTCGGGGCTGAGAACCTAAGTGAGATACTGGTTAGTCGAGGACTCGGGGCAAGGAGCCGATGTCGGGTGCCGACTTAGCTGGAATTCGGGGTTGGAGACCCGAGCAAAATGCTGAGGTGGTGGCCGATACCCGGGGCACAAGGCCCGCATTAGAGATCGACTGGTGCTAGACCCGGGGGCTGACGCTTGCCCTGGCAGGAGATGATCTCGGGTCCCTACAGGGGCCGGTGGTGGAAGCCCCGAGCCTGATGCTCGGACGGGCCGCCGATGTTGGAGACAGGCGCGGCACGTCGACCGCACGAACAGGCGCAGGCACTGGGGGTAGCTGCGGAGCAGCCACGAGGACCGCACCCAAGGATTAGGGTGACCCAACGACAGGGCCGAAGCTGTCGAAAGCGATCGGCGTTGCCAAATAGCCCACTCGCACATGGGTGGCGATGACGATGGGGCCATAGGTGACGGCCGCCATGGTCACTGAAGCGCTGGATGCTGAGTTGGGGCGACGCTCGAAGACGGTCGCCGGGGGCGGTCCGGCTGTCGGAAGGCGTACTGCGAGCTGTCGGGAAATGCGCACGTGTGCCCCCCCTCTGCCTCTCCTGCAAGGACAAGAAAAAGGGCACCATGGCTTCAGGACTGGCATAGATTTCTCTTCAGCAGAAAGAAGAAAGACGGGAGACGTCCCACCGGGCGTGCCATCCTTTTTGTTGGGGTCTGGGATCGGTGACCGGGATGAGGGTAGGAATAAAGCGATAAAGGAAAACACGAGAGTTTGATGTATCTCGGGAATCCTCCTTCATGGCCGTATTCTTCTCACGACGGCACCGGGCACTCGCCTTTTACGGAAGGTCGGGAGGGGTCGAGTGGCACGAGGAGTTTCCAGGGGTTAGGGTAACTAGACCGGGGTGCGGGCGTGCCAGTCGATTTCTCAACAATCACCTATGGAATTGAAGGTTGACTGGGGGAGCGTCGCCAGGACGCGGCACGTGGGCTCGGGAGATCGGGCGACACGTGGAGAGAAGGGAGGTTCCACAAGTACGAGTGCACATGCGATTGTGGAGAATCATGTACTGGACGTCTTTCTCCACCGGCCGCAAACAGTCGGTGTTTATTTACAACGGATTGAATCTGGATAACTTCGTTCCGTGTTGAAGAGAAGCATGTATATGTCTGAAGTTATGGGTGGAGGGCTAGGGGCATTCCGCAGCTATAGGCGCGCGTTCGATTGGGAGGTGTAGCTTGCTGGAATCGGGGGTACTGGACACACACTAGGTGGTGCGGAGGAAGGCTGGAGCCCGGATACGGGCACAGAGGCATGCATTCAGGTGGGAACATTTTTCATGAGAGTCACGTGGGCTTTACAAGTGGCCGAGGAGGCCAAATTACTACTGGCGCAAGCCGCGGGATAATTTCGACACATAGGTCGGTCACCGGGTCAATGCATGACGAGGCGGATATCCGCGTGTTTTACAAAGGCTCTCCTCAAGGCGAGGGATGTGCTTGACTCGACGAGAGAGGACTAGACTGGGTGACTGGGGGAGATACTGGCTGGTGATCGGGCGAGGGCCAGACGCAGCTCGGGGTGAGCAGTCAGGCGCGGATCTCAAAGAGGCGAGTATCCCCATACTGGGAGGTCGAGGCTGGTCCCGGGGCTGTCGTTTTCGGGCCAGGGTCCAGGTCACTCGACTCAGAGGTTAGAGCAGTCGGTGGTCGGCTCGAGGCGAGCGATGGGCGCACGGTCCCCTGACGGAGGTAGGTGCGGCATCATGGCATATGTGTGGCCGATGTGTGGCCGATGTGTGGCCGTTGTAGGTTGTCATACGCGGGTAGACACGGGGTGCGGGTGTATTTGCCGTTATCACAACGCCTTATGTGTGACGGAGATGGACTTGTGTGCCATGGCTAAACGCCGTATGAGGGGAGTACGAGTGACATACCCACGGCACATGTAAGTCGATTAACAAGCCAACCGCGCACACTAAGCTCCTTGCGTCCGTCCTTACTTGCTGGAGGCGAGTAAGCCTGCATGCCTGCGTCAGAGTGACCTTGTATGCTTGCTTGTGTATGCATATGCATGCCCATGCCCCTTGAGCTCCTAAGAGATTTTTATAAGGGAAGATGAAGGGTCATGGAAGGGTTTAGGCGGACCAAGTTGAGGGCCAAACTTGGTCTGGGTAAACCCTTAGAAAATATTATTATTATTTTGTTGAACACTTGACCCGATGAGCTGGTAGCTAAGAACCTCCGTGTAATGCCCTCGCACCTCTAGGAAGAATAACAACACCTGAAAATCAGGGGTGAGCCACCTATCACTGCCTCAAAAGGGGTCCTGCAGAACCCCAACTGAAAATAATGGCGGTACAGAAAGCAACAACTACAGCAAGAACAATAGTAACAGTAGGAACAATAAATAAGGTGGCTGATAAAACCTCAGCTCTATAGCTACTCCTACTGGAATGAAACCCAACACCCCGATCCCATGGACGGGGGACCACCAGACAGGAACCACCATAGTCACTCTACTGGGAAAATGCCACGACACCCTGTCGTGGAGGCCTGTGCTCACGCACGAAGGCCCACACTGAAACCACGCGATTCGAGAACACAGCCATGACCTCGTCGTCATGAACTTAATGGCATCTAGGGGAAAGCCCTCAGTGATGCTCACCAGAAACCCTAGCCCTCAGCTCTGGGAAAACGCCTGAACTATGCATGAAACCTTGTCTCGCAGACGGGAAACCAAAACCCACGACACGATAATTCACGTCACATGACGGGAGTACCACCCACCAGAAGAACGACCGAATGCGTCCACTGATGACTTAGTACGCAGCCTTAGGTGTCTCGCTATGACGCCCCAGGCGGAGACTGAGACATCGTATAGTAACCAGGAACACGGAATAAGGACTAGCTAGGGTCGCGCTCATCAGCATAGGTCTGACACCTCCAGCCACGTATACACGCATAGACCATGCGCCCTAGGTCAGGCCCTCTAGCTGGTTCTTCCCCTGATTCCCAGATTCAGGCTGCGCGTGGGGGCCCTACGGTAACCAGCCTAACAATTGTCTTACTCGGGTCACACTCTCCACAACTCTCAAGTGGGTCCACACCCGCGTGCACAGGAAAGCTACGACTAGTGGGGGCTCACTAAACGTGAACACTGAAAACCACGCACGCACCCATCGCGAGTAACACAGAGTAACATGTGGCTTATGACCACCAAACTCTGGACAGCCCACTAGACCTAATAACTCAACGGTCCTTGAGTCACGAGACTCGGGTCAAGACCCTTGCACGTGACGACACAGTGTCATCAATCTGGCCTAATCTGTAGGTCTGAAACCATGGTGACACGATTCTCAAGGTAGCTCACAAGCCACCGAGTGGATCTCTCATCCACGGGACAAATAAAAAACTTCCAGCCCCAAGCTGGTCAACTGGACACACAGTCCAAGGCCATACACATAGCCCACTCGGAAACCACCTTTCGGAGAAAGCCATGACGTGCGAGGAAGGCCCACCGCATTGATACTGACTCACGACGACTCGATCTAACGCAAACACGAAAGCTCAAAACACACACGGGGTCACCTGGACCCCCAAGGCCCATGGCATGCTAATCGAGATAACACGGTACCTCTAGACACCCAAAAACACAGTCACGATCTCCACGGGGTGTCCGGGACACTCACAGGGTCATAGGTCAGTCATTGGGTCTCAACCAGACCGATCGGAGACCAACACAACGTAAAACGGACATGGCGGGCACGAAGAATAGCCTAGCAGTGCTCTCTGGACCGTGAGGGAGCCTAGCAGCCTCCTCCAGACTGCAAGGCTTGGCCTAGCGGTCCAGCTAGGACCGCCAGGACCCCAAAACATTTGAACCGCAAGCGGTCACCCCTGGACCGCCAAGCAGGGTGGCAGTCGTCTGCCTGGCCGCTAGACATAGCCGAGTGGTCAGTCGCAAGGCCGCTACCCCACTGACCTCAAACGATCAAAACACGAACAAACGATCATGCCTTGACCACTAAGTGATGGTTGACGATCTTCACCAGACCGCTAAGCCCTTTTGGCGGTCCATCGCACAACTACAAGGCTCGAACCGACATAGAGGGACCCCTAGCGGTCTCCAGAGGACCGCCTCACACCCTAGCGATCCCTGGAAGGACGGCTAGGTCGTCCCGAGCCCAAAAATGATGAAAATGGTGGACAACCCCATTTCGCGCCCCGTTCACACCCATATGAAGTGGAAAATAAGAGGAAACTAGTCTCCAACCTCTCTAGCACCGAGAGGACCCATTTAGATCCCAAAAATACGATCAAATCACTAGTTCCGACCCACACCCCAAAACATGCTATTTCCTCGAAAATGCTCAAATAAGCCCGCTCGGCTCACCACGGCCTACCAAAACCACGAAAATGAAAGTACGTGGGTTAAGGATCTTTCCCCCTACCTCCACTGAAGATTTCACACATCGAGGACGCTGATCCATCGTGAAACACCCACGAAACTCTCACCGGGCACCCGAACGTGTGCCCGAGCTCGTCGCGCCTCCACTGCCTCGATCCTTACCCCATCCTCGCACTCCTCACCCTCACGTCGTCCTTGTCTCACCCACCATCACCCTCGTCAGCCACCCAGAGGAGAGGGGGAGAGAAAGAGAAGAGAGAGAGTGAGAAAGGGAGAATGAGAGAAAGAGAGTGGGTGAAGGGGTTATATATAGAATGTCACGTCCCGAGATATGCAGCAGAAACAATCGGGAACGTGAACAGCCGGCATGGTAAGCCTCTTGTAATCAAGAATAATCAGAGTGCAAGAACAATCACACTAAGGTAATTGAAGAATAATTTGATGAACCTTCACTTTCATTAATAATCAAAATCTAAGTGCATGAAGTATTAATCTTCTTTAATTTGCTAGACTCAATAAAGGAAAAATTACAAAGACTCAATCTAGACATTATTGACTCCCTAAGTCTTCACTCTTCAATTGCTCTCGGACCCATCACTTGAATGATCAGAATCTGACTCACTGGTACTTCCTGAAAAGATTGAAAAGTAGGTAATGAGCACACTTGCCCAGTAGGTATCTTCGCATCAACATGAAGGCAATGTTAAAGTGATTAATGTTTAGGATGGTAGTCTGAGGTTGTGCATTGACTACCGCCAGCTGAATGAAGTGACCATTAAGAACAAGTATCCGTTGCCATGGATTGATGATTTGTTCGACCAGCTTCAGTCTGCTCGGGTATTCTCAAGGATTGATTTGCGGTCCGATTACTATCAGCTGAGGATTCGCGAGTCTGATGTGGAGAGGACTGTGTTCTGTTCAAGGTACGGGCATTATGAGTTCTTGGTGATGCCATTTAGGCTCACCAATACCCCAGTAGCCTTCATGGACTTGATCCAGAGGGTGTTCCGTCCCTATTTGGACTAGTTCGTGATCGTGTTTGTGGATGACATCCTTGTTTATTCACGATCTACGGAGGAGCATGCGTACCATTTGGGTGTGGTGCTGCAGACATTGCGAGATCACCAGTTGTATGCAAAGCTCAGTAAGTGCGAGTTCTGGCTTCGTGAGGTGCACTTTTTGGGGCATGTGATCTCTAGTGATGGTATTTTCATGGACCCCATCAAGGTCGAGGCAGTAATGTAGTGGCCGAGGCCGAGGTCTGTGATAGAGATCCAGAGTTTCTTGGGGATTGCTGGCTATTATCAAAGATTTATCCAAGATTTTTCTCGCATTGCGGGCCCGATGACTAGACTTACGTAGAAGGATGTGCCTTTTGTCTGGACTGATGAATGTGAGTAGAGTTTCAGGGAGCTAAAGAGATTACTCACCTCGGCTCTAGTGTTGGTCTTGCCTTATGGATTAGGAGATTTTGTGGTGTGTACAGATGCTTCCGGGTTCGGTTTGGGTGCTGTGTTGATGCAACATGGTAGAGTGGTGGCGTATGCTTCGCGATAGCTGAAGCCAGATGAGGGGAACTACCCTACCCATGAGCTTGAGTTAGCAGCTGTGATCTTCGCGTTGAAGATCTGGAGGCATTATCTGTACGATGAGAAGTTTAAGGTGTTCACTGACCATTAGAGTTTGAGGTATGTGTTCACTCAGAAGGACCTTAACCTCAGGCAGAGACATTGGATGGAGTATATGAAGGATTATGACTTCACCCTGTCTTATCAGCCGGGCAGGATGAATGTCGTTGATGATGCCTTGAGCCGTAAGGTCGTGGTCAGCGTGATGATGTTGAGGAAGTGGAGGCTCTGGGAACAAGTGCCAGAAGTGACATTCAGGCTCAAGGTTCCCCGAGAGCCAGGGTTGGCCATGCTTGCCAGCTTGACTGTCACCCCAGCCATCCGTCGTCAGGTGACAGAGGCTCAGCACGCAAACCTTGAGTTGCCCCGAATTTTGGCTATGGCCAATGTGAAGCTCAGCGAGCATAGTGCTGTGAGATTATGAGGTAGGCTGTACGTCCCAGCCGAGGAGCAGGTGAGACGTGCAGTGTTATTAGAGGCTCATGGGAGCAGATACACTGTGCATCTGGGTGCGATGAAGATGTATCGAAACCTGAGGAGATAGTTCTGGTGGCTTGGTATGAAGAGAGATATTGTTGAGTTCGTGGCCAGGTGCCTGACCTGTCAGCAGGTGAAGGTAGAGCACTAGCGACCTGGAGGTACGCTTCAGCCCTTGGAGGTTCCCGCGTGGAAATGGGACCACGTGACCACAGATTTTGTAGCAGGGTTGCCGAGGACTCCGAGTGGGCATGATAGCATTTGGTTACTTGTGGATAAGCTGACGAAGATGGCTCAGTTGTTACCGATCAGAGTCAGCAGGAGTGTGCCCAAGTTGGCACGACTTTATGTGGAGCGGATCGTACCTTTACATGGGATCCGCATTTCCATTGTGTCAGATTGAGATCCGCATTTCACTTCTAGATTCTAGAGGAGTTTTCAGAGAGCTCTAGGTACCGAGTTAGTCTTTAGCTCGACCTATCATCCTCAGTTGGACAGTCAGTCAGAGAGGACCATCCAGACGTTAGAAGACACGCTGAGGTCATGTTGCCTAGAGTGGCAGGGGAGTTGGATTCACCATCTACCATTGGTGGAGTTTGCCTATAACAACAGCTATCATTCGAGCATTGGGATGGCTCCCTATGAGGCGTTGTACGGGTGACCGTGTCGGACTCCACTTGATTGGTTTGAGGTTGGTGAGCGTGTTATGACGGGACCAGAGCTGGTGCAGCAGTGTGTGAATGTGGTACATTTGGTCCGTCAGAACATGTTGGTAGCTCAGAGTCGATAGAAGAGCTATGTCGATCGGAGAAGGCAACCCTTTAGTTTTATTGTCGGCGATCGAGTATTCTTGAGAGTTTCTCCTATGAAGGGGGTGATGTGCTTTGGCCGACATGGGAAGTTGAGTCCCCACTGTGTTGGCCCTTTTCCCATTGTAGAGCGCATTGGCGAGGTTGCTTATTAGTTGTAGTTACCCCCGGAGTTAGCAGCGGTGCATGACGTGTTCCATGTCTCCATGTTGTGGAAGTACATGCCCGATGGCTCTCATATTTTGGAGGTTTCCATTTGGCCCGAGGTGACTCCCGATTTGTCTCTTCCGGAGTTCCCCATCTGTATTGAGGATCAACGAGAGCAGCACCTACGGAACAAAGTTATTCTCCTGGTTAAGGTGGTGTGACAGCGGCACTCTGGCAGTGAGGCATCTTGGGAGCATGAGGATGAGATGCGTTAGCAGTTCCCTTACCTATTCGAGTGAGTTTTCCCCCTCTTCTTTTTCCCCTATGCTTTATTTTGAATTTCGAGGATGAAATTTATTTAAGGGGGGAGGGTTGTAATATCTCGGACCCTTTCAGATCCTTATTTTCGGGCCCCGGATGTGTTTTCTTGGAGCGTTCGACTCTGTCGTGTCCGGAATTACGTTTCAGGTATCTTTCGTGTTCGGATCGGCGCGATCTGGGGTCGTTTCGGAGGCCCGGAGGCGTTCCGCGACTTTTTCCGCGTGATTTTTCGATTTCCGGCCCGGTTTCTGGCGGAATCCTTTAGGATAATTGCCCAGGCTGAGAAGCCTGGCTATTTTGCAATTCCCGCAGCAGTGCCGACAACCACTCCCTTGCCTCCGGGCAAGAAGAGGAAGACTTCTGCAGTCAAGGCTGCAATTGTGAAGGCCACGAAGGCCAAGAAGGCTCGTGTCCAACGAACTACTCCAGTAGTGACGGAGGCCGGGACCCCTCTTCCTGATATTCCTTCATTTGATGAGTTCACATCTCAGAAGGAGGCCGCCCAGGCGCCTACTGAGGGTAACATCAATAGCTTGCAGATGCACCTTCCATTATTTGCCTTACCAGCTCTTAAGGAGATCTCTAGGTTTGATTTCTTCTTTTTCTTGACACAGCCCAAGAGCAGATAGTGGTGCCTCTTGAGGAAGAGACCAGATTGCCCTCTCCTACACCGACTGGCGAGGCGGAGGGTAAGTATGCTTTCTCACCTTTCCCTTTACCTTTTGGTCGTTCTTCTATCATCCTTCTTAGGGACCTTTATTGCGGTGACAGCCGGAGAGAGGGCCGGAGTTACAACAGTAGCAGGAGACGTACCTTGGCCATAGGAGGGTCACAAGACCCAAATGAAACGGAGCATTGCCCCGACGAGGCGCGTAGTTGCCCGGTCCGCGTCCCGACATGCTCTGGAAGCGGCCGCTCAATCTGTGGATAGAGTGAAAATATCTTCCAGCAGCTCTACGACTGTCTCCGATGTGGAGGAAGAGGACATAGATTTCAGCGGCAGTGAAGAGGATGTCTCTAAATCAGAAGCATTGCCCATATTGACCAAAGGTCTTCTGCCATTCCCGCCTCCCAAACTGCTAGTGTTATCTTCCGAGGAGGAGTTGCAGGGAGAGTTTGCCGGTCTTGATACGGAAACAGACATAACTCCTCCCTTCATCACCTCAACTGCAGAGTTCCCATACCCCTTGCATTCTTTTGAGGACGTGGACCTTACAGTGAGCGTAAGTCCTTTTTACTTTGCTATTTCACCCATTTTTCATCTATTGCTTAAGGCTGTCTTGGTCTGTCCTCAGGAACCTGCTATTACTAGCCCGGTAACGAACGCCACTTCTGAGGCCACCTCATCTGAAGCCTTGGCTATCATTGCTGCATCGCCAGCAGCTTGTGCGGGTGCTTCAGAGATTATCCATCCTGTGTCAGTGAGGATACAATTTTCTATAGACCTGGCATCATTAGACCTGGGAGCCTCAGGGGACAGCTCCGTTCCCATCAGGGTTTCAGAATTAAGGGCCGAAGTAGACCCGGCCAGAGGTTGTGCATTTATACCGGCTACGGTGATGACCATTGCACCTGAGTTCGCGGTCCCTGTAGTAGCATCCATAGAAACTGAACCTCTATCCCTTCAGGTCGTATCCCCTGCGGTCCTATCACTGGCAAAGATGGCTGCTTCGGAAGAGGAGGCCGTGCAGGAGGCAACTATTGCAGCAATCGGTCTATTACTGATAACCAGCCTAGAAGTAGCTTCCATGGTTTCAGCATCAGAAGAGATGGTGCCTCAGGAGGAGAGCGTTGAAGGGGCGGGCTTTATCCCGAGGACCCATGAAGAAGCATCTCCAGAAACTGTAAGCTCCCCTTCTTCGAGTATCAGAGCAGCGGCCCATGACAAGGTGACAGCAAAGGAGGCCTCAGCCTTGTAGGAAATTACAGAGAGAGTCCAGTCAGCACTCCGAGCAGCTCTCCCGTCTTCTTCCTCCCAACCGGATGTCGCATTAAGGGCGGACATCGATAATGAGGTGACTTTTGAAGTCACCTCATCTGTCTCCTTCGGCTTCGCCTCATCCGAAAGTTTTGTGTGGCAGAACTTGGACATGCTGCGCCAGTTGGTGGAGTCTCAGCCTGGACTAACTTATCTGCAACTGAAGGAGATAGCCAACCGCTTCACCACTGGTCTGTAGGTGATGGGTTGTCCCTTAGAAACATGGGCCCAGCGCGTCTTGTTGCTGCTAAAATTTGTGCACTGCCAGGATTTCCTGGCGCGTGTTTCGACTGACAGGCTGGTAGCTCTGAGGTTGCAGAAGGTGGAGTGCCGATCTGAGCTGGAGAAGATGAGCCTCATGCTTCGGGAGCGTCAAGGCCAACTGCAGGCTTTGACTCAGTGGGAGCAGTCCATACGTGACCGAATGAGCATTCTGGAAGCTGAGCTGGCAAGTCTCCAGGCCGAACTATCGCAAATAGCGTCCTCTCGTCCACAGTTCGCAGAAGAAGTAGCCCTGCTGGAAGGCCAGGTGGCATCTCTTCAAGACGAATATGCTCGGCTGTAGGAGGAGGAGGCTCATTTACATGACTTGAGGGCTGCTCCGCATGTGTGCCTTCTGGCATTCGAGGACATATTTTGGCGCCAGTGAATGTCCTTTTTTTTCTTTCCCCCTTTTGTACTACCATTCCCTTTCAGGGAATACTTTTGTACTCCTTTCCTCTTTATACGACGAAAGAAATTTCATGCTGGTCTCATGTGTTTCTATTCTTCACTTATTGCATTATCATTACCTCATAGAGAGTTGGTAGCAGTTTTAGCAATCCTCATGCGGATAGCCCGTGTTAGCAGGAGAGCGTCCACCCTTTCAGAGAGAGGATGGGAAACTCACTCCACCGCGTGACGGTATCCGGAGGATGCTTAAACTAATTTTGTTGGTAATAGTGAATGTCTTTTCAGCCACATGTGCCGCCAGTGAATTTGTTTGCAGAAGAATAGGTGAAAAGGTTTAGGGTATCATCCGGAACAAACAAATGGTTCATTCCGGGTAGGCTTCCAAGCCGGTCGGGACAATGTGTCAATCGACCAGTGAATGGTGTTATCATCAATATTGGGTTTATATCAATGCAAAGACATATTATAGGTTTCATCAGAATAGACGTAAGGTCTAGACTGGGCAGACTTTATCGTAGGTGGGACATGAAAGGACATAGTCTGTGCATTAGATTGAGTCGGTGCAATCTTGGTTGTAGCACGTGACAAAGTCCGTGCAAAGTCTGTGCATGCATTCACCAAGTCAGTGCAAGCCTCGTTTCTGCACACGACCAAGTGGTTGCTCACCTTAGTTGAGTCAGTGCAATAGCTATTGCCGCATGTATTTGAGTCGATGCAACTTGTGCACCTTGCATATAGAGTCTGTGCATTTCTTCTTAGGTGAGTCGGTGCATAAAAGTTTCGTGAGTCAAGAGTCTATGGAAGCTTAGGCTCGCTACATAATAAGTTGTGCATCATTGCTCAAGCCACGTTAAGTCTGTGCAATACTTGTACTCTGCATTTACATAGTATGTGCATATGCATGCGTGCGAACACTGAATCAGTGCATCTGGGTGCAAATACCATGTTGAGTCTGTGCACTCCAGTTCTGACAATATATCAACTTCGTGCATTTCTTTATTTCTTGTCAAACTGTCTGACGCTGACCTTATGACTGATACTTGACAGGTGCCCTTTTCATGGAGTCTAAGGATGACACGTGATCCAAGAATGAAGGAGGTGCCAGGATCGTGACATGTGGAAAGTAGACAAGCTGGGATGCTGCCACGTGGCCACTAACTCCAGATCTGGATCAGGCGTTTGGGCGGGAATCCTGGTAACTGCACGCCCTACCTCTCCGTTGTCACCTATAAATAAGAAGATCCTCCTTCATGAGAAGACTGATTGATGTGACACAAATTATTCCTCAGACCTAGCAAGCAAGCGCAAACGGAACGGCGGACTCACTCGCGCGGATTTACTCGAGAAGCGCACACCCGGGTCCGTAGGTGGACCGGCGATGGGGATGAGGGTCCGAAGTGGGACCTCACTGTTCCGGGGTTTGGCTAGCTTGAGGCTGAATCTCTAAGGGTCCAAGGATGCCAAATTTTTAGGGGTGGCCGACACGCCGAGGGCGTGGGATGTAAGGGGTTGCTCTCACCTCGCTCCGCGGTGGTCACTCGATGTGCGGAAAGTTGTAACAGGCACTCACTCACCGTCCGACAGGCAACCAGAAATAATACTAAGCTAAGCAAAGAAGAACCAGTAGAGGAGAGTGGCCTGAAGCTCACCTGATCGGCGTGAGGATGTCGATCCCGACCGGAGATGAGGGCGAGCGGGGAGTGTTGGTTCCCCGCACACTGCGCCGATGAAGCTTGACCTGAAAACAGAATGGATACAGCACTACTCCTCATGCAGGAGGGAGTTCTTGGGGTGGGGGTTAAGGGGTTACAGCCAAAACTACCTCTACGCAGGGAGGAGCCTTCAGCCGGCCAAGCGGGGGGAGGGAAAAGACCGAAAAGAGACTAAACGGACGGACGGTGTCAGTTCTGCCTGCTTCTCAAACCACTGGACAGTTGGATGGAGAGGGCACTGCGCCACGGTCACTCTTGAACTCTAAATTACCTGAGACCAGGGCTAAAACTCTCCCACTTGACCCAGGAAGACGCCTGAATTTTCTTGGTTCACTCGGAGAAGGCCTCTGGTCGATGCTGGATTTGGAACAGAGCCGGACAGTTCTAGTTCTTGCCGCTCACACGGTGGTGTTGCTGGAAGAAGAAGTCGCCACAGACTGTCAGGAACTTGGTTGGAGGCATGACTGGTACTGAAACGACCGCGGACAAGCTTCATTTCATACGGGACTGACGGCAACCTCCGCTGATGTTAGGGATGATCATACTGGCCAGAATGGTGGGAGTGGTACAGTTCAAAAATTGGGGAACCATCCTGGCGCACTTCAGGGAGAAAATTCAAAAATCTTGCTGCTGAGATCCAAACTTCACTCCTCTTCTTGGGATGAAATAAGACTGGTAGAGGATGTTCCCAACCAAGTTTGACACCCAGATACGCTAAGGAGAGGCCGTGGTTGAATGTTCTCTGAGGCTCTGGTTGGCTGCCTGAGTGGTTTTGCACAGTCGAGGAAGAATTGCTGCCACGATAAGCTCGATGCTCGGATGACGACGAAACCACCTCGCCTGGAAAGCTCTCTAGAAGACCTTTCCAATTGTATATGATTTGCCACCAGATGGTTCTAGGAAGCCTCAGTGACGATGTGGCTTCCACGAACCCCAGATCTGTCTGCGAACTGGGTTGGGCAGGTTGGGGATAGGTGTTGCTTGTGGTGGTAAAGGGGGATTGGGATTGTAAAGGGGTGAGGGGCTAATGGCTGTGGATGCTGGAGGGGGATGATGGAGGTCGATGGAGGCTCAGAGGGGCAAGGGGGAAGGAGAGGAGGGCGGAGCTAGGCCTAGGGGTGGTGGGGGAGTTGGTTGGTGGTAGGGTGCGCCCAGGCCAAAGGGGGAATGGGGAGGGGAAGAGCTGGACGTCCAGCCAAGGGGAGGGGAGGTGGTGTGCGACCAGGGGTTGGGAGGGGGGCTGGGGAGGTCTCCAAGGGGGTGGAAGAGTTATGGCTGGGCTTGGGGAAGAGGGAGGAGTGCTTTGGGAGATGAATGGTTGCTTGGGGAAGAGGAAGGGTTGCTTGGGAGATGGGATTCTCCCTAGGGAAGATGAAAGGGTGTATGGGGAAGGGGGGGTCTTAATGAGGAGTGAATGGAGAGAGAGAGGGGTTTAATTGTGGAGGGAGGGGAGAGGAGAGAGAGAGGGGTTCGCCCCCTTCTTGGAGTGAGAGAGAGGAGAGAGATAAAGAGAGAGAGAAAGAGAGAGAGACAATTCCTTGGGTGGAAATTTCAAATATCTTTTCATTCAACTTTTTCATTCAAATATTCATTGCCCAAAATGGAGAGAGTGGGGTCCTATATATAGGGATCCCATAATTTACAAAAAGTCCATGATCTTTGGACTAATGATAAACAACCAACAAAAGGTGGGGAAGGGGGAGGGCGCCCATGGGCCAAGCCCACACAATTGGGCCCATTAACCACTCTGGCGCGCGCGCAAACGCTTCGACTACGTCCTCGTCTACGACGGCGACGGCGCCGTCCCCGTCAAGGCCGAGTTCGCGGCCATGTCCCGCTCCACCGACCTGTCTGACCACGCATCCATCCGCGTCGTCCGCTACCTGCCCAAGCCCTGAGGAGGCACCGATGAACCCGTTCGCCAAGGTCACCCACATCTACCGCGCCGTCCTGTACGTCCTGGCCGTCGCGTGTCCCGCGCTCGCTGCCGGGTTCGCTGCGATCGGTGACGCGTCCCCGGTGTGGCTGGTGTTCACCACCGCTGTCGTGTCCGCGCTGGCCGGTGGTGCCGCGCTGTCGCACCTGGACACGAGCGAGTAGGCCATGATCCGCGACTGGTGGTCCGCCGTCGCAGTCGTCGCCACGTGGGCGGTGCTGCTCGGGCTGGCTGCCGCGCTGATCGTGGTCGCCGCGCTGTGAACGTCCGCGCCGTCCTCAACGCCGCCTGGTGCGTGGCAGAGGGCGTCGGCTGCTTCGCGGGCGACCTGCTCGACCTCGTGTTCCCACCCGAGCCGTACCCGCCCGTCGACCTGCTGCCGGGCGACTGGACCGACTGACCCCTGCTGCACCACCCATCTAGAAGGAGCACCACCTCATGGCAATGAACTCGACCTTCCTCGGTGTCCTGCGTGATGCAGGCGAGGGCGTCATCACCCACATCGGTCTCGTCGATGCTGGCGGTGACGAGCTGGACTCCGGCTCGTATGCGCGCCAGGCCGTCACCTGGACCGACGACGGCACCAACATGCGGCCCAGCGCCGACCTCGTGTTCGACACGACCTCCGGTGACGTGGTCGCAGGATGGCGCGGCTACTCGGCCTCGACGTCGGGCACCGACTACGGCGGAGCGGCGCTGTCCCAGGTGACGTTCGCCAACGACGGCACCTACACGCTCCTGGCCGCGTCCACGAGCGTGAACATCTCCGCGTCCTGACGCTCGTCCCTGCTGACCCGAAGGTGGTGAGACGGTGACGACGGAGACGTTCAACTCGTCGACCACCTGGACGTGCCCGACCGGGGTCACCTCGGTCACCGTCGAGTGCGTCGCCGCCGGCGGTGGCGGTGGTTCTGGTCAGCAGACCATGAGCGGCGGCGGTGGCGGCGGTGGCGCGTATGCGTCATCGGTCGTCTCCGTCACGCCGGGCAACAACTACACGATCACGGTCGGCACCGGCGGCACGGGCGGCAACGCAGCGAACGGTGGCGACGGCGGAAACTCGTCGTTCGGCGCCTCGGTGGTCGTTGCCGCAGGCGGCAAGGGTGGCGTCCGCGCCACGTTGGGACTCGGACACGGCGCTGGCGGCGCTGGTGGTCTGGCGTCCGCGTCGACCGGCACCACTCGGACGTCCGGCACTGCAGGTGCGGGTGGCTCGACGGGTGACCCTGATGGCGGCGCAGCGGCGGCTCCGCTCGGCGGTGCTGGTGGTTCGTCCGGCAGTCCCGCCACGGCAGGCACAGCACCCGGCGGTGGCGGTGGTGGCGGCCTGTTCGTCTCTGGCCTCGCCCTCGGTGGCGCAGGCGCGAACGGTCGTGTCGTCCTCACCTACTCCTCCGCGCAACACGAGACCGGCGGATCGTCGGCTGCCGTGGCCGTCGGCACCAGCTCGAGTGGCCGGGCGCGGGAGGTCATCGCTGCCGGTGCTGCGGCACTCGTCGCGGTCGCTGTCGTCGGCGCTGGTGTCGCCCACGAGCACGGGTCGTCCGCCAGTGGCACGACCGTCACAGTCGGCGCGGTCGGCTCGGGTACCGCGCTCGAAGCCCGGTCGGGATCGTCGGCGACCGGCATCACCATCACCACGGCGGGCGCTGGAACCGCCAGCGAACAGGCGACCGGTGGGTCTGACACTGACCTCACTGTCGTCGCGACAGGCGCAGGTGGCGCGGTCGAGACCCCGACCGGTGGCAGCGACACTGCCGTCGACGTCGCCAGCGCGGGCGGCGGGACCAGCACCGAGGAGGCCGCAGGCGGTTCAGCGGCAGCCGTCATCGTCGGCGCGGTCGGTGCCGGGTCAGCCTCGACAGCAACCTCGGGAGGTTCACCCGCCCCGGTCACCGTCATCGCTGCAGGTGGCGGCGCCGGAAACGAGTCTGCTCAGGGCGGCTCAGTCGCCGCCGTCTCCCTCTCGGCTGTCGGTGGCGGACAGTCCAGCGAACCCGGCACAGGCGGATCCACTACGTCGGTCGTCGTCCAGCCCCTCGGCGCGGGCTCGTCCACCGAGGCTGCGGCGGGAGGCTCCGAGGCCAGCATCACCGTCGCAACGACCGGCGGCGGACAGTCGGCCGAGACCATCGCCGACGGCTCCGACACTCCGGTCACGATCGACGCGGACGGCAGCGGTCGCGCCGTCGAACACGCCACGAACGGGTCGGTCGCAGCCGTCACCGTCACGGCGTCCGGCGCGGGGACACCCAGCACTGGCGACTCCGGCGGCTCATCGACCACCGTCACGGCCACGGTCACCGGAGCGGGTAAGGCTGACGAGTCCGCCGACAGCGGCGGATCAGCCACCATCGCCGTCCACGCGACAGGAGGCGGACACGCTGGCGGCGCTGACACGACTGTCACGCCACCAGAACGCACCGTCCTCGTGGCGAAGCCAGACCGCACCGTCGCCGTCGAAGCAACTGACCGGCACCTCACCATCCCAGCCAGCAGCCGAAGGATCGGATTCCGCCCATGACGTTCGACGCCCTCAAGGACCCCGACGCCGTCCTGTCATTGGTCGGCAAACTCAAGCTGGCGGACCTGCCCGACTTCATCGCCACCTGCGCGCTGTTCGTCGGCAATGACAGCGGCCCCAAGCATATCGCCGCCGGCCTTGGCGTTCCGACGATCGGCATTCACTCGGGGATCGTCGATTCCCGCGAATGGGGACCGATTGGGGAGTTGGCGATAACAACATGTCTTCTTCTGTGAATGTTACATCCACCTTGGGCCGTGCCTCGGCAAAACAAGTTTTGAAGTAAGCTAGAGTTTGTAAGATACAATGAGGGCTTGACGAGTTCCTTCATCTAGTGAGAGTATCTCCCAGACGGTGAACCTTGTCGGGATTCTTCTGAGCTGCTCCATTATTCAGTTGATGGCATTGATGCTGGCCAACCTCATTTCTTCGGTCTTGACCCGTCTGCCATCATTCTGAACCTATGGTGCTGGCTTGCAAAGGGGTCTGCACCATTCATTAGGTGCTTTCTGGGTCTGTGGCGCCTATTGAGCCAGTTCCCCTCCTTGCATGAACTCAGCAAGGTTGGGAATGTTGTCATTCTCTTCTCTTGTTGGAGGAGGAATAGCTACGGGCGGGACTGGAGGACCGTTCACTCCTATCACCAGCTGACTTTGCAGGGAAGTTGGTTGTTTGCCATTCTTTGACAATAGGAACTCGGTGAATGAAGAGACGCTCTAGTCACTTGCAGCTCCAAGATAGAGGCTTAATGGAGGGGGAATCTCCATGCCCTTAACTTCAGGTTTGGGGACATGGTATGGTTGCTCTCCCTTGAACAGGATCTTGTGGTCGGCATATGGAGGATGTCCCCATTTCTTTCTCGACCTCATAGTGTACTGGGAAGTAGAGGTCTCAACCTGGTCAGCCTCCATCGACTTGGGGCAGATTTCCTCCTCTCCCCCATCCAAGGACAGGGCAGTGTCAAACAGTGCTATTATGGTGTTGCAAGATAGCACCACCTCACCCTTTCTCTTACTCCTGGACTTCCTTTTCTTCTTCCTCTTCTTTTCTTTATTGGTAGGTGGCTTCCCATGAGGGAATTCACCCCATAGAGGAGTCTCTACTTCTGCTTCAGCTTTGGCTTCAGCTTTGGGGGTGAGCTTGAGGGACTCAAAGTGTTCCCAAGAGACATACTCTTTCAACTCGACAGGTCAGACGTCAGACTGTTCATATTCCTCAAGCTTGTCGATGAGGACCTGGAGCTGCTTGACTGCAGGGCTGACATCCTTATGCACTCGCACTGGGGTAACCTTGTTCCTATTGTGGGTTAGGTGCATCGCGACTAGCCGGGGGGCCGTGTCGTGCCACACCGGGGTTACTGGTGGTGGTGCGGACCGTGGCGTGACACCTCTTACATTAATTCCCAAGCTGGGACAAGGTGCCTCTCGTCTTCTTCTTTTCCTCATCGGTGCGACCTGCCCTCCTTGGTCTTGGGCCGGTGCCAGAACGAAAGCTTCGTAAGTGTGCCAGGTGCTAGCCTCCGACAGCTCTTCGGGCAGTTGCTAGTATAATGACACCATGTTGATAGTCGTAGCCAGGTTAGGCATCTCGTGCCGCTGCAGGGGATCCACCTTGAGCTCTCCCATGTCTAGCTCTCCCTTCTTAATCAAAGACTCAATGACATCCTTATAGATGTAGCATTCCTCGATGGTATGTCCAATCATCTGATGATATGGGCAAAAGCGAGGGCCATCCTTCTTTCTCAAGTCACCAGGCCTCTTCAGCTCTGGGAGTGCAACCTTGTTGTATTTGGTAGCCCACTCAAACAAAACCCAGGTTTTATCCCAGGGGAAGGAGTAAAGCTTGCTTCTCATCTTCTCCCGCAGGGAGGGACCTTTTCGCCGCTCAGCGGACTTGGCCGGGAGGGGCTTGGTAGCTTCCTTGCCTTTGTCACTTTGCCTCTTAAAGGCCTTGAAGTCCACTACATGAACTTCTTGTGGCACCGATCTCTTCTCGACTATGCGAGTCCTCTGGTTTGACGTAGCAGGGGTGGAGGAGTATCGAGTGAGGAAAGCCTCGATTTCTACCATGATATTGTTTAGGCGGTCAAATGACTTGACCTCGATGCCGATCATCCTCTCCAGGACCACCTCCTTCAGATTCTACTTGCAAATCTACACCACATCTTCCTGGTGTAGCGAGCATTTACACCTCATGCAGAGGTTCCTCCACCTCTTGATGTAGTCCACCGCAGTTTCATCATTCCTCTACCTAGTAGCATAAAGTTTCACCATAATGACCTCGTGTTCAGCTATGTAGAACCTTTCCTTGAATTTCTTCTACATATCAGGCCAATCGATAATATACGAGGCAGGCAAACTTGAGTACCACTAGAAGGTGAGCCCTGTCAGTGTAGACTCGAAGAACTTTAGAAGGTAAGATTCATCTACGGCTAAGTCACCCGTGATGTTCATATAATAGGCAATGTACTCTCTGGGAGACCCTTGCCCATTGAATTTCTCGAACTTGGGTGGCTTGGTGATGCCTGGCAGTAACTTCTTAGCGGCGTGATGTGCTGGGTAGGGAACCTGCTACACGTCGAATGAGATGTGGCCATTGTCACCCCTCTTTGCCAACTTCATCTTTGTCATTTGTTCATCCATCAATCTGCTCACGACCACCGGGTCGGCTAGACTCGGGTAGAAATGGGCCGGCTGTGCAAGCAGCATTGTCAGCACTGTGTCCTGTGACGCAATGACGGACCCTTGGAAGGTGGAGGCCAAAGGAGGGGCTGGCACTACAGGTTGCGACTATTACAGAGGGGTGCCTCTGGTATAGTTAGGCACTGGCAAAGGCACCGTCACCTGTTGGGATGCTTCTGTGGTCTACTCGTTGCCCCCAGGGGCTTCGGGCAATGCTTCAGTCTACCTAGATGTGGACGGTTGAGGATTCCTTTCATTCTGTTGCTTCCTCAACAATTCGATCTCCTGTTGGTATCGCTGCATCATAAGCAGTATGGTAGGGTCGTTCATAGCAAGGTTCAGGGTCCCTCCCCTCTCTTCAATTGGAGCTTCTTCAGAGGAGGTAGACGGTAGTCTGCTAGTGTCCCCAGTAGTGATGACATTCAGGGTGACGACCGTTAGGGCTTCTTCGGGAGCAACATCTTCAGCGTGGACTTGTACTGCCTCGCTCGCTGCTCTTCTTCTCCTGGTGAGAGGACCCTACCTTTCGGCAAGCCTGGCTATCTCTTCGGGCTCAGTGGGTAGAGCCCCATATCGGCCGAATATCTCGGCCATGTTATAGGTGTAGATTCTTACATCTCTGCCCTTCCTTGATGTCCTTCTTGACGATCTGCCAGGGAAGGTCAGCCTATCAAAGACCGATCGTCGTGGTTGCACCTCCCTCTGGGGCAGAGATAGGTTGTAGTCTTCCGATACATTTCTTGATTCCGCGCTCGGTGGGGATCGAGGTTCCTTCTCTTCTGGGACATAGGCCATTGCTTGCAGCAACCTTTGACGTCCCAAGGGAGTGCTTGCCGGGCCATATAGGTAGGCCCTCATGACTTCCCCTACTCCATCCTATGGATGCAAGGAAATGTGCGTATGTGATGTCGCTCTGTCTTCAACATAGGGCTGGTAGGATGGATGCCTTGTCCTGGCAGTGTTGTAGCGGCGTCGAGAGCGCTGGTGACGGACGTCCCTCGATGGCAATGGGGAAATGCACACTGAGTGATTCTCCGAGTCTGCTAGCCCAATTTGATTCTCTCCCATCCGCCTCTTGTAACGGGCTTGTTCTGGCTCTACCGGAACCGATGGTGTAGTTCGGGTACCCTTGGGTACCAATACTTGCTTCTTCTTTGCCGATTGGTGGTTCGGCTGATTCCTTGGCCTTTGGGCCTTGTTCAGTTTCTTCTTATCTTCCTCTGCCAGTGGCTGGAATGAATTCTGCACCGGTGCAATTGGTACAATCTTGTCTGGGATCACTTCAGCTTGTCATATGTTCAAATGTGCTCGGACGCTGCCGATGATAACTAACCTACTAGAGTTATAGACCCAACCTCTAGAGGGAGCAGCATTTGCAAGGCCCCTGTGGAGCCTCCTACGGTGGGATGCCGACCCCTAGTTGGACGGGCCAGGGGAGAAGTGCACGTGGTGCACAAAGTAGATTGATGCCCCAGTCGAGACGCGCATGACGGTCACGGCCGGCGAGCGGCCAGTAGCAGTCTTGGTGGCCCCCTGAATGGCGACGTTGATCTCGATGACGTCGGACACCTCTACGTCCAATAGGTTCACGAAGGCTACCCCAAGGAAGTTGGGGAAGCCTACCACGTGAGGGAAGCTATCGAAGCGGACAGGGACGGCCACGTACCCATCCCAAACATGGCTCTCGACGACAAGCAGGCCGAAAGTCACTATCATTACTATTGTTTAAAAGGCAACCTGCATTTGCCAATTGAACAATTAGTATTTCAAGAAGGGGCTATAAGGCCCTCTGATCCGGTGAGGAGATGAAGGGTGATTTCTATCCCACCGGGCATGCCAGATTTGTGAATGCACTAAAATTCACATGTTATTTTATTCCTTTATTTAGTGCAAGGGTGTGCTAGTCACAAAGCGACAATTTGTTCGGGCTTCGTAGAAACTCTTGTGCGCCCTGTCTGACCGATCAGACGATTGTGTGGTTCGTGTCGGGACAAAAACCCGCCATACCATGAACGTCATGATGTTATTTAAATCTCCCTGGAGGGGAGAACACCCTTGATTAATTACCGAAAAGAGAGGACCCTATGGCCTAAAGAGTTGTAAACTAAATGAGGTTAAGAAAGCCTAGAGCTGCACTAAAGGGGCATCGTACTAACGGTGCAAAAGGTGAAACATATGTCGGTCACTTATAGACCATTTGGTATTCGGGCGGGCATCCATCTCAAAAAACATGATGAAAGCAGGAATAAACCCATACAGATGTCTGCCGGAGGTATGACAAGTTTAATATTTAATTCGAGAGTTGGTCGGATTAAAAGGATGTTGGCCCGAGCAGGGCTGACCTATGGCCATGCCAGGGAATAATTTCCAGGGTCCATAGTCAGTCGACATGGCAACGTTGGTATTCCTTTTATGGGGTCCCGGGGGAGAGGAAGTCTCCGAACGTGTATGCCACGAGGCTGCATTTTTTTATCCTGTTAGTTTAGTTCCACTTCTGTGTGAATTTTATCCTGTTTATGCCTCCTTATCATTTCCTCGCTTGGGCAGGAGTGCATGAATATCTGAGGTCGATGCCAGGAGGCTTGGGGTGAAGAGAGGTCGACGCAGGCAGTGGTCTAAGGTCGACTCAGAGAGGGATTATCTTGAAGAAGGGTCGACGAGGGTGTAGATATCCTTTCCTCCTAAAAGGTGATCGGCTAAGAAAGGAAAGGCAAATGTGAGTGTGTGTGAGTGAATGGCATAAAAGGAATGAAATAGTGCAAGCAATCAATCACTCACATGCACTGACAGGTTGTGATCGCCACCAAAATACCTAGTGCAAAAGAGGAGCACCACGTACCTTGGAAAAAGGAGACGGACAAGCCACACGCCTACAGGATGCAGCGCTGGTGCAGGAAGAAAATGGTCCTCAGGGGACCGCTTGACATCGAAGATGGCCGAACAATAGACCATTGCAAGCACTAAAGTGGAATGCGGGAAGAAAGCCTGACATGGAGGTTAGACGGTCTTCTGTCGGCCGCACACAGGATTGGGACGGTCCAATGGGGACCATTGATGCCTAAAGACGGTTTGAGATGAACAGCATAGAACCTCCAGATTCCAAGCCGTGGGAACTGATCCTCCACCCCTTCTAGCCGGTCAGGAGGGATGGGCCTCGCGCTAAAGCTCCGGTTGACCTACAAGACAACACGGATGACTAAGAAACATAACCCAAATTAGTTTATGGAAGTGCAATATCTATGAACGGAGATAAAAACTAAGTATGTAAACAGAATGGGGGATACCTGGGGTGGTTTTTAACCCCTAATGGGCGTGGAAAAATAATAGGAATGTGAGGAATGTGAGAATGATAGTGAAAAATGTGGATAAACGTTAGAAGGAAGGGGTGATGCAATGATGAACAAATGATAGAAAATGACCAAATGATGACTCAAAACATGGAAGAGATGGATTACTCCTTGAACCGAAGGCTTAATGGACGTGGAAAGCCTTCCTCCCTAGCTAGGATTCACTCAAGAATGCGGTAGCACCTCGAGGCGAATTCCAGAATCTCTCCCTTCGCGAGCTTAGGCTAAGGGTGCTATTTATAAACTCTTGAAAGCTACTAAAAAATCAAGCCTTTTTAATGATAATTAGCCTTTATTATCTAAATTAAAATTGTAGATAATGAACATAATTCCATAGTTGATGTAATTGGTATTGTTTCATCAATAAACCCAACGACCACAATACTCAGAAAAAATGGTACTGAAACGGTTAAAAGGACACTTCAGTTGAAGGACATGTCGGGTCGCAGTGTAGAGTTAACTCTATGGGGAAATTTTTGCAATGCAGAGGGCCAAAGAATACAAGAAATGTGCGACTCTGGTTTGTTGCCTGTCTTGGCAGTTAAGTCTGGCCGTGTCAGTGATTTTAGTGGGAAATCAGTTGGAACAATTTCTTCAAGCCAACTTATTGTAGATCCTGACCTTCCAGAGGCACAGAGGATACGCGAGTGGTATGATGGAGAAGGAAAGAATTCTGCCGCTGTTTCAATATCCAGAGACTCAACAATGATGGGAAGGATGGATGCACGGAAGAGTATTTCCCAAATCAAGGATGAGGATCTTGGAAGATCAGAAAAACCAGATTGGATAACCATAAGGGCAACCGTTACCTTTATAAAGGTTGATAATTTTTGCTACACAGCCTGTCCGCTGATGGTGGGAGATAGGCCATGCAATAAGAAGGTTAATAACAATGGAGATGGAAGATGGAGGTGTGAAAGATGTGATCAATCTTTTCCTGAATGTGACTACAGGTACCTTCTCCAACTCCAGATACAGGACCACACAGGCTTGACATGGGTTACTGCCTTTCAAGAATCTGGTGAGGAAATCATGGGTGTCACTGCCAAGGAACTGTATTTACTGAAATATGAAGAGCAAGATGATGCCAAATTCGCGGAAATTATCAGAAGAGTCCTCTTTAATGAATATTTGTTCAAGTTGAAAGTGAAGGAGGAAACGTTCAGTGATGAGCAACGTGTAAAGTGTACTGTCGTGAAAGCAGAAATGGTAAACCCATCATCAGAGTGCAGGTATCTTTTGAGTTTAGTTGACAAGCTCTCCGGGGGAGGAAGGATAGAGAATATTGGTTCTGAAGCTGGAAAGTCAAATGCCGGAGGTGGCGGCGTGGATTTGAAGGCCGGTGTATTTTCTGTTGGTAACACACCAAGAAGCAACAGCGGTATGGGTACGATGTATCAGGCAGAAGCACCGAAAGCCATGGGTCACTACGCGAGCACCCATGGCGAGACTCAGCTGCATGGTACTGGGGCAGGTGTGATGCAAGCTGTCTGTAACAGCTGTGGCTCTGTTGGTCATACCTCACGTAACTGTCCCAGGGCCATGAGGGGGCTGGACCAGCCAACGGCCGGTGGTCCTGTTGGCAGAACATCCCATATGCCAACTGATAATGGCAATAATGCCTCGGGTAACTGTTTTAAATGCCAACAGCCCGGGCATTGGGCTAGAGACTGCCCTGGAACTAGTGTTGCCCCTCCTCCTACCTACGGGAGCAACAATATGGCTGGCAGATATGGGTATCCGAAGCAAGAACTAGGGGGTTACTGAGCAATGTACAAGAACAACTCCATGATGCATGCCAGTGTCGAGGCCATTTGTAGATCTGTTATGAGGTGAGCCTGGTCGCCATTGTCTTTCTTTTATGTACATCAGAGGCTTACTTTTGCCAGATAGTTTCTTATTCTCCTCTATGTTTAGTGATTACTTGGGTGTAGCGTTAAGAAATGAGAGTTTGGAGTTAAACATTTCTGACTGGTGTCAGCACGGCAGCATTTCACTGCCTCTTTAGCTTTTTTATGTTTTAAAAGATGCTGCGACTATATTTTGTCAAGTGTCCACGGCTTTTCTAACATATCTGAATGTGTACAGTCGTGTGTGTTTGACTGGAACCTCCACGAGTTGCTTTGAAGTTTTAGGTCATTGGCAATCCTTGACGAAGGCTGTTCCAGGCATTGGTGTGCTCCGATTTCTTTTGGCAATCCCCAATGACTGACTCGGGGTGTTGGAGCTGCCTGAAGTATACATTTTTCTACATCATCGCGGATAAAATGGTTTGGATATCATGGGTTGTGACTTACTGGTAAGAGTTATCGCCGAAGCAGATAAATGGGATCGCAAGATCTGACGAGACTATCAAAATAAGTTGACGGAGAACTTCACCGTGTGGCTATAAATTGACAGGTGGATACGCAAGAACAAGATAGAAAATTCTCCCCTGTGGAAGCAATTTCTCATAAATGATGCCTCAAATGGTCGAACCCCTAGACAGGTGCCGTGGTGACTGAAAGGCACACGCGAAGTCTAGACCTCTGTGTCCTCTGTTGTCATACAAATAGGAGCGTGACGCAAATTTAACCGGTGACTGATCTGATTCAGTGTGACTCCAACAAGATTTAAAACTAGAGAAGATGAAGTCACATTGCTGGCTTCAAGATATGACAAAACCCGATAGAGAGGATGCCAAAAGCACAGACTTAAGAATGAAAATAGCAAAGATCAGCAATTTATAGGCACGCCCACTATTACATAACTATATATTTTATTTTATTATTTTTTTCGAGTTATTACAATCCCATTGAGGGCAGCCGGTTAATGAGATAAATTGTAGTGGCCACCGCATCAACCCAATAGGTTGATGGCACTAAGGAAGCAGCAAGCAAGGCAAGTGCTGTCTCCATGATGTGGCGATGCTTGAGTTCCGCCATGCCATTTTGTTCCAGTGTGTGGACAAGAAAGTCGATGGGAGATCCCCTATTCTTGAAGGTATTGTGAGAGCGATCGGTACTCCCCACCCTAGTTAGAGTGATGAGATAGAATTTTTGAATTGAAATAGCGGTCCACATGACGTTGAAAATGAATGAACACATCCAACGTATCAAATTTACGAACAAGAGGAAATAAGCACGTGAATTTACTCTAACAATCCACAAAGATTGCATAGAAACGATAACTAGATGATGGCGAAATCTAGGTAGGGCCCTACACATTGTGGAAGATTAATTCTAAAGGTTTATTGGAACATTTAGGAGAGATAGGTAAAGGAGATCAGTGACTCTTTGCTTGTTGGCAAGTGGAACAAACAGAACTGGAACTCAGCCAAAGATGAGGAAGACCATGTTTAGACACCACTTCTAGTACTATGTGCATTGTTGGATGACCCAAGCGTCGATGCCAAAGGGAAGAGGATGCTCGCTCACCAACAAATACATAAGCAGAAGGACGCGAGGGAGGAAGTTGAAGCTGGTAGAGACCATTGCGGAGCCGCCCATTGAGAAGGGCTTTCCTCGAAGCTCGATCCTTAACCACAACAAAATAAAGGTGAAATTTAAACACAACATTATTATCTCTTGTAAACTGATTGATAGATAACAAGTTTTTCAAAGTGGATGAAACATGCAATATTCCATTCAAGGAGAGGGGAGAGGAAGTAGAGGAAATAGAAGAGTCACTGGTGTGCGCAATGAACAAACTTGAACCATCTCTGAGATGCACTTGATCAGATCCATAATATGGGACTGGGTTGCCTAGGTGAAGGACATCCATAATGATGTGATGAGAGGCCTCGGAGTCGGGGTATCAGGTGGATGAAGATGTATGTGGGGCGCTGACATAGTAGGCAGAAGGGGTAGACTGAGGTGGAGGTACTCAATGGGATGCCACTATCTCTTAGAGCAATTGTCTGTAGAATGACCGAAAAAATGACAGATTTGACATTGAGTGCCACCGTGGCCACATCCACCAGATGGTGGGTGCCAACCACGATTGTGCCCATGGTCAGAATGGCCATGACCACGGCTGCTTGAGGACGACTGTGCACGTGTAGGATTATGCCGACGAGGAGGTGACCGTTGAGTTGTGTTGACAGTTGGGAAGGCCGGCTCTGAAGAAAGAGAAGTATGGTGTTGTAGCCACACTTCATGGGATATGAGCATGCTATGAAGATCCTCCAAGGAAAAATCATCAAGTCGATCTAGTGGTGATAGTGGGGATGAATGATTCAAAAGATGGGCCAAGGCCAGAAAGTAAATGCATAATAATGGCAGATGTGGAGAGTGGATCACCGATGGCATGGAGAGAGTTCGCCAAGGACTTGACACGTTGAAAGTATTCTGTGACTAATGATGTTCCCCGTTTGATGGTTTGAAGTTGGGTAAATAGTTATAGGGAGTGCGCCCGAGAGTGAGCGGCAAAGGCCCGTGCAAGATGCTCCCATACCTTATGAGATGTACCTAGGCCGATGACCAGAGGAAGAACCAGCTTGGTGATAGAGGAGATAAGCCAACTAAGAACCAACTGGTCTTTCTCAATCCACATATCATAAGCCAGGTTTAGAGTTGAGGAATTACCAGTCGAACCTGGCAGGTATTGTGGTGGACAAATGTCAAAGCCATCAACGATGCCAAGGAGGCGCTGGCTGCAAAAAAGAGGGAGAAGCTAACCATGCCAGAGGAGATAGTTGTCCGCGGTTAGCTTCGATGGGAGGTAATGAAGAATATTATTGAGAGGGAGGGAAGGTGAGGGCGGAGTGGATGTGACTGTAGGGGATGCAGCAACAGAGGAAGAGGTCACCGACGTGCTGACCACAAGAGTGGAAGGTGGTGAAAAACAATAGCAGTAGGATTAGAGAGAGGGCGATGAGCCTGTAGGCTCAGATACCATGAGAAGACACCTAGATACTCACAAAGAATAACTTGGAGAGAAGAGAACAGTGCCCTGTTCAAAACCACACTTTACAGGTGTGCATAGGATGTATATTTATATATATGTGATACAGGTTGTACAAGAGACTCAATGTGACACCAGGACACTTTCTATACACCCAACAGTAGGGATAAGATAATCATATGTAGAGTCCTAAGCAGAATCCCCACGCTAGAGTCTTAATCCCTGGAACAAACCTCCCGGATAATATACAACAGTACTTCCAATAGGATGATGGTAATCAACCTTTATCTCTAACAATCATATCCACCGCACCTGACCCTCTTATGCCAACAGGATGCAGTGCTTCGTATACTTGAGCATCTGCGTACAAAGGGCGTTAGAGACACGTAATTGACTTTGGAGAGCAAATAAAAATTGGTTAGGAGATTAGAGTTGTTAATCTTTTTCAACATCTCTCTGTGCTTGTCAAATTTCTCTCTCCCTGTGCTTGTCTACGTACATGGACATGTGGTGCATGGTTATCAGGCTCAGTAAATTTAGATCCGTAGTCAGCTACTGTAATGTCTCCTAGGTTGAGTTGAAGTAGAAAAGCTTCACCCCCATCTTATCTTGCATGTGCTCAAGAAAGAAGTTCTCACAAAAATCGTCCTAAAACTCCTCTGAATTAATGTCACCATCATCGTCATCAGTAATTTAAAATTAATGGCCCAACGTGCGCATCTCCACCAATCTCCTGAATATGCTTCTGAGGCATGAAAGTGGCATCTAACGTCTCTAAATCATGATGCACCCTGAGGATGCTGAGAAAATGGCGTTCATCACCGATTTCGGTGTATACTACTACACCCAGATGCCCTTTGGGTTGACGAACGCTGGAGCAACTTATCAGAGGCTAGTCAACCAAATCTTCGAGAGCCAGCTCGGCCGAAACGTCAAAGCTTACGTCGACGACATGCTCGTCAAGTCACCAAAAGTCGAGGACCATTTCTCTAACCTAACCGAGACCTTTCAGACCCTCTGAAGGTACAACATGAAACTTAATCCATCAAAGTGCACCTTCAGAGTTCAATTTGGAAAGTTCTTGGGGTTTTTAGTAACCCAGCGTGGGATCGAGGAAAATCCTGAGAAGATCTAAGCCATCTTGAACAAACGACAGCCAAAAAGCATTAATGAGGTCCATCGTTTGACGGGGAGGCATGCTGCGTTGAACCGCTTCTTGTCCCGCATTGCGGAGCGTTGCCTGCCTTTCTTCAAACTGTTGAAAAGGCCAAAGAGAGCTGCCCCAAACTTCACTTGGGACGAGGAATGTGAAAAGGCATTCACAGAGCTAAAGTAGTTTTTGACTACTCCGCTAATACTCTCGAAGCTCATTCCATGCGAAACCCTGTATCTATATCTCTCAACATCTCCCTCTACCGTTAGCTCGGTGTTGGCCCAAGATGACCGAGAGACTCAGAGGCTGATATATTACGTCAGCAAGGTACTCCTCGATGCCAAGAAAAGGTATCCCGCAACTAAGAAGCTCGTGCTAGAATTGGTAACCTCGGCAAAGTGCCTTCGGCCCTATTTTCAAGGGCATAGCATTCCGGTCCTCACCAGCGAGCCCTTGAAGAAGATTTTAGCTCACCCCGAGGCATCGAGGTGCCTCGTCAAATGGGTGATCATGCTCGAGGCGTATGATATTTCCTTTTGGCCTCGCACTGCCATCAAAGGACAAGCACTCGCAGACTTCATCGCAAAAAAAATTAGTCCTATTGATGAAATCCCCCTACCTACGGCTGGCTCGATCTGGGAAGTTTTCATTGATGGGTCCTCAAGCTCAGCCGACAGTTGGGTGGGAGTTCTGCTCAGCTCCCCAAAGGCGATCAAATTGTAGTATGCCTTAAAGTTTTAGTTCGCAGCATCCAACAGTACCTCGATCAGGATTCCTGGATCGACCTCTTCCCCTTCGTGTGCCTCGTTGGGCTTGGCAATGGTCCTCTCGGCAAAAGTAGGCACCTCCAGCGGAGGGATCGGTGATGTCGAGTGACGGGTGCCCTCGCTTGAAGGCTTCTCAGCCGTGCGAGGAATCTTCACCTTCTTCTGCCTCCTCCGCTCGACGATCATTACCTTCATCAAGGCTAACATTGGCCGTTCCTCGGGGTCTTTATGCTTGGACCCCCATCACTCCGGCTCCCCCCGGGAAGGATCTGCTTGCCCTTGTCTCGGGTAGAGGAGGGACCTTTGGCGACCAGAGGGGCATCTTGGGCAACCGCCACTGCTTTTTCTTCGGATTCAAGTTCCGAAGCCATTTGACGATTCCTGTACTGTCGGGAGAACACTTGGCAAGATGATACATGTAACTGAGCGTCTAGAATCCTTACCTCCGAGAAGCAGTGGGAGGCGACTGTAGTGCTGAAAATTGGCCTCAGACATCAGCTCCACGATCGACCACTGATGACTCTAAAGTATTTTAATCTCCTCCTTGATCTCCAAGGAGATCGTCAAATACTTCGCAGGAAGTACGGGTTGATAATTCTACAAAATGGGAAAATTTCAACTGAAATCTTTGCTGAACCCTACTCAAAAATATTGGGTCTTCCACCCCTTGTACGAGGAGTCCCGAGGTGAGAGGGTAACGCAACTCATCCCTCTCCTGGCCTGAAGGTAAAAGAAGCCCTTCCCGACCTGGGTATGCTCTTTCAGCTCATAAAAGACGTGAAAGAGGTCAAGGAATGCGGCGAGGCCACATATGCAACAGAGGATAATGAAGGAGAAAATGAAAGTGTAGGTGTTAGACACCAGCTGGATGGGAGCCAACTGGTAAAACGCCAATAGATTGATGACGAAGGGGTGGAGAGAAAGACGGAAACCACACTTCCAAGCTAGAAAGTAGCTGCAGAAAAGGCCCGAGCAAGTATCTACACTAGACTTATGGGGTTTAGCTGGAGAAGAGTAATACAACCAGGGAGTTGGTAGTGGATTTTGAGTTCTTTCACCTCTGGTTCGGTCAATTCACTATGGGGATAACTGCTAGACGTCAGAGCAGAGCTTCCTGCTCCTTGCTCAACTTCCTAGCCTCCGACTTCATCGTTGTGCTCTGCCATGGAAGATTGAAGAGAAGGTAGAGAGATGCTAGAACCAGATGAGCTGACATGGAAGGAAAGTTGACGAACCGCCTCCACGCTGATCTCTACTAGCTCTGTGAAAGTCTTGGCTATCTCTTGCTCTCTCTGATCACTCGCTCGGCCCATTAATCCCACTACGTGCTCTCAAAAGTGGAAAAAGGAGGAACATCCCTAACGGAGGAGGCGGGGAGCACTAGCATGGGAAATACTTATAAGATCTAAATGGCCCTAAGAAGAACTACCGTGACCCTTCAAACTCCAATAGAGGGCCCTCGAATCGATGTAGAGAAAGATCTAGAGAGAGAAAGAGAAATAAGAAAAGATGCAGAGAGAGAGGAGTAGAGAAATGTGGGATTTAAATCAACTTAAAATCAAAGAAAACTAATGTGAAAAACTGTGGGTGAATTGTGTAAAGAGAGAGGTGAGAGTTAGAGAGAGAAAGAGAAAGGGAGAGAGAGGGACCGTGAGAAGAGGGAGTGAGAGAGAGGGACCGTGAGAAGAGGGAGAGAGAGAGAGAGGCAGAGGGGGAGTGGAGTCGACTCCGCACCGGGGAGGAGTCGACGTGGGGCGGACCGGGGTGTGGATGTATCGTGAGGGAAACTACATATTCTTTAACTGACAGATAAGGTACCCATGCATGTACCAAGACCTCAGTTAATGAGCAGTTACACATTATTACATTTTCAAGAGTTCTCGTATTTTTGTTATTCATAGAACCGGACAACTGCTGCAAACACAAGACGCCCACGCACACAACGAATGAAAGAGTGCAACACAGACCCAGGAGCGAACTCCCACCTAGACTCCTGCTACACGTGGCGTTACATATCGCCGTCCCCAGGGTTCTGTGGCGTTACGTATCGTCGTCCCACAGAACGAACCAACCGAATGAATAGGTTTTGACCAGGGCATTATGTATCACCATCCCCTGGGATCTTTTACTTCCACGACGTTATGTATCGTCGTCCCACAGAAGGGACCGAAGTCCTACCTCACATAATGCTGTTATTTTCCATTCATAACACATACATTATATTCACATTCACATTCTTCCTTATTTTACAATACTAGTATGATACATTGTCATAACAACCATGCTTTCAAATGGTTTTCAGTGGACAAATCACAACATAAGCATACTTGATGTGGAAAGGAGCATGATAAGATTATTACATAAATGGGGACACGTTTATTTCAAAGCTACACATGTATAGAAAATCTCTTATAACTTCAAGTACAGAATTTCTCAGAGCATGAAATCTTCATAGTGAGGTACTAACGTAGTTTTTCATCATTTTCTAATTTTTTTAGATTTTTATAAATTAAAATGCCACTTCAAAACTCTCTTTTTCTAAGTTTCAGGAAATTAGGATAGAGCCTAGGTGCATCGACCTCATACTGACCTATCCCCAATGTGCGTCGACCTTATACTGACCTGTCCCCAATATGCATCGACCATATACTGGCCTGTGCCAAATGTGCATCGAGCTTATATTGGCCTGTACCCAATGTGCATCGACCTTATACTGGCCTGTGCCAAATGTGCATCGACCGTATATTGGCCTGTTCCTAATGTGCATCGATCTTCTACTGACTTGTGCCAAATGTGCATTGACCTTATATTGGATTGTCCCAAATGTGCATCGACCTGATACTGGCCTGTGCCAAATGTGCATCGACCTGATACTGGCCAAACCCCAATGTGCATCGACCGTGTACAGGCCAAACCCCAATGTGCATCGACCTTGTACAGGCCTAACCCCAATGTGCATCGACCTTATACAGGCCAAATCCCAATATGCATCGACCTTACCAAGGCCTGAACCAAATGTGCGTCGACCTCACCAAGGCCTGGACCAAATGTGCATCGACCTTACGAAGGCTTGGACCAAATGTGCATCGACCTTTCGAAGGTCTGAACCAAATGTGTGTCGACCTTGCCAAGGCCTGGACAAAATGTGCATCGACCTCACCAAGGCCTGGACCAAATGTGCATCGACCTTACTAAGGCCTGGACCAAATGTGCATCGACCTTACCAAGTTTTGATCCAAATGTGCGTCGAACTTGCCAAGGCCTAGACCAAATATGCATCGACCTCACCAAGGCCTCGACTAAATGTGCATCAACCTTACCAATGTCTAAGCTACATGTGCATTGACCTTACCATGGGTCTAAGCTATATGTGCATCAACCTTGCCATGGCCTAAACTATATGTGCATCGACCTTACCATGCCCAGCCCCCCCATGTGCACGGACATGTCCAGAGTCTAAGCAATATGTGCATCGACCTTGTACAGGCCTGACCCCAATGTGCATAGATCTATCTAGAGTCAAAGCAATATGTGCATCGACCTTACCATGGCCTGCCCTCATATGCACAGACCTGTCCAGAGGCCTTAAGCTCTGGTAGAGACTCAGGAAACCCGCGAGAGCCTGAAATTTGATGAAAAATAGAAAATGAACATGCTAGTCGATCCCATATACCCTTAGACCCTCTTTAAAGTGTAGAAAATATTTTGAAATCATTCTAATACATCATTAACCTCTAAATTTGAGGTTAGGTGCCTACCTTTAAAATGTTCAACCGATGATCCGGGGATGATATCCACACCCCAGATCCTCTTAAGCTTCACCCTTTCAATCTGGGGATGAGATCTACACCTCAAATCCTCCCAAGACCTTGTCTGTCGTCCTAGGAATTGCAGATCTGCCCTCCTACGCAGGGCCACGGTCCCTCACCTCTCTTCCTTACTCAAGAAGGGTAGAAGATGACAGAGGTTGATGGGAATGGTTGCTAAAGGCTTACCACCCTTGAAACCCACCTCCTTATATAGATTTTTAGCCTCCCAAGAACTTTTTCCATATCCTACAAGGCTCAGTCCATGCCCCCAAGGTTGCTGGCTTGAAGAGGAGTTAATGACAAGCACCCCTTCCGATTTGAACAGGTGTGACCCTTCGACCACTGGTAATAAGTGCTAGTGGGTGTGCTCTTCCGTTGGGAATTAGGTTTGAGTGTCTTCAGATGAAATCAAGAGAACTTCCAGATCTAACTTTGGGTCATGGCTTCATCACATTTCAGTATCCCTAGCCTGAGTTATGATTTTCATAATATGTTCATTTATTTTCCTGTGTTTCAGTTATGACCCTTCAATAGCCCGAGGTAATTTGGGTATAACCCTAGCATGCAGGTAGTATTTGGCTCGACCTCAATAGAGAAGATGTAGCTAACATCCCTTTCGAAGTTATGGCCTTGGTTTCATGTCATTTCATTCATCACAGATGAAGTTTTGAATTCCCCATTAATTATGTGTGAATTCACCCAATAGTTGCACCTCTTCGCGACAGCTGGCAGTAAAAGGCTTAAAACCTTGGGTTTTGACGTGAATTGGGTTTCCACCTTAACATAAGGGTTTGGGTTAAGGGCCCAATATTTCCAATGGGTCAAGTTTCACCTAAATTTGACCACCCTATAATAAGTTATGAATTTTCTAAGGACCCTTCAATAATCTATCTAGATTTCTCCGGGATCCAAGCTACACAGCACATGCATGGTCAGCACCGGGACTGTTCTTCCAGCCCGATCAGCAGCCAACTGGCTTGAAACAAGGCAGAGCCGAAGTCCCGCCGATAGGCGAAACAAGACAGGAATGCATCTATGAGGCCCTCAAAGTTGAAGAAGATGATGAAGGCTTTGTAGACCTACAGTCGGCTCCCCCAAAAATAGAAGATGGCGGTCAGGTCACTATTGATGAATTTGTTGAAATCAACCTCGACACCGAGGGCGATCCCAAGCCAACCTTCCTCAGTGCGCTCTTGTCACTTGAAGAGAGGGGGCAGTATGTGAAGCTACTCCAAGAATTCCGAGACTGCTTTGCTTGGAATTATAAGGAGATGCCAGGCCTTAGCCCTGTAGTTGCCCAACATATCCTGGCCATTGACCCTAAAGCCGAGCCGGTGAAGTAATCGCCCAGGCGAATGAGGCCCGAATTAGCAAGTCAAGTCTGCAAGGAGGTCGACAAGCTAAAAGATGTCGACTTCATAGCTGAAAATCAATATACCACATGGTTGGCAAACATTGTGCCTGTCAAGAAGAAAAATGGCCAGATCCAAATCTGTGTGGATTTTCGGGACCTGAATAAAGCCTGTCCGAAGGATAATTTTTCGGTGCCAATCACCGAAGTGATGATCGATGCCACCACCGGCCATGAGGCCTTGTCGTTCATGGACAGGTCATCCAGATACAGTCAGATCTGGATAGCAGAGCATGACAGAATTCACATAGCTTTCTGGTCACCTAAAGGGATTTTCCATTACAAGCGGATGCCCTTCGGCCTTAAGAATGCTGGCGCCACCTACTAGAGGGCGATGACAAAAATATTCAATGAGTTGCTTTATAGCAAAGTCAAGTGCTACATTGATGACTTGATCGTCAAAACAAAGAAGAGGGAGGATCATCCGGCTGACCTCAGAATTATATTTGAAAGGTTGTGCCTGCATGAACTAAAGATGCACCCGATGAAGTGCGCCTTTAGTGTCTCCGACGGGAAATTCCTGGGCTTCATCGTCAGATGTCGGGGAATTGAAATAGACCCTACAAAAATCAAGGCTATTCAGGAGCTGCTTCCTCCAAGGAACCTGACAAAATTATGGTCATTGCAAGGCCGGCTAGCCTACGTTCGTAGGTTTATCTCTAACCTGTCAGGGCGATGCCAGCCGTTCCATAAGTTAATGATGAAGGATGCCCCGTTCCAATGGAGCGAAGAATGCCAGAAAGCTTTTGACCAACTGAAAGAATATTTGAAGATCCCACCAGTCTTGGGGGCACCTGTTAAAGGGTGGCCGCTGATCTTGTACATAGCTGCCACTGAATGTTCCCTGGGAGCAATGTTGGCCCAAAGCAATAAAGAAGGAAAAGAACAAGCCTTGTACTACCTCAGCCGAAGGTTGGTCGGGGCCGAAGTAAAATACACACCTATTGAAAGAGTTTGTCTCGCTCTTGTGTTTGCAGCCAAGAAAATGTGGCACTACATGCTGTCACATGAAGTCAAACTGATATCGAGGGCTGACCTGGTCAAATATATGCTCTCCCAGCCAGTCTTGAAAGGGCGACTAGGCAAATGGGTTGTCATCCTCATGGAGTTTGACATTTCTTATGTGCCGCAAAAGGCCAGACCATTGTAGATTTCTTTACAGCACACCCGGTGCCTGAAAATTCTCCTCTGATCACAGAACTCCCCGAAGATGAAACTTTGGAGGTGGGCCAGATTCAACAAGCTAATTGGCAATTATATTTTGATGGTGCGTCGAGAACAGAAACACCCCCGTCCGGGCGAACAAGAATAAGAGCAGGGGCAGGCGTTGTCCTCAAATCCCCCGAAGGAGAGGTATTACACACCTCTTGCTCAATTAACAAAGCCTGCACAAACAATGAAGCAGAATATGAAGCCCTAATTATCAGTCTCCAGCTAGCTCTCCAGCTGGATATCCGTATGCTGCAAGTGTTTGGGGATTCAATGTTGATCGTCAGACAAATTCAGGGACAATTTGAAGTCCGAAAAGCCAAATTGTTGCCTTACCATGCCAAGGCGAAATAGCTCATGCAGAAGTTTTACTAGGTCGAAGTAAACCGCATCGGCCGAGGTCAGAATGTACAGGCCGATGCACTAGCAAAGCTAGCAAGCTCACTGGCAGTCCCGCCTAATGGATCACTCAACATACGGGTGATCAATAGACGACAGGTCCCCAGTATGATAGAGGAAGGTATAGGTGAAGAAGAGACTGAAGTGGCAACTGCAGAAACGGTCGGCTCATCTGACTGGTGTGAGCCCCTCATGAAATGGTTTAAATACCAGCAACTACCCAGGCAAAGGGAAGAAAAGATCAGGCTGATCTGAATGAAAGATTCCGATGAATTGAGGAGCGGAATCCTATTCTGAATTTTGGCAGATGCCAAGAAAAAGATACTCCTTCGATGCCTCTCAATAGAGGAAGCGTGGAGGGTGATGAAAGAAATACATGCTGGGTCAGCTGGAGCACATCAGGCTGGGCCGAAAATGAAAATTAAAATTAAAAAGCTGGGCTACTATTGGCCGACAATGTTCCACGACTGTTGTAAATATGCCAAGTCGTGTCAGAAGTGCCAAAAGCATGCAACGGTCCCCAAGCGGCCTCTAACACAGTTACATCCGACAGCACACAGTTGGCCTTTCGCCCAATGGGGAATAGACGTGGTGGGTCCATTTCTCCCATCCTCTTCGGGATGCAAGTATATTCTGGCAATAACAGATTACTTCTCCTGCTGGGCGGAGGCTGTAGCCCTGAAAGAAGTGACAGGAGAAATTGTGGCCCAATTTATCTGGAGAAATGTAATATTCTGGTTTGGCATTCCCAACCAGATTGTCTAAGACAACGGAATCCATATTCGGAATCAAAAGGTCTATAGATTGTCTTCTTCACACCCATTCTTAGAATCTGAAACACAGAGAGAAAATAGATAGGTAAGCTATCTAGAACTGATATGCAAAGAACTAATATGCTCCCTTAAGAAAGTAGTCTAGCCTTCCATCCAGTCACTAGCCTTAAGCCAATCTGTGCACCTAAGAACCCCTGGGGTTTAAGGGAGTCCCAAGTAGGAGATGAGGAAAGCTTCTATCTGATAGCCCGTAATACACACTGCCTTCTGAAGCATCATGTCCTCCATGTTAATCCCAACAATCAAGCTCATGTTGAAGTTACCCTTCAAGTCAGTGGTCTCCTTCAGCAATTCCAGCAAAGCTCTAGCCACATAGTTGCTGCTCATCCTCTGTCAGGAACAAAATTGTATCATCAGCATACTGCAAGTAGGTGACATAAAGACCACCTCTCCTCACGTGGAATCCCTTGATTAGATCTGCAGTCTCTGCTCTTTGCTATATCTTACTAAGAACATGAGCCACGAGCACGAAGAGTAGGGGAGACATAGGATATCCCTATCGGAGCCCCTTGCCACTATAGAAGAAAGAAGTTGGCTTCCCGTTGACTATAACAACAAATGAAGCAGAAGAAATATAAGTATGGATCCATCCAATCCATGTATCCCCAGACCCCCATCTTCTTCAACATATTAAACAAGCAAAGCCAACTAACCTTATCCTGAGCCTTCTCAAAATTCAACTTCAGGACTACCCTTTTTTATCTTTGGGTCTTCATGGCAAACAAACACTCATGAGCCACCACGAAATTATCCTGGATATGTCTCCCCCTCATGAACGGTCCTTGGAAGCAACTCACCACTCTGTCCATAATTCTCTCACGTCTCCCTGCCAACAACTGGGTGATGATCTCATAGGTGTCATTTAACAAATTGATATGCCTGAAGTCCCGAAACTTTTGGGCTTCTTGTTTCTTGGGGATGAGGACAAGGATGGTTTTGTTAATACCCCCAAGTGAGTCTTACCGTCCTGAAACTCTCTAATTGTAGCCAAAAGGTTAGGTCTGATGATATCCCAACACTATTGAAAGAAGGTCAAAGTGAATCCATTCGGACTTGGAACTTTGCCCCCTGCAAGAAAGAAGACTACCTAGCGAACCTCCTCCTCTGTGAAGCTTTAAGAGATGACGTCCCTCTCCTTTGGAGAAAGTTGGGGAAGGAGATCATCTGCAATCCTTGGCCTAAAGTGAGCCTCTTCAGAGAACAACTTGGGGTAGTAGTCTCTCGCCAGTCGCCTAATCTGCTTATCAAAAGAAATAGAGAGCTCACCCATCTTGATATAAGTGATGGTATTCACTTTTCTCTTTCCTGAGGCTGAGCCCTGGAAGTAAGAAGTATTCCTATCCCTCTTTTTGGTCCATCTGTCCCTCGATGTTTGCCTCCAGTAGATTTCCTCTCTGAAGAAGATCTCATCAAACTGATATCTCAAAGAATCCCTAAGGCTCTTGTCCGCTGCATCTGTAAATCTTGCCTCCTCCAAGCTGTTAAGGCCCTCACTCTACTGAAGAATTCTGTCCTTAGCTGCCCTATCCGGGACGATTTTGTCAGTCCCCCAGGTCTTACGAATTTAGGCAATATGCCTTAGTTTCAAAATCAGAATAACCATAGCAGATCTACCAGCAACCTGTGCATACCAAGCTCCCTTGATTGTGCCCATGAAGTCTGTCTCCTTGAACCAAAACTTCTCTAGTCTGAAAGTGAACCTCCTGTCCTGCAACCGGTTGGTATTCAAAAGGATAGGTTATTGTCCGACACAAATCTCGCCATAGGTAGCGCCTACACATGGGGATAGTGGTCCTCCCAATCAACATAAACCAAGAATATGTCCAACCTTGAGCAAGAAGCATCATCTTGAATGTTGGACCAAGTGAACTAACCATAAGCCATGCCAATGCCCACCAAGGCCGCCTGCTCAATGAAAGCATTAAAGTTCTCTATGTCCCCTGTATAGGCACTCTCTCCCGACCTCTCCCAAGGACCGCATTGAAATTCCCGCCAACACGCCATGGTCTTCCTGAGGAAAGGTGAAGGCTGACCAACTCCTCCCATAAAAGTCACTTTTCCTCCCTATTTTGTGGCCTGTGAACCCCTGTGAAGTCTTACGAGAAGCCATCCCTCACAAAAGTGAAGTGAAGGGAGATGGCCTACCTGCTCACCTGTCTGTCCAGCACCACCTCCTCAATCTCAAAGGGGTTCCAGAGGATCATAAATCCCCCGGACCTACCCTCTGTCAGGGACACAACACCCCTGTAAAGTCTAGCACTCTCTAACTCCCTCATGAGATCCTCACCATCCCCTTTACACTTGGTCTCTTGGATACAAAAGATGTTAACCTTACATCTCCGAATCAGCTACTTCACCGCCCTCTTCTTCTCCGCACCCTCCAGACCCCTCACGTTCTATGAGACAATCGTCATGAAGACACAGTGGTACTCCTCACCTCTCCCTCACCTCCCCCTCCCTTACTCCTCTCTGCTGAGCCCTCTCCTCCTGCAAAATAGCACACCACCTCTTACTGATTTTGGTGAATACGTCTCTCACATCTTTATCTGCCTTGGCTTCAAAAGGAGATGCCTACCTTATCGGCCAGTTCTCTCACCTGCTTCTCCATCATTTTTTGGACAATCCCCACCATCTCTCTCACTTCCTTCCTGCTTAGACGCCACATCCCCTTCTGCTCCTCCCCTGCGGTGAGCAGAGCCACAGGACCCTGCGGTAGAGCCGGAAGAGCTTCCCCACCGTCGAACAGAGCAGCCTCCTTTGTCGCCTGGACTTCAGAACCCTGGGGGAGATCGCCTGGAGCAGGCCCGGAGTCACCTAAATCTTAATTAACATACATGAATGTAAGCATTAGCATGTGATCTTTCATTTGGCACAGAAAGCCCCAAATTTTATAGCTCATACTCATTTATCTAAGAATTTAAATGAACATACAAACAGCAGGCGGTGGGACGGTGCACTCTGTATAACTAGTGCGAAGACATAAAATATCGTGAGTAAAATAAAGTGCTACTACACTACTCATTGTAACTGGTGCGGAGTCCCCTGATGCAATTACACGAGTTACAGATGCTACGACCGGAAGTCCAGCTTCGACCCGGGAATTGAAAGAGAACAAGTGCTGAAATAACTATATTGCAAAAACAAGTAGTTTTAAGTGTGTACCCAGCACAATAAGCATATTTCCCAGAGTCTCTCGTCAGCTCTTCAGAGGGTTCCAAACAGCTACCAGATAAATGTATGAAAAGAGACATGGGAAGGCATAATGTGGCAAGGCAGTTTCCGAAAGACTGATCAGAAAAGGTATCCTCAATATAATGATCAAAAAGCTATATGTACCGAAAAGACAATAGCATCTCTACCAAAAAGTGCTAAAACTGATAATCTTTAGAAACAAATAGATCCTTAACTCACAAGAAGGCATCACGTAATTCATGTACAGTAAGGAAAATAAAGAGGAAAAAAAATCCGATGCAATGTCTGCCTGACAAAAATAGCAGAACTGAGATAGATGAGACCAGTAGCAGCAAAGAGCATACGGTTGATTCATATCTGATGCGGCGGACATGAGATGTCAATTTTTCGTAATCTTCCTGCATGCAACATAAAAGATATTGCCATATCATTGAGTGTGCTTTCATAAGAAGTAACAACAATATTGCAAAAGAAATGCTTAACAGTGTTCACTTTGGAAATAATGGAGAATCAGATAATTACAATGGATGACGTAAGTGGTTTTTTGTTTGCCAGCACAATGCTGCAGCCAGAATCAATGACCTGCTTCAATACGTCCACGGTCTCAGAGCTGGCTGAGCAGTCAACAACTGCCAAGCCTGTAGGGGAAAAAACAACTTGATAACAGTGAAAATTGTAGTCACGAACACATTGGACTAATAAAAATAGCAGATGTATGCTCAGTGGTACTATACATGATGTAGCATTGCATAATGAATTTAATCATAGGCTGATCTTTGTTCAGATGTTTGACTTAAGGACTGCTGATGGAAAAACACTGAAGACAGAAATGTAATAGATGACTCAGATGTTCTACGGACCCGTTGATCTGCCAAGGAGGCCAGCAATATCAACAACCTGCATTATTGCTTCTCGATTGTTGAACACTGGTGCAGTCACCTGAAGTTGATCGATAAAAAAACCAAGAGTTACGAAAGAACCTCCAGTAACAACATACAAATTTGCCCTGTGATTTACACGTAAATACACAAGTACATATTGATATAGCAAGCTAAGTATGCACATTTGCATGCACACACACAGAGAGAGAGAGGGGGGGGAGGATAATAAAATGGCAGAGTTGAATTTAGCAAACTTAAGTTCTCAAAAGCATATCAATTTGGTCATATACTAAATAGACAATCATAAGACATAACCACATTAAAAGTGAAATTTGGATCAAGCATGCCTTAAAAGAAATGGCGATGAGAAGCAAGAGGTGGAACACAAATTGAGATAGAAGTGTGCTGAGATCTTGATCCATGCTTTATAGCTGTACAATGGACATGAGCCCCATGAAAAATCTGCAAGATATGAAGCAAGCCATCTATTTTATTTTATTAGCATTGATGTATTAGGGTAAGTGTGTGTTTAGGTTAACAAGGGTTAAGAAAGAATTTTCGTATCATTTAAATTTTATATTATAAGAGTGGATACCCGACCACAGCAGGTGGGGGTTGCTTGCTGGAAAAAAGTTTCTTCACCTGGGGTACGAGTCATCTAACTCATTTGCAAGTGACAGCAGAACGCTGACCACTTTCCGGCTCAAAGCCCTCCGGTATCAGGCTATTCTTCCTCTGATGTGAAGTTGATTGGCATGAGGCCATGTCTATCTTCATTTCACATTCAGTGTTTAAGTCTCTGTGATAATTACATGTATAACCCAAGAATCTTTCATATTCTACTCTTTACCCCTATACCCTTCAGATTTCATGTATACCCTCATAATAACCATATTTCTTCATAAATACCCCTGCCATTACCTACTGTTTATTTGATTTAATTTTAGCTAGATTAAGATGGAAAAATACTAATCTGTCCTTGTTTAATCTTCTCACATGATTACGATAGTGGCATATATACCCCTACATCTTTCATATTATCTTGCATACCCTTTTAAAACCTTATATGTTGCATGGTCAATGGAATATTCAGTTAACTTTTGATGGTGTTAGAGCATGAAGGGTATAACTGAACAATATTTCTTAATATGGGGGTATACATGACAATATCAAAAATATGAATACAGAGAAGAATACACAAAATTTTAGGGATATATATATAATTATCCCTAATTTTTTTCCCATCTATCTTGTTCCTCCCTCTTCTTCTCACTTTGTCATCTCCTGCTGTTCTTCCACCTCTGGTCATCATCTTCCTCCATTCATCAGAGTGGGAGAAAATATGCCCTCTATAAGGTTACGTATTTCTAAAAATCCCCCTGTACAATGTGTTTTCTTCCACCCGTTCCTAGATAGGTCTCTTGATGCTTCTGAATATGGATTTTAGCTGATGGGAGAGAGGCACTACACTGGACAGGGGCAAATGCTCCAGTTTCTGCTGCAGAAAGAGTACTTGATTTGTAATGTTGGGCAGGGTTTACCGTGGATTCTTGATTTTCTTGTTTACTTTCTCCCTTTGATCTTCTCCTGACAGGTCTCTTATTTTGTAGAAGTGGACTTCTTCTAAAAGGATCTTCATGGGATTCCTAGTTTAGCCTTCTTTCCTTTTGCCTCATTAAAACCTGATAGAAAGAAGATGATTAAGCATCGTTTAGGATCTTCCGATGTATTTAAATTCCTGTTATAAGGTGAGAAGATTCCTCCACGTGTCCTCATCCTATTAGCTCTTCCAGCCTAGGATCACGTGCCAGCCTTGACTTCCACGAGGATGTACAGTTCAAGGCTTCAGAAGGCTTGTGCGTTGACGCTGGCAGCCTATTTGTCACCTTTATCTCATATTTGTCGCTCGTAGAGACCATTTGTTACTCCTATTCACTTTAGTTGGCTAACGGTTCTTGCGCCGACTCCAAGAGCTTCTAGCGTCGACTCGGTCTTCTTGAGACCTTCTTCTTTAGCTATTTTTCACCCTTGTCTCCCCTTTTGCCAGCGTTAACAAGTTATTTGTCACCACTAATCCTTTATTTTTTACCGTGAAGGCCATTCTTCTTCCTTGTGCACTTCTTGACTTTTCCTGACATCGTTGGCCTCTTGTATTGCCTTTTCTCAATTATCTAAAGCCTAGTAGCATTCCCTTATCATGCAAGCAACCTGAAAACATCATTTGTTAAACCATTGCAGTCTGAAAATCAATGTAAAATGTGCGAAACATAAAGGATAAAATATGTAGTTTTGCATTTATGTATTTTTAGACTTAAAAACCAAATAACCTCATGTTGGTTTGACACCATCAAAACCAAACTATACCCAATAGTTCCCCCATCGATATCCCTTCTCTAAGAGTGCCCCTAGCCTTATAAAATGAAGCCTAAAACTACAGAGAACCTCATTTTGCTAAGGCGACCGACGACGTGCATGTTCGAGGGCGGGAACGATGAGTCTAGGAGGCAGTTTCATCTAGGGTTCCGGCGAGGTTGACATCCTTTCAACGCATCCAAGTTAGGTTCCTCTCAGGCCCAACTTTAATTAAAGCATACCATCGAATGCATCTTGATGTCCTTTTTTCATTGGTTGTAAAATGCCCAATTTATATTGAGTATACCGATCACTACAATAGCTTTTCTCGAGGTCTGTCAAGGCTTGCCAAAAGGTAGGGCTCAGGTCTAGATCGCGGACCACCAGAAACTGTGACTTGGAGACCACGACCGCGTGACCGACCGCCATCTCCTAGTGGGCTTGCCTTTTTAAACTGGGTCGAAGTGGATAGAATGTGGTCATTGACCGACCGCTACCATTTGGTAGTGGCCCTTCCTTGACCATTTTCTATCCTTGGGTTACATTTAGCTCACCATTTTTTTTCGTTGTGCTCTGATCAGAATAGACAACATGTTAGGGCTAGCAACGCACTTAATGATTTGGCTTTATAAAAGAACATCTAAATCTAACACTAGATTCAAATCATTGTTGCTTTAATGTCACCCTGCAAACAAGTAGATTAAATGCTGCTTAATCTATTCATGACTTTGAAAATTTTTGCAATACTTTCCCTTGCTTGACTAGTCATTGGTTACATTACTAGGATTGTTTGAGGGTCATGCCACTCCGTTGGTAATGGCATATCATTCACTCCCATTTTTCCCATTTCACACCTTTCATTCTTGTGATAGTTGGGACTCTCTGCCAGATATTCCTTCCGTCGGATCAGTACCGCTATCACTAGGCCTCCGTAAGATTCCAGAGTCTGAGATTCCCACTAAGACGTCGAATAGCCTGTACCCTGAAAGCTTGAACCCACCAACTCGACTGGATTTCATTTTGGGCAATCTGAGGTTGCGACTAAGTTCTGTCCAGTCCCATCCAGAATGCGGCCCTATGAGGACCGCTACCAAGAGGTAGCAACCAAAGATTGGCGGCATTTTTCTTCTATTCTGGCCTGTGCGCCAATTTTGTCCAGTCGACTGATCCTTGTTCCAGTCGACCTAGCCTTGTTTAAATCAACCTATGTCACCTCAATTGACCATGGTTATGTAGATGGAACCTTACTTCAGTCCAGTCATGTCCTAGGTCAACTGAGGACCTTGATTAGTCAACTGAACCTTGTCTTATGCCTTAACTGACCTGGTAATGACTTTCCTTGGACCGCCACCAATAGACCTTGGCTCCCCATGAACCATGTTCTTCTTCCATGCCTTGTTGTGCGTCGACCCGCTGATCTATTGAGTCAACGTAGGCCCTTGTTGCTTCCTTACTGATAGCAATTGTTTCTTAACCGCGACTTCAAGGCCGTGGTTCTATGAGGACTACGAGCATCCTTCCTGTTCAGTGAGTCGACCCCACCTGCCTGTGAGTTGACTCATGCCCCAATTGGTTTTCCCCGTTTGATAGCAGTTCTATCTAGACCGCTATCTCACTATAGCGGTCCCGTTTGATAGCTCAAGATAGAACGACAGAACATAGTGCATAGACTGCTGGGGTTGACACTTCTCAATTGATGAGGTCGACACACCTTTAGAGACAGTTTAGAACTAAGTGAGATCTACTGCACTAGACTACAGGGATCACATTAAACACCAACTGGGTGAATGAAGTGACTAACTGTGTGTGTGCTTTTGTGATCAACCAGAATTTCAAACATTAAGATTGGCTACTCATCGAACCCCTAGTGTGTGTGTGAACAATATGTTAATGTGTGTGATGGAGAACAATCAAGATTGCATACGTTGAAGCTAGCACACTAATCTGTGAGTGGGGATAGAAAATATGGAGCAATCACACAAGAGGCACAACCACTACATAGGAATTTTTAAGGTGGTTCAGTCTGCAAACCCGCAGACCTACATCCATCCCTCACCAAACCAGGTGAGGCTTTTCTACACTCTGCAAATGCAGCACGGGGACAAGTCCCTAACACACACGCTGCTACACAGCTTACAGGGACGAAGCCCACACACACATGAGAATAAGGTTCTCACAAGGATAGAGTCCTCACGCTACAAGAATGCAACACACGGGGATCCCCCCCCCCCCACACACACAAAAGAAAAACACACTACAAGTGCAGTACAAACATGGGGATAGACCCCCATTCATGCATACAACTGAGCACAGCTAATGACCCACCTGTCAACCCAAGATCGGTCCTCCCAGGCCCACTTGTATCCCTTTAGCTACCTGCGTAGAGTGGGCAATAATATCACTACTGTAATTATTGTAATTAATTATTTACTGAGAGTTACCGTACTTGGCCGGGGTCATAGTCCCCACGCCCGGACCGTGGAGGTAAACTCGCCACCCTCCTCGTAGTCTTTGCTTTGCTTATATATTTTTTATATGCCGCTGCATGCGATAGAAAATTAGCTCACCCAAATATTTATTCACCGCTGCGAGAGAGGGTTTATGGGCCTAGCTTGGTGGCAATACTTAAGAGCTCGACGTAGACAGAGTGCCTTGCGGTGAGGAAAAAGCTTATGGAGTCAGCTCGACGGGACTTGATGGGCAAAGTCTAAGAGCTCGGCAAGATTCTATGAGTTTTATGAACTCGGCCCCATGGGGCTAGGAAGATGTGCAAGAGCTCAGCGAGGGAAGAGTGCCACGGGCCAAGGGAAAGGTTTTTATGGGCCCAGTACAATGGAACTGATGGGCAACGTCTAGAGCTCAGCAAGGGTGGAATGCCACAAGCCAAGGGATAGGTTTTATGAGCCCAGCAGGGCAAGCTTGGTATCTCTTAGCGTGTTTGTGTAGCTGTTACGGTGAAATGTCGAAGGATGGCTAGGATGTATTGGTTATGAATGTGGGTTCCATACTGGGGGTAGAAGGTCAATCCCAGTGAGACTAATGGGAAGTATTTCGTAGGATAAGGAGCTGGCATAGTCGATGGATGTTTACTGGGTGACTTGGCTAGCGGATCCAGGCTAAGGACGGGAGTGGGATATCGATGCAAGCTTTACACCCCGGGACATGCGTCAGCTCAAGTGTCTAGACTGGATCAACAAGGATCCCTTTATAGCGGGGCGGTTGCTGCATGGCCGCTCCGAGTCGGCATCACCCCAGGGGACAGATGGCAGGTGGCAGTAGCCATGCACCAAGTCATCTTGTTGCTTCTTGTATTGTTGTCTTCAGCGGGGGTGCCTGAAATGTTGTAGCTCTTTGCAAAGATAGGCTTCTAGGGCTTGCACCATGTGCTGGTCTCTTGACATGCATGCCTCAGCAGTTGCGATTGCGGGGCCTTTTCAACTCCACAAATGGCGTCAGTGGCTTTAAGCTCCTATAGCTATGCGCCTTGCACTGCCTACAGTGATTTCAATTGAAGAAGCGACTGCAGGACGTACCCCGATTCCATAGTGCTAAATTGTATGGAGTAGCTTCCCAGGGAAGGAGAAATCCCATTCTATGATTTGAATGACATGTAGCAAATGGGTCCTCTAAGCGAGGAGCTAGAGATCTTTAGCAGTCGAGCTTGTTAAATAGTTAGCATCTGCAACGAGTTGTCCAGTTCATGGTGGGACGTTAGTGTGCCCTGAATAATTTTGTCCTCTCTTCTTTTTAGCTTTGGATGCCCCCAAGCTGGGGTGGATAGTCAGAGAGTTCATTCTCCCTTTTAATGCCCCCAAGCTGGGGTGGATAGATGAAGATGAGTTGTTCAAAGCATGTCTTTTCATTAGGTAGCTTGTTCGCTTCATAAGCAGTTGTGTAGGCAGATAGTAGCAAGGAAATCCGACCATTGGACTCCACCCTCTTCTCTTTTGTTGGTAGCCCCCAAGCAAGGAATAGAGTTTTCCTGTGCCTAGCGGCACCTCAGAGCATGATTTTAGCTGAGCATGTTTTCATTCTTGCCCCCCTTGCTTGGAGAGAGTTAGGCCTCCCTTATTGTGTGCTGGAGCGTGCAAAGCAGCGGTTACATCATGTCGGGTCTTTTCATTTGGGAAGAGACAATTCCCTATATCTTCATCATTTTACAGTTGACCCCGACATGGGTTGGCCCCATTCTTGAGTTGATGGCCTGAATAAAGCTGGCAGCGCATCGAGTGGCAAAACATTTTTTTGGGTCTTCAGTAGTTGCCCTGAAGATGGTGCAACAATTGCATTTTGTTCGGCTTCTTACCACAGCGAAGGGAGCTTGCAATGCACTTCAGAGGATGTGTTGTTCTAGCTGATATTGAGATGTCGTGTTGACCGCCATCTTAAAGATGGGCAACGGGTGAGGGCAAGGTGGGTCCACCCTATATTCTCCTAGCTACAATTCACCATTTTGGACTAAGTCTTCCATGATGTCTTTAAATGCATAGCATTCTTTGGTGAGATGCCCCCTCTTTCGGTGATAGGGGCAAAATCAAGGGTCGTCTCCTCTTTCGATGTCATTTGGTCTCTTGAGCTCAGGAAGGACGACCTTGTTGTACTCAAGGGCCCACTCAAATAGAATTTGCATCTTGTTTTGAGGAAAGGAGTATGGTCTTTTCATTCTTACTCTCAACGAGGGTGGTTTCTGCTCAACAGTCTTGGTAGCAGAAGGGCTAGCTGCCTCTTTTGATTTCTTCAGTTGACGCTCGAAGGCTTCAATGTTGTTTATTTCTTCTTGTGCTGGTCATTCTTTGACTGACTTATTCTTCTGAATTGGGGTGGCAGAAGCCTGGTGGTATTTGGCCTAAAAGGCTTCAATGTCAATTTCCACATCTTCTAACTGGTTGAAGGACTTGACTTCAAGGCCAATTACCCTTTGCAGGATCTCTTTCCTCAGATTGCACTTGCATAGCTGGACAACATCCTTGTAACTTGGTGGATGCTTACATTTCGCACTGAGATTCTTCCAATGTTGAATGTAGTCCGAAGTAGATTCATCATCTTTTTGTTTGATCATATATTACTCTACTTCGGTGACTTCTTCCTTGGTAGATTTTATCTCAGTTGCTTGTTCCATTGCTGGCTTGTTTGTTATGGCTGTCACCGCTAGATTCTCATGCAGGCCAACTGATTGTAGAGGTGGCATTGCATGAGATGTAGGAGCTGCCCCTTGACGTGCCTGGAGAGCTGAGGGGTACGCGGGGGCCGTCTACTGGGATCTAAAAGTAAGCCATTGTTTTATAAAATAACTTAAACATGGCATATATGTAATATAGAATACATTAGAAAATGAACATGCAACAATTAATATACCAGAGGGTGTAACGGTTTAACACTACCCCGTCACAAAGTGTGACGATCGAAGGGTGGTGCGCTACATGGACTGTGACGCACCTCCATGCGGCCGTTAAAGTCACCCGAATGTCTAAAATTCATAATTTTCCTACTACAGACTGTAACGCACCAAGAATGGCGCGCTAGGTGGCTCTGACAGTCGCACGATAGACTGTCAGGCCAACCGCCCTAGTGGGTCAACGAAGGGTCAAAGGGTTGTAACGGTCGAAGGTCCGACCGTTACCGAAGCTGTGACGCACCTATATTGGTCCGCCACAGTACTGTAACGCATCCAACGAGGAGCGTTACCAATGTAACGGTTCCTGGAAGGACCATTACACCGTCTGGGTTGCGAAACGGTGCAGGTCGAAATCAAATTGCCTCCCGATTGATCGAAATCGATGGGATTTTGCCGTAAAACCAGTTTTCTTGCCAAACCATGCATCCACAACAACATTCTACCACTATAAAACTCAACAACAATGTTCATGGTTGATTAAAACATAAAAACTATATTCATGACACGAAAAATGAGAAATAGACAATGGGCATGCTATAAAGACATAATAACGATGGGCATGGCATGGGGAATGCTCCTAGCGAGCTCGGGAATCTATCCCCCTACCTCGTTCGCGCCGATACCGCCGTTCGGACCGCATGCAAGGGAAGAACGTCCGCCGGTCCTCTCGTCCCGTCTCTCCTCCACACACCGCGAATCGCCTCGAGGTGGGCATCAACGCGCTCCACTCACCGCGAGGAATCTGTCGGTACCAATCCCGCCTCCATCCGCGGCTCGACTGGAGCACACCCCAAAGGAGAGAGAGGGGGAGCCACACGAGAGAGAGAGGGGGTGAGGGAGAGAGAGAAAAGTGAGTGGGAGAGAGAGATCGGTGGTGGGGAGAGAGAGAGGGTTAAAAATTCTTATAACATATTTTTTTTATTTTTAACCTTTTATTGCCATTTAACCCCAAAAGAACCAAAATTAGATAAATGCCCAATTAATTTATATAAATGCCTTAACTAATCTGATTAAATGTCAGAAAATAACCTAAAAATTCACAAAAATAGTCAAAATTCACAAAATAAAATTCAGATCCGAACCACTAAGGATCCGTTTACGGCACGGGCCTTACAGTCCCTCCCTCCTAATAGAAATTTCATCTTTGAAATTTAAAAGGAAGAACAAGGAGAGAACTAAAAGAATTTATACCTTATTCGAATAAAAAAAGAAATTGCTGACACATTTCATCCTCACGTTCCCATGTAGCTTTATTACCAGAGTGACGCTACCATTCAACCTTCACCAGAGGGATTACCTTATTTCTCAATCGTTGCTCACGATGATCTTTAATCCGAATCAGATACTCTGACATAGACAAATCTACAGTCACTTCAGGCCATACTGAATCATCTAAGACGTGAGATGCATCAGGAATGTACTTCCTCAACTGGGAACCATGAAACACATCATGGATTGCTTGCATCGCTGCTAACAACTGAAGTCAATAAGTCACTTGGCCCATACATTCTAGGAAAGGAAACAGACCAATGTAATAAGGACTAAGCTTTCCACGCTACCCAAACCCTATAACACCTTTCATCAGAGATATTTTTACAAACACCATATCTCCAGGCACAAATTGCAATAGTCACCTGTGTTGATCTGCATAGCTTTTCTGTCGACTCTAAGCTATCAACATTTTCTGCCTGATCAAGCGAACCATATCAGCACATTGCTGAACCATATCCAGTCCTGTCAACAACCGATCACTAGACTCAAACCAATTTAATGGTGTACGGCGAGAACGCCCATACAAAGCTTCATACGGTGCCATATTAATGTTGGAGTGATAGCTATTATTATAAGTAAATTCCACTAATGGCAAATGCTAACTCCACGAACCCTGCCAATCTAGGCAACATGATCGCAGTATATCTTCTAAAGTCTGAATAGTCCTCTCTGACTGACCATCAGATTGCGGATGATATGCTGAACTGAAAGCCAATTCTGTGCCCAACGCCTTTTGAAAGCTGCGCTAGAAGCCAGAAGTAAACCGTGGGTCATGATCTGACACAATAGATACTAGAATTCCATGCAATGGCACAATCTTTTCAACATAACACTCGGCCAATTTCTAAACACTCCAAGCAATTTTGATAGGTAACCATCTTGCTATCTTTGTCAGGCGATCAACTAACAGCCAGATTCCATCATAGCCCTGTGAAGTCCAGGGTAAACCCACAACAAAATCTGTCGTAATATGACCCCATTTTCACATCGGAATTTCTAAAGGTTGAAGCATTCCTCCAAGCTTTTGATGTTTGGCTTTTACCTGTTGGCATGTCAAACACTTAGATACAAACTCAACTACATCCTTTTTCATACCTAGCCACCAGAACTGCCATTTCAGATTCTGATACATCTTTTGAGTGTCAGGATGAATAGCATAACGGGATCCATGGGCTTCACACAAAATGGCATTTCTTAACAATTCATCAACTGGAACATACAACCTTCCTCTGAAGTTGACCACTAACTCATCATCAAACTCCACATCATGCATTAACACAATGCAGAATAATTCAGAATCTGCCTGCTGAGCTTCCCCAATCTGCTGATAGATAGCTGGAGTCATCACAAGAGTAGCACACACAGCTACCATCGAATCACACAGAATTTCCATGCTGAATGTCTCACAAGGAAACTGATCCCATAATTTCCATTCTTGAACCAGCAAATGACTGATTTACACTTTTCTACTTAGAGCATCAGCCATAACATTCATTTTACCTGGCTGGGTGGATTTCGCTGTTTCCCCGGGATCGTTGGGTTGTACCTTCCTCAGGTTGCCGCGCGTCTGCGACGGTTGGATCCAAAACCACCCCTCCATGCCCCACCGCCTTCCAGCGGCTCACTTTGTTGGGTTGGAGGGGGATGGCCCAGTTTGGTAATACACCTACTACTACAACAACAATATGAGATGTGTAATTATAATTGAGGTGTTCTAACTATGGCAAGGGAGCTGTGTTTTTCTTTTCTTTCTCCTTATAAATCATGAGAAGATTGTCCTAATTTTCTTGAAATAAAAAACTTTATGTCTGGAAGTTATTCATCTTGGTTGTGTGGAGTGTTTTGCACACGGGCCGACCATCTTCCTCAAGATCTGGCACAATGGATGCCCACCTGAGTTGGCACACATGACAACCCTTCGACATCCTCCTCATGATCTCGGGAGAATCATACAGTTGTGTAGAGATAGAAATCTGATTTATATGTCACATATCATCTTCTCTATTTATTTATCGGAGAAGTCATCTGGCACCCGTAAAAATTTACAAACATCAGAAGCAAAGGGCGTCAGAAGAAGTCTTGGACGTTACTTCAGGGGATAACCCTCTGATGCTTAAATCAGTAACTGTTTAAGAAAGGAGCAGAGAAGAGCGGGAGAGAGAATGTGATAGAGGTCGTTGTAGAAGATCTGAGAGACGTGTAGATCCTCCAGACGAGTGATCGTCGCTCCCAATGGTCACTCGGAGAGTGCTCGCTGGGTGATAAGGTCGTGCAGGAGGGATTTTCTCTCGGGACGTAGAATGGCATGGCCTCTCTTTCACAGTTGTAAGACTAATAGCTCTATTCTCTGTGTGTGACTTTTGGCAGAAATTCTACAGTGTCTTTCTCTCCTCTGTCAATGTTCCTTTTATAGGGGATTGTCCTGGCGTCGAAATCCTATCCCTTAGCAAGGAATGGCATAAGTAGTGGAGCAACGTTCCCCATGATCGTGGCGGGAGTTTTTCGTTGAGGGACGATTATCCCGAGGTCGGCCAATCCCTAGACGAATCTTATGGCACTTGTGGGGCGTGCTCGCCTGTTACGGGGTCGAAGTCAACGTCGTGAGAGGTAACAGTCGATCATCAGAGAGTTATCCGGCAGTCATTGTGCCCGAGTTGACGCCTTTCTTGTGCTGTCGAATTCGATGCTGAGTCGTAGTGGGCTGCGCCTTGACGGGCTGCGGTCGTCGGGCGCCCTTGAGCGCGTTACAGACCCTGAGTCGAATTGAACTCATGACAGATAGACCCGTTATAAATTGAGTCAGATTTACCCTCCTCAAGTTGATATACCAATTTAGATGAAGTATATATTTCATGTTAGACATAGATCTAAGGAGTTTATGGCGCCTTTTCATCCTTGGGGGGAGGTCTTGGGATCAAAATTCATCTCCCATGCACACATGTTTCGAGGGCCCACATACATATTTCGAGGGCTCATGCTCGAGTGCTCTCCGTGGGTGACAAAGTCCGAGCAGAATTTATTCTTTTCACGGTAGAAACTCTTGATGAAGATTAGTCACTTAATTAGGCAGAAATCTCACCTGTATAGGTAGAATTATCACAGCTATAAAAAAATATTTCCCTACTTATGAGAATACTCAAGTAGTAACTGTTCAGATTTGTGAATATTCCCACCAAAGAAAATTGTCGAAATGAATGCAGTTGGTCTTCCAAAGGACCATCTATTCACAAAGGTCGTTTAATAAGAGAGCTCAACGTAGGGGTAGCTCGATAATCCCACAAGTAAATGCGCACTTGTATCGGACTCGTATAGGGAGTGCAACAAGTTTATACGTCACTCGTCCCCCCTCTTTTTTTTACCATTTTACACCAAACTAAGGTGCAACACATAATCTCGCCTGCCTTTAGTTTTGACCGGGGGGGGGAGAGAGTCCGCTAACTAACACAGCAGTCAGTCCACCGGGCCCAAGTGCGTGTCCGAGGACGGTCCGACATCAACCGGTCGTAATGGGGATGGATAGACCTGTCGGTACTGGTCGCTGCTCTTCTTTCCACCCGCAAACAAGGGTATTGTGGTCACTTGGTGTGCCCTGACGTCAACTAACAGTTCAATTATTTTCCCACTGATATGCTGGATGGCCCCAAATCCGTTTTCCGCAATCCAAACGGATTACAGCTCAAACTTCATGTCCGTGGATGGGAAACTCGACAAAAATACGCTAAGAATGAGCAATTCTAGTGTTCTATTATTATTATTATTATTGTGACATTATTATTTATAAGCTCTCTGTGCACTTTTTACGGGAAAAACATTCTGAAAAAGGTATCCACTTGGTAATTATGGAACATTATATTAAAAAAATATCAATCTAAAAAAGCTTTACTGCGTGATCTTATTCAACGGAATGCTTTAATAAAAACAAATGTTGTTATTAAAGATGAATTTGAAACCGGCGACAGGAAGCTGCTAAATTTTGGGCACACATTTGGCCATGCTATCGAAAATACCTACAAACTTTCACATGGTTATGCCGTAGCTGTTGGGATGGTAATGGCCTGCATGATATCGGAAGCTTACGAGGGTTTTAAAGATACCAACCGTGTGGTTGAACTGATAAAGCAATATGGGTTGCCGGTACATCAATCCTATAGTGCAAAAAAAGTGATTGATGTAATGAAGGCTGATAAGAAGAAAGTAAAAGATGTGGATAACTCTGAAACAATTTCACGTGACTATGAAGTGCGTGATGCCTCTTCTACAACTCGTCCGGGTTGGATTGAAGATGCTGAAGTTTGGACTGCTCAAGAGAATATGGATGTTAAAAAATTCCGTTATTTCTCATTCGAGACAGAGCCGAAAGTAAACCGCGAAATCGCCTGTAACCTTGCTAAGGCAAATGTTCGTTCGGATATCGCTTCTGAAATCACAACTTATTTTAATGATGATAATTCTATTAGATAAACAAAATATAAAAGAATTTGAATTGAACACAAATTTTCTATTTCCAATGACAAAGGAGATGGCACTTGACATTGATGACATCTCTTCAATGTTGTACAAGAAGCTTATGGTTTTCTCTTCTCCTCCTCCTCCTTTGCTTCCTTCATTTTCTCTTCTTTTGACGAACTGGAGACACACCCCACCTCTACCCATTTCTGACTTTCCTAGTTTAGTTACCCGCTATTGCCTTCATTTCCCCTGTCCCCTTCTTTTTGCCCCTTTTTCCTTTTTCTGCAAAGTCACATTCCACCTCATAGTTCAATTAAATGAGCTCTATCATTGAGCTAAGATAGAATTAACACATGAAAATTGGTACCACTGTAGCTCTTTTCATAGTTTTAAAATTCTTTTCTGAACTACAAAGGCTTACACCTCATTGTGCCACCAGGCCATGCCTTGCGAGTCTTTCAGAAAGCGCCTCATGGATCACAATGGCCCAAAGACTTTAAACTGTCACCATTTCTGCAACAGATTGTGATTTTGGGGCTATATGGCTTCATCTTGATTGGCCAAAGCATAATCACAGAGGGAATGATGATCATATTCAAATAATGTCACTGCCAGCCCTACATCCTTCATTGCTTATGCTGTGGCTGCAAGCAGTCAAGAGCCCACTGGCCGATAGGAATTCTTGCACCTCCCCAGAAATAGCCTCAATAAATCTTATTGAGTTGCCAGTCACTGTAACACTAGCACAGATCCCATGGTCGGGAGCCCCCATGTGTATCACATCATCCAATGATGCTAGAGACTCCAGTAATCCCTTCACAATAACTGATGCTTGACTAGAGCATGATCCAGCCCAGACTTGGCGCCTACTGTTGGCAAACCAACAAGCACACCTCTATAATTAATGCCTCCATGAAGCCAATGCCAATATTATTGGGTTTGTCAACCTGCAACTCTGTGTGGAGATAGGGGTCTCAACATATGTACAAAGCCAGGGGCAAGTCATGCTCAGTTGCAAGGCAACTGTATCCACCTGTCATGCCCAACATTCAATCAGCCTGAAGGAGACACTATGTTGGACTTGACCATCTCAGTCTCTGTCCAACTAGGTGATCACTAGGCACCCAATACCATGTTCATCAGGACGTCCTGCAGGGCCTGTTCCCATGCAGAGGCATGTCAATCAGGATTGCGCCATCACACTTGACGAAGATAGAATGCACACTTTGCCCCCCTCATCACCCATTTGATCAATTCAGCTACCCCTTAGAATGGAACCTCCAATATGATCCACCTCATGGTGAGGATGATACCTATAGAATCTAATCCACCTCAAGGTGAGAATCCACCAATATCCACATCCCTTCCAGAAGATGCATAGGGTTACTGCCTGCCCTCCCAATACTCGACATAGCAGTTATCACCATCTCACAGCTGAAAAGCTGACCTGCCAGACAGTTAAGGGTCTAATTATGTCTTTTCAATCATGCCATATTATCTAATAAAAGAGCCTCTTGACCCACTTCCTATTGTATCAAAGCCCCAACAACCAACAACCTTTCTCAGCTCAATTAATGTGGCTGACTCGATCATCTTCTCCTTCCCTTAATCCTTCAGGGCTTCAACAACCCTCCCATTCCCTGGCATCATTGGCACTTCGCATCACTTCCAACCGCATTCAAATCTTTTTCTTGCCCACATTATAAACTAGAAAACCAATGGCTTACTAGGATCCTTGATACAAAATGGCCACTATCCTACACTGTCACCGACTCACCAAGAAGCGAGCCCAGAGATTCTCAATCTACACACCAGCTTGTTGATACGGCACACAAAACTCACCCATAGCCAGCACTGTTGCAATTTCCCTTCAAATATTTAAGGAATTAAGGGCGTCTCGATAAGCTTCATGCATGTACAGATTAAAGCTTCCAAATATGCCCCCTCTGGGTGACATTGTTCTACCATATCCACTCTCTCTTCCACAATCCTCTTTACCTCAGCAGCTCAATGAAAACATGTCCCTAAGAAGTTGCAAGAAAGCCTTGAACCCAGAGCCTCTATGTTGTAAACTCTTCATTGCAACCATCATTCATTTGTCAAAACCCATGTCACATCCCATGCATACCACTCCCTTTGCACTGGAGAATCAAGTGAGAAGTCAGCATGGTCCACCTCCCGACTGACTTCCTATGCTAAAAGAGTAATCGAGGACGTCCCTGCCAATCTCATCCCAGATATCCTAAGCTACCCAAGGATGGCCCTGCTATTCACGTGTTGGACAGACAAATGGTGAAGAGCATTGCAGCACCTAATCTACCTATGCAAAGGAGTAAAACTCTAGAGTCAGCCCTATCAAGCATTCTCCCGCTTCCCCTTCCACAACTGCTTCCAGCCTTCTCCCCTCACCATCCTTGAGGAGAGGCAGAATAGGGCATGATGCAACAATTGGTACAACCTAGAGGATAGTAAATTTACATGAGATACTCTGGAATGCCACAACAAAAAGCTTTCAGAAGAAGAATGGGCTATTTTTTCACTCCCTTCCCTAACGGCAGTAAATATATTGGGAAAATTACCTGCATACCCCCTGAAAAGTTCACGAATTACTGCTATACCCCTACCCTTATGGTATCTAACCGTAAACTCCAAAATCTCTTTACCCGAGTAGCCATGCCCCTGAGATTACTTCCTATCCTGAAGGCGGTAACTCGCGTATGTGAGATTACCATTTTGCCCCAGTTTTGTTGGAGGAGAGAGAAAGAATGACGGGAAAGAGAAACAGGAAGGGGGAGACCGGAGGTCGCGACGGGTACAGTGCATCGGCAAGAGAGAGAGAGAACCCATCGGAGTGCCACCTCCCCGCCAAGAGTCCTCCCTACAACCCACCCCCTCCCCACCAGAGCCGCCACTTTGGATATTAGCTTTATTTCATGCAACAACATATAGTGCTAGAGTTTCTTGACTACGAAGACTAGAGCTAAGCAGATCTTCTCGATAAAGGTGTATTTCTCTTCACTTCTGACCAGCCTTCGGCTGAGATAGTAAATGGCTTGTTCTTTTCCTTCTTCATTATTTCAAGCCAACATTACCCCCAGAGAGTAATGTGTGGCCGCTATATATAGAATCATTTGCCGCCCTTTCACCGGTGCGCCAAGCACAGGAGGAGTCTTTAGATAATCTTTCAGCTTGTCAAAAGTCATTTGACACTCTTCATCCAAATAAAAGGGGACATCCTTCATCATTAATTTGTGAAAGGGGTGACACTAACCTGATAAATTGGATATGAACCGCTGAATATAAGCCAGACGACCTTGCAAGGATCTCACCTCGGAGAGGTTCCTTGGCGGTGGCAACTCCTAGATTGCTTTAATCTTTCCAGGGTCTATCTCAATCCCCTGATATCTAACAATGAAACCCAAAAATTTACCACTGGATACTCTGAAGGCGGATTTAATGGGATTCATTTTAAACTCGTATTGCCTGAGCCTTTGAAATATGACTCGGAGGTCTTGCAGTTGGTCTTCCTTTCTTCTGGTCTTGACTACCAGGTCATCTATATAACATTCGACCTTGTGGTAGAGCAACTCATCAAAGATTCTGGTCATTGCTCGTTGGTAAGTTGCACCAGCGTTCTTCAGTCCAAATGGCATCCTTTTGCAGTGGTAGATGCCCTTGGGGGTTCGGAAGGTAGTGTGGACCCAGTCATGCTCTATGATCCATATTTGGTTGTAACTGGATGATCCATCCATAAATGACAAAGTCTCGTGACCAGTTGTAGCATCAATCATGACTTCTGTTATTGGCATTGGGTAGTCATCCTTTGGACACGCCTTATTTAGATCTCGAAAGTCAACACATATCGGGATCTTCCCATTCTTCTTATTTACGGGCACAATATTGGCCAACCAAGTTGTATATTGGCTCTCTTTGACAAAACCCACATCGATGAGCTTGTCAACCTCTTTGCATATCTGTGTGATAAGCTTCGGCCTCATACACCATGGTGGCTATTTTACTAGCTCCACTTCGAGATTTATAGCCAACTCATGTTGTGAAACTATTGAGCTAAGTCCTAGCATCTCCTTGTAGCTCCAGGCAAAGTAATCCTAAAATTCCTGTAGCAACTGGATGCATAGTTTCTTCTCTTTCGAGGAGAGCTAGGCACTGAGGAAGGTTGGCCTGGGATCATCCTCACCTCACAAATTGGCTTCTATTAGTTCATCAATCGTGGCTTGGCCATCGTCTTCAATTTTTGGGGGCATCGGCTGAAGATCGATGAAATCTTGGATATCATCGTCGAGTTCTAGTACCTCAATGTCTTCGTTGTGTTGTCCTTGAACCTCCTCAGGGACTCCCAATTCAGCCTGTGGCAAAGGTGCAAGCCATCCTGCCAGTGGGTCTTTTGCAGCCTTGACTTCAGCTGGTGTGTCAACAACTTCGAGGGGCTAGCATTTTTTTATTACTGGCTCAGAGGGAAGGCATTTCAACCTGGCCATGCATAAGACTGATTCTGCTGCCACATTGCCTTGAGCTGCTACATCTTCTGTGGAGATGGCATGTTCCTTCTTAACCATAGCTTCAATGACAGGTATTGTCCGATCGGTTTCACCAGAAACTTCTTCGATCGGTCTGGGGTGTGCTGGTATCATCGCCAAGGGAGGGCTACGGGAGAAGCAAGCCCCTCCTTCTTCGGTGTCTTCAGCTTCACTATTGTTTGCCATGCCAAATTAGGCTTGCAAAGTTGTTTCTTCATAGTAAACTTGTTCCCAGCATTTGCAGGAAGTAACAGTTTTTGATTCTTGGCCTTCTAGTCGAGGTGACGTGGCATGTTCAGCTTCTATAGGGTACTCATCATAAGTTGTCCCTGGTGGACTATCATTTGCTGAAAAGAAGGCAGAGATGGTGTCCACCTCATAACGCCCACTGTATTAATATTCTTCATGGGTAAAGCCCAATCTCGGGTGCTGGGAAATACACCTTAGCTCCTTGTCTAGGCTGGCGAGATACCAAAGCCTTTTGAATGCTTCTCTTTCTATGTGGGGCTAACCAAAGGGGATGTGTCGCTTAATGAACACTCTAGCCACCCTCTCTGATGTGAATGTTAGCCCACGAATAGGGACTGTTAGGTTTTCTAGATCATTAGGAATGTGACAGTCAGTATCCTCTTGTACAGCATGCTCTTCAACAGTGTAAAGTAGGATGTTGGGGCCTTCAGGCTGTGCTAGCTCGAGTGTCTTGAGAGGTATGATAGTGGGATGATTGAGGCTGGCTGTCGGCTTGACAAGACCCTCAGGGATCTTGATGTGGCCGTAGTGCTTGTCGACCTTGGCTTCATTCACTTTAGGGTAAGCGACGGGAGGTGCAGCTCTGCCCATGTCCCCTATGCTGGCGATGTGTGACACCATTCTAGGGCTGACATATCCTACCGGTGGTGGTGGAAACCAGTCATCGCCAGAGGCACTTTTTGTTGCCTTGGTAGGAGCCTTTGTCTTGGGGGTCTTTCATCCCTGTTCCACGTACAAAGAGGCATCAAGTAGGTGACACTCAAATACCTCGAATGAATGGAGGTCAGTAAATATCCTCTCCTCCTTTCCACCTTGATTATACTTGATACATTGGTGCAATGTAGATGGCACCACTAAATTCTCAGGCAATCAAGGTCGGCTGAGCAATGCTTTATACGAGGTGCTAGAGTTGATAACATGAAACTGTACCTTCGTGGTAAAATCTACCATGCTGAGGGTGAACTCTACCACTCCCAATGGTACTTAAAACTTTTGGTTGAAGCTGGCGATATGCATATCTCTGACCTTATCAAGGTGTACACCAAGGGTATCGGACCTGACTCCTACACAGGGCATGTTGACAAGGGTCCCTGAATTCGCCCTTGCCAAGTGGGATTTGTCAGCCAGTAATGTCCACACAGAGAAGCCATCATTTGGTCTCTTCTTGGCCCCGTTGAAGTGGGGATTCTGCAAGGAGCTTTTCTTGTTGGATTGTTTGTGATATGGTTCAAGCATCAGATTACTGTTGGATGGTTCACCGACTTGAAAGCCGCAGACTCTCTTAGGTTAATCATTTGGTATGTTCTTGGCCCCGTTGAAGTGGGGATTCTACAAGGAGCTATTCTTGTTGGATTGTTTGGTGATGCGGTTCAAGCATCAGATTATCATTGGATGGTTCACCGACTTGAAAGTCGCAGACTCTCTTAGGTTTCGGGCCGGAGGTGTTGAATTTACAGATTATATGCTTCATAACTATGGCCCAATTCTGATGACCGCCGAGGTATACCACAGTGTGTATGAGTCCCACTTTTGCTACCCTATCTCCAACGGACTTTGCTGCAACATGATAGAGACCTTCTGCCCTAAGTTCAACACTTTTTATACAGTGGAAGGTGAAACTTCATTGGATCTGTGGAGTTTGTCACACTTGAGTGGCCTCCCGATTGACGGAGAGCACTATGAAGAAGTTTGCTAGCCGGACCAGTTGAAGGACCAAACTAATGGAGAGGGCCAATATCTGACCGGTTATGCCTATTGGTACCTGATGAAAGTGTACCAGACTTTGTGTTCGTCGTAGCACAATGCTGCTGAGACTTCTTCCTATCACACCCACCCTCGAAAAGAGAGGAAGCAGCTGAGAATGGGCTTATGGTTGCAATATTTCTTCGGGGGTGACCAGAAGTACAAGGATTTTCCCTATGTTGCTATAGCTCCAAGCAAGTTGATAAAGTGCGCTCGGCGGAAGACCCACCTCACATCTTCATTACAGAAGGGTCAACGGGGTGGTCCGAACCCTACTGCAGTAGACGCCGTCACACACTGTGTGGCGTATCTAACATATTGGCTATATGGGTTTGCTCTTCCTCAGGGCGACGAGACCGTAATTTGAGCTAAAGCTATATATCAAGCTTGTCTTATGGCGTGGGGGGTGAAGCTGTCCCTCTACCCGACCGCCTTATGCTTAATTTACAAAATGTGGGGAGGCCTTCATCATTCACGTCTCCCGAAAAACTTTTGGACCGTAGGCCTTCTCTATTTCTTCAATGCCTGGGTGTGCACTCTGTTCCCTGAGTTCGCTCCCCGGTCATTGCAATCATGAAGCTTGTTCCCGAGGATGCTAGAGTTTGCCAATGCAAAATTGAACCAGCCAATAGACCAGCTATTTTTCATTAGGGGGCAATTGACAAAGGTTCCCTTGAATGCCCAGGGTGCTCTACATTTTTGGAGTTTAGCTACACACTCCAGCCTGCTGGTTAATCGCTCACAGGAGTACAAATTTGACGCAATCGAAGACTATGCTCATCCTATTTTCAGAGCAGTCTGCACGCGGCCTTCCTTGGAACCAGAATTAGTGGACTGGGTTTTATCGATCAAGCCCAGCATCCTGGTCTTCCGGAAGGGAGGGACCACTTTCCTGGATCCTTATTACCCCTTCCATTTCGGTAGGAATTTTGGATATGACCAGCACATCCCCTTGTCCTCAGCACAATTTTCGTTGGAAGGCTGGGTGAGATTGGGGTCAGTAGCAATTGAGGAGGTTCGTACCTGGTGGGACTATTTCCACCACCGAGAGGCCTTTACATTTAGGGTGCCCACCCCTACACGCTTCCCCCGCATAATGCTAGAGTATATCGAGTGGTGGAATTCTCGCACTAGTTTCCTTCAGACTTCTTGGAATGACTGCTAGGATACGATAGAGAGGAAGTTCCTGAATGCTCAGCCTTCTCTGGTGTTTGAAATAGACCTGGCCCACTTAAGGAGACTGAAGCACTGAAAGGATGATGAAGTACAGGCCTATTTGGTAGCATGGAAGGCTGCAAAATGTAGTACTCCAACACCTCAACTGGAACTCCCTATGATCAACAAGGATGACTTCTTGAAGACCCTTCAGGGGTTGTGCCACATTGGGAGCAGGAAGCTGGTGCTCCAATAGTTTCCTCTGCCAGTGGAAGAGCCACTTGTGTCCCCTGCTCCTTGGCATCCAGAGGCCGATCGTCATTGTCCTCACAGGACTTTTATCAAGAAAGAAGATCGGCGATCGACTTTTTATAATCAGACCTCCTAGCTATTTGTGTTGCTGCGCATCCATGGCATCTCAATGAATGATAAGGCCAAGGCGATACTAAATCACCCTCTATTTGTTGCCTTCAAATACGCCGATGGATGGGGTATGGACCATCTCGGCTTGTATCATTGTTTGCTGGCTCATGGTCATGAAGACCTGGCCTTGTTGTCCGAACATTACATCTCGATTGGAGACATCTATTTGTTGCTCCGCGAAGGGGCCTCCCGGGATAAGGAATCTTTGCTATTTTACTCGTTCTTCTTGCCTTTATATTCTAGACCGGTAGGTATGTCTCTCTGAATCTGCATCTGTCTATTTGCACATGTTCTTGTTCTTCTTTGCACATATGTAGTGCCTCACCCACATGTCCACTATGTTGATATCTTTTATGCAGATCACCCTGATTTAAAGACAATTAGGGAGTACAAAAAATTAATCTTGCAAGCTCAGAAACTAAGCTACTTTGAGGCTCCAATTGCTACACCTACAATCACCCCCCTATCGACTGGTGGTTTGAAGAAGCGAGAGAGGCCTCATATCAAAGAGGTGGTAACCCAAGCTAAAAGAGCTCGAATAGAGGCTGTGGAATGACAGAAGAAAGTCATAGCTGTTGTCCCTCTGGTTTTGATGATGACAACTAAAGGGTACTTATAGGATAAACTGAACTTCATTATAACATGTTAATTAGGTCTGCCCGGAAAAAATACGCGTAAACCACAAAACATGTCCCGGGACCCCCAAAAATGATCCGGAACTCGCGGATCCTGATCCAAAAAATGTCCGAAAAATCAAGGACATTACATAATTGGTGGCAACTCTTCTAGTCAACTAACAGGCTTTTAAATGGTGGTTCTGGTCCACTTTGTTGGGGATGGCTGGTTAGCTTTTTGCCAATATCGTTGGGTATTACCCTTAGACAAAGGTCCATGCTCTGCATCCTCCGGTGCGCAACGACCATGCATCAAGTATGATGCAAAGTTTAATCTTTCAAGCAACCTTCGAGTATGTCCTCTGCCTGCAGCCAACCTTCTGCCCACCCCAAACAAGAAATGTTGGCAGTCGACGTATGACAAGAAAAGGGTGGGGAGGAGGTCAGACGATCCTCCTGTTGACTCATTGCCGGTGAAGTCTTCGTTATGAGCTGTCGTATAAATAAGGGGCACAAAGAAGAAACAAAGAAGGGTTCAGAGAGAAGGGGAGGAACAACAAGAGAGGCTAGAGAGGGAGATACGAAGAGACAGGTAGAGAGAGACCATCAGAAGAGAAGAAGAGAGGGCTTCTCCCTAGTTCCGGTGGTTCCTAGTGAGGGGTGAATAGAAGAGAGTTTGAGGGTGAGGGATAAGAGGTGAGGTTTGGGAAGAAGGTCGAGGTTCCTTCCTTCCCCCCACTATGTTTCTTCCCTTTCTAATTTTATTTCCCTGTGATGTATCAGTAATGTATTAAACTTGTTCAGGGAATAAAAGGTTGGAAAAGGCTCCTTGTTGAGTTATGTCTTTTTTGTGTTTGTGTTCAAGTTTGCCTCATGTTCATCTTGTGTTCTCCTCACTTCTAGGCATACTATACTCCTCCTTCTCTGCTCTTGCTTTGTTTAGCAGAACTGACGGTTTTCCTTTCCTCCCTGCAGCTGGTAGGATATCTTTCAATGGGGCTGGTGCCCAGAGCTTAATGGGTCTCCGAGCCCCATGGGTGGTATTGCTGCCCTGAGTTTCAAGGGGTTCATGCCCCCCCAAGTGTTTCCCATATTCATCGTTTCTTTCCTTTTTTCGTTTCTATTCCTCTCTCTGAAAAGGTTACTGTGGGAATGCCATCACTTGGCCCCTGCCAGTCTATGGCTGAAGCTCAGACATTTCGGGCATCAGACCCCCCTCATGTTGTAGTGAGGCTACTCCCTCTGTTGGTCACTCCTCTGTCTGCGGGGTGAGCTGACAACACATGCCCTATTCTGAGCTTTGCTTACTGAAGTCAATCTCCTTGTGTAACGTCTGCGAGAGGCCTTCTCTCATGGATTTTCCCTGTAGGCTTCCCGTCTAATTTATGGCCATACACTAAGTTTAACCGGTGGCTCATTAGAGAGCTTAACTGGTGGGCCCCCCTCATTCCTTAATCGATGACTCATTGCTGATCTTAGCCGGTGGGCCTTCCCCATCCTTTAACCGATGGCCTCTCCCCCCTTTGTTTGGTTAACCTGTGGGTTCACTCGTGAGCATATCTGGTGGTGACCTCCGTCACATTTAACCGGTGAGCTCCAAGAGTCATTTAACCGGCAGCCCTTTTAGGCCTATTAACTGGCGAGGCAACCCTCAACGTTTAACTGGTGGCTCTCGTCCAAGGTTTAACCGGTGGCCCCTCTGTTGGGCTAAACTGGTGGCCCCCTCTCCCCAGCTTAACTGATGGCCTCCCCCCTCGTCCTAGCTTAACCAGTGGCACACTGGGACATAACCGATGGCTCCTTAAAGCCTTTAACCAGTGGCCACTCATGGGGCTTAACCGGTGGCACCCGTGCGCGTTTAACCGGTGGCCTCTCGCCATAGTTTAACTAGTGGCCCCCCTTTTCACGAAACTTAACTGGTGACCTCTTGCCATGGCTTAACCGGTGCCCTTTTTATTGAACTTAACCGGTGGCCTCTTACCATGGCTTAATCGGTGCCCCACTTTTCACTAAATTTAACCGGTGGCCCCTTCATGTTTTAACCCCTTTCCCGTCTGATTCCGCACCATGTTCCGGCGTGATCGTTTCGAGTGTTGCCACTTCCGTGCTCACTCATAATTTCTAGGGGCCCATCTCAGACTTGTCCGTGGATGCGTACCTGATTTACCCCCCTAGTACTCGAGTCTAGGGGTGGTGCTGCCCGATTTTTCCCAGACTAATGTCATGTTATGAGACAAAAGGTAGCAACAAACAAATAAAATAATAATGGTATAGATCTTTTGCTGAAACGACAAGGAACGATGGATAATTTTAAGGGACTGAACAAAACCCCCGCTACACGGACAACACATGAATCATCAAGGACTGCATGAACCAATCTAAAACACCATTTGCATGCATGGCACGACTCACACTCAACTGCGTGAATGTTTGCTTGAACGCATCCAAGACCTCCTTGCATGCTGCATGTCCCATATGCCTGTGTGCCATAATTCCCCGGTATATAAAATGGTGGTCCGCGAAAGGTCAGGTTACGCCCTGTCAAAAATGGTCACTATGCGTGAGTGAAATACTCCGCCACATACTGAGGATTCTCCTCTCACGCATGTAGTTAGGTCCTTGCATACTACATACGATCCATCCATAAAATTGTCTCCAAACCCACATTATTAACGAACGACTTAAATAACAAAAGGGGAAGGAAAAGTGAAGTGTGGACTTATCGGTGAGTTCGGTTGACCGAAAGCCTAAATAACAAAAGGGGAAGGAAAAGTGAAGTGTGGACCTGTCGATAGGTTTGATCGACCGAACTAGGCCTTTGGTCGATTGAATTCTGTAAAATTTTAGAGTTTTAGCACCTGGGAAGTTCGGCCGACCAAATTCCCTTTTTTGGTCGACCAAACTCTGAAACTTCACAGAAATGTCAACCTCTAGGAAATTCGGTCGACCGACTAGGGTCCTCCTACGGTAAGTTTATTTCTCAATTCATCGACTCGCGGACGATACAGTTGCGATGTACTCTTCACGAAGATTGTTTCAGGAAGAAGAAATTTAACCCGGCCAATAGAGGTAGCATTGGAGATAACACGGTTATTCCATACAAGCACAGTCATTTGGGAACTTTGGAGGAGATATTATCCGCAAAAGAACTTCTTTTCATTGACCTGGTTTGGTGTCGAGAGTGACCATCATCGATAGAAAGTTGATTTTCCTACCAAGCATCATCAGCAACACGCGAGCAAGCGTTAAATATATTTGGGTCATCATCAACTTTTGCCTGATCACCAATGTTGTTACACTCAGCAGGGGTACCCTGGGGTCGGTAATTGAAGTTCGGCAGGCCAGCAGAGGCAGCATTTCCTTGAGCAGTCAGAGGAGAAGTGCTGGAGCTAGCCACCGAAAGGGGCTCAACAATAGGGTTAGTAGGCAAATTAGCTCCCCGCATAGACGTAGGAATTGGGGGTTCCCTACACAACATCGACACATCAGGAGGGAGCATCGATGCAGGTTGAAGCAAACAAGTCGTAGTCAACACAGCGGTTCCAAGACCCAATGCCGACACATGGGGAGGCGGAAGACCCGATGTCGACACAACGCGAGCTAGCAATAACACGGGGTAAGGCCCCCTCATCGACGAAGGGAGTGACGGATCACCATCAGTAGAGATCCCACCATTCGCATAACAATACTTCTTACCCACAAAAGTAGCATCACCACTGGAAGTACCATTGACCACATCTTTATGCGACCCCAAATCACAAGTCAAAGTATCAGCAGTAGAGGAATCACCAAGAGCTACCGCACCCACATCCCCAGAAGCAGGAGTAGACAATTTGGAATGAAGAGAGCTCAGTTGGCCCGATTTGGACTAAATGGCCCGAAATTCCTTGCCACGGTGCGTTCCCTCTGTGGCTTTCATGGTAGCATCTTTGGGGACATTACGGATCCTGCTCTATTTTTTGCAGTCCTTCTCCGTGTGACCAATTTTATGGTAACATGAACATAAGGAACGAAGGCGGTGGTATTTGATGTTTTGCCAAAAACCATCATTATCAATTCCAATCCATAATTGATCCTTCCTAGGGGCGTCGAGGTCCAGCTCTACACAGGCCATAGCCTCCGATGTCTCAGTGAGAGCTAAGGTAGCACTGTGGATCTGTAGGACCCTTCCAACATTCCCTGCAATGGACCGGATTAAATTTTCATGGAACAAGTTTACCGGTAGACCAGGAAATCCTACCCAAATAGGCTAGATGGAACAGTTAGCATCAAAGTTGAAATCTGATGACCATCTGAAGAACTGAAAAAGGAACCCTTTCACGAATAAACTCTTACGCATGAGTACTTTAAGGAAATCATCTTCCGAATCAAAGCGGAATAGAAGATGTCTAGGATTCAGGCAACTAACAATAAAGTCCTGTTGAAGAGCTAATCGTAAAGATAAGCATGATTTAATTTTCGGAGTAGACGGTCGGCCATATGAGCACCTAACAATTATAGAGAGGAGAAACGGCTGCATGGAGTGTTTAATTTCTTCCCCAAAAAAGAAGACCGTCGCCTCGTCGTGGTCAGTGAACGTAGGAGGCTTTATATCAAAAGGTATGGACGAAAGCTTCTGACTAGCAACAACCATCTGAGCATAGGACAGCTTTGGATGCTTCGCTACCTTTGAAGGAGAAGGAGCCAAAGAAGGTGGTGTATATCTATTTAAAATCCACTTTAAATAAATAAAGAAAATATATGCTAAAGAATGTGGGAAAATGAAGAAACGGGAGCATGCGTGGATGCTAAGATGGAGGGCGATCCCCAGGGGGGTTACCTCAATTGAGTGCAGGGGATTGTGGGTAGCTTCCTTCCCTTCCAACCAGCCGACTGATGGAGGGAGTTCTTCTTATGCTTGATTACCCTTGCAAATAAAGATAAACACCAACAAAGATATGGAATTAGACCCGAGCGTGCAGTATCAGACCCAAATATAAATATGCAATGTAAAGGTGATATAGAGGTGCACACACCTGTCGGGCGCTGGCCCTTTAAACCCCATACAAAGGGAGGGGATATGATGTGAATGAAGTTAAGGGTGTGTACGTGTGTGCAAGTGTTGCACAGATAGAAGGCTCAACGTGGTTGAGGAGGAGAGAATGACGTGCAGAGATTATGATGCATGCAGTTAAAAGGAAAAAAGAAGAAGAAGAAGCATATAATAGAGAATATAGAGGAAGAAGAAGAGGAGCCTGGGTCTCCTGTGGTGGCTGCCCGGGAGGGAATCTCAGAAGAATGAAGCAACTACGTGCAAAGAAGACTCCCTTTCCAGCAAAGAAAATGGCAACACCTCCCCTCTGTTTGAAGTCGCCCCCCCCAGAGCATCCAGGAAAGATTAGGAAAATTAATTTTAGTAGGAGATAGGCATAGCAAGGAACCTTCCCACCGTTAGGGCTCTTTCCTTTGTTGAATCGGACTCCAGAATGAGGAAAGAGGAGCAACGAAATCCCAAAGAAAATGGCGTCCATTGGCCCTACCGTTTATTAAATAAACGGCAGCAGTAATAGACGCAATTAACACACCAAAAAAGGGAAAGGAAAATCATGAATACCTCCTAGAAAAATGACGTCCACCATCATAGACGTAATTTCTCATTTGATTTTATTTATTTATTATTTTTTCGGGGGACATGCATCTGATCGTGCTAACTCCAATTCCTATTTTTTTCATATTTTTTTAGACCCAAAAACCCACTCAAAATGGCTCAGAATGATTGCCCGAAATGAATAAAATAATAATAAAGCCAAAAGAATGAGCGTCCAAACATGTGGCTGCTCATTCTTTTTGTTTTATTTTTTTATTTTAAAAAAGAAATGGTGTCCACTATAGAAGCCACTAATTCTTACTAACCCTTCGGGGGCCTCATCAGCCTCCTGGGTGGCGTCCCCAGTTCATGGTAGCGGTAATTCGGTACTTGTACCTAGTTATCGGTGCCATGGGCTCTGGGTCATTACAATAAACGTCGCTAGCCAGTACGCCAAGTAGGCTGCAAGGTGTGTCACGTCCAGCAACTCGTGGGGGTTCCACCCCACCTGCGGTGTGTAGACGTACCTAGAGTACGTCCAAAATCGCAGCTCTACCTCGGTGTACTCCTCCCACGGAGTCTGATCCCTGGCAAACTCCTGATAAAAGCAGAAGGGCCCGTTGCAGAAGTGGCGAACCCACATATTCAATGGTACCCTAGGGGTCTGTGCTGCTCGGTCCCTCCCAGCTAGGGCCAAATCCCTCCAGGTCTTCAGAAGATACCGATAACTTTGAGGAACCCAATATCGCCCTTGTCCGTCAATGTGATTGTGGTGAAGATCATCCAACACAACCTCCTCATATCCTTCGCCGCTGATTGGCAACCCATAGATCCAGAACAGGGGCCACAAGTCAAGTGAGGTCTCCCCCTCAGCTGTCGCCACCGTGTTCCACCGGCGGTTGAAGCGCTCCAGTAGTGGCTACAGCAGCCCCGTGTAGCAGGGGTACGCGTACAACGCAGCAGTGACGATGTACCTGATCCCAGCTCTATCCAGTAGCATCCGATAGTGGTGCACAATCCCCATCAGCCACTCGGTGGCCCCCTGGTGGTATCGGTGCGAGGGGATCACTGCCCAACGGTCGTACCAACTGATGACGGTCTGCCGCATGACCCCATCTAGAATACTGTGGTCGTCATAGCCTTCTCTGGCATACTGCAGTTCGGAAGGCTCCAGCACCAGTCCGACCGTCCCCTCTATCTCAGCTCAGTGATGGCTGTGCAAATCCCAAGAGGCGGGACCTATCGGTCCAACTTTGACTTCGAACTGCTCTGCTCTACTGAAAAATCCCAGGCACTCAGCGCTGGGGAACTGACACTGCCTCCAGTAATCCCGAGAAAAGCTCTGATAGCTGTAGAAGGCCACTCCGTGCAGGCTGTCCCTGCCTATCAGAATCATCCGCTCAAGTTGGCAACGGGCTCCAGTGACCTGCGAATCATCCTCCTCCATGTCAGGAGGGACATAGCTCCTGACAAACTCGCACAGGTGGCGATCCAGAGGAAACTCCACTGGGTAGCCTACGCTACGGTCATAAGTATAGAGGCCGCCTACCTCTAAGATCCGGGCCCCCTCTACGGCCCTGACGCCAACTGCCCTCTCACCAACTGGACCCTCAGCCACTATCGTGCGACCCAGATCCAGCTGCTCTGCACTAGCCATAGTGATCATTGGTGGGCCCAAAGGGGGCATGGGTCGCTCAGTCCTCCGTACACAGTGGTCCCCATCCCGAGCCACACGCCTCGGGACCCACTCATCTCTGCCAAATCGTGCCATCGCTATAAGACAAAAAAAAGAAATAGTCAGCACGCCAGAAAGTCAGCATATACAAAGCAACAAAGCAAAGACACATGAAGTGTCAAAATACAACTACAACGACTCAGAACAAGGGGCTCACGGGCCGTACGCCCTCGTCTCTGCCTTCGACGCACGCCCCGTGGGGGGCATTTGTTGTACCCGGATAATTTTCCAGTAAAATATCAAGAAATAAGGGTTCATGAATTTCCCCGAACACCTTTAAGGCACGGGCTACCTAGCCTTTTCTACAACTCCATGGGTCCCACCATGGGCCCTGACCGGTTCGCTGTGACATGCTGTCACACCCGCAACTAATAGGGACCATTCCCGACCACCTAACCATGGGCTTTGCCCGCACTCTACATGGCCACCCGGGCCAACCCGGGGGTGTCCCAACTCCAAGCCACGCCACGTGTCACCCAGTGAAAAGGCTAGGGGCCCACCTCGGGACACCTTCTTTCAACACTCCAAGGTCAGAGGGAGACCTAATTAAGTCAACCACAGGCTTTGGAGGCCTGCAGCACACATATACAGCTCACACACGTGTGTTCGGCATTTTTATGAACACCTTGTGGGCACGTATGTTCGAGCCCTTTTACAGCAAACCACGGGCCAACCCGCGGTCCCAGCACACCAACTGGGTTCTACAACGACCCTCCAGCAAGCCGGGGCCACCCCCAACCCCCAGACACGTGGCGACGAGCCACTTATCTTTAGCTCTTTGGCCAACCCGAGACTACCCTGCCAACCCGTCGTGTAATGTGGCACGCAACACGAGGCCTAGCCCACGTGCCCAAGGTGCCTCCCCTTAGCTCCCACGAGCTCTCATCCTCAGCCTAAGGCCCATCCTGTGGCCCCTCAGCTAGTTAACCAAGCCGTTCAACAACTCGGGGGGTGTCGGGCATTTACCCGAACACCTTGCGAGCGGCAACCATGACTCGATAGACAACAGCCCCCACGGGCCAATCTCAGTGCCCCGGAGCCCCGTGTCCCTCAAAGGACACCCCCAGATAATGAAAAAAGACCCTCGGGGTTGCGACGCACCTGGGGCCAGTTCGCCCCAGGGCACGGTCACACCCCCCAGGGAGGGCGAACTCCCCAAGGGTCGCACCCTCCTCCCAGCCCGGTGGCCCCACGGCCCCATCCAGTCCCAATTCATGCTATCCCCTAATCCCACGGTGCAAGGTTCGCACAGGGATTTGTTCGCCATACCAATATGTGGAAGAAGCCGCGAAGAATGCACATGACAGCACGAGGAGGGTCAGCCCTCAAGTCAACGCACACAAGCGAGCTCCACGTATCCTCCTATCCTTTTCTTCTTAGCCAAATTATGAAGAAAAAACTAAAGTAGGGATTTTATAGAGGTGGGACCGCCCCCCTCTCTCCCTCTCGGTCCAGCCCGCCTAAACCCCCATTAAAAAAAACTTTTTTATTCAAAAAATACCCAGCCCACGTTTAGTTTGTAAATTTTCTCCTAAAGATCTTAAGAGCATTCTGTTTCCCAGCAGATGTAAAGCTCAACTGCGACAGGAAGGGGGGGAGAGAGAAATGGAAGGTGCAGAGTCTGCAAACAGAGAGAGAGTGGGGGAGGAAGAGAAATTATAAGAGAGGGAAGTGGAATGCTTGCGCAAGGGACGGGCTACAGTCCCTGTAAGGTGGGGGAAGGGCCGGGATCTCTCTCTCTCTCTCTCTCATTGAAGTAGGTCAGCCGAATTAGAGGTCAGGGGTAACCAAGATATACACAGTGCCATATTCTAACGACTAATGCCTTCACAGCTTGCACCAAACGAAAGCACATTGCTTTCCCAGATGTCCAGCAACTGATGTGCCTCCTATCTTCATATCTAACATTTGAACCCGGTTAGATAACAGTAGAAACAGAAATGTTGTGAACACTCTGGTGGAAGTACAGTATGCATTGATGCATCATACTCTGGAGAACCCATTATCCCAGTACAGTATAACTAGCCAATGTCAAAACTTTTGGAAGTTCGATATCAGATCAAACTGCTGAAATTATTGAAAAACACATACATTTTCTTCTCAGGGATAAAGTAGTTCCCACAGCCTAATATCAGCTTCTTAGCATCCAAATAAGCATCTCTAAGTTGTCAACATTTTTAGCACTCTTTTGCCTGGAATCAGTGTCATGCAGACCAACCTTGAAGGGAGCAGGTCAAAGAAGGATCAGTGTTTTTTTACCCCTTTTGGGGAAGGTTGCAACTTGGTGCATCCAGGAAGATATCAGAATAGAATCCTTTTTCTTTTTTCTTTTGAACAGAGTCACATTTACCCAGATTTCATACCTAACTGGTATCAGAAGAAAGCATGCTTCAATTGTAAAAGACAAAATGTTACAAAAAGTTGTCAACAATAACAGAATGTCAACTAGATATTGCCACATAAAAAGGAGGGAGGGAAGAAAAGGTCACAAGTACCTCAACAGGTTCTAAGTATCCTTCAGCCTCAGCAAGGCATTTATCCAATGGTGGCAAGAGTTCAAGAACATGAGCATTTGTCAGTGAATTCCATGCAGCAAGTCTGACCACTGCCTCAACTGAACGATGCAAATAAAGTGCCACCTGCCTACCGAAAAGTACATTTCCATATGATATTGCCCCAAACTGCTCTACTAAGGTCTCTATAAATGTAGTGTAGCTCTCATGAACCACAGATTGGAAGCTGAGAAATGCTAGATCGCGGCCACTTACAGTTTTTGGCAACAATGAGCCTTTTGAAGACATTGTTGTATTTTCATTTTCTTCTTGGGGAACTTTTTCAGCCCTATGCCTTACCTGGTCAATGTGCCAGCCATATAATGTTTGCAAGGTTTCATAGATATCCTTGCTCTTTTCATCTTCGAGCACATCCATTCTGTCTGTTCTTACAAGTAATGCCATAGATAGGGCATGCAGTTTCCAAACCAAAGGCACAAATACTGTGGGGGAATGGCGAAGCTCAAAGTTTACGAAGTAGGACAATGCTTCTAGACCAACAAGAAGAAAAAGACCACTTTTTGCAACATCAAGACAATCGTTAGAATTGATGCACGTGGCTTTCATATGAGAAGAACTGCAAGGGTTCCCAGTATCTCCGCTAGTATTCATACATGAAAGTGGGCTGAGGAACCAATGCACAGGGATCGGAAGCTTCTGATGAGCCCACTCTGCTTGCAAAGAAGAATCATTTGAACACTGGACCAGCACTTCTGATGTTTCCATGTCCTCATGAATAGTTTCCAGACTATCATGCTTTCTAGATGACTTAAAGTTGGCGGTGCTATCATCTCCCTCACGAGAGGATTTACTCTTGTAGCTTAGCCACATATTTCTGAAATGAGCACTTAGCGTATTGCTAATGAATGAATAATCCTCATGGTGATATTGCCATTCGAATGATTTCAAACCTTTGTTAACTTTAATGAAATGATTTATACAGAAACCCAGGAACCCTAGGACAGGGACTTGAAGCAAAATGTCTAATGCCTTCTCCAAGGTAAATCTGTCCCTTGGTCCTGACACTAAGCAAATGCCAAGCACAGTATTAACTCTCTGTAAGGTAAATGTCATTTCAGCAAGTGACCTGTCAGTTACCGGCTTCATGGCTCCAACAACGGTGAGATCTCCCTCAGGCACAATCGGAAAGATTCTGAGTAAACTCATGATAAGATGTGCATCAACTTGGGCAAGCAAATAGTTTGTGGACCAAAACCCTCCACCAGATGAACCCCAACCGATGCCAATTCCAGGGGCAGGCCCTCCTCTGCCAAACATCTCAATAGACTGCACATCCTGCCATTCTGAAGCAACCAATGTTCCAAACTCGGTAAGCACCCTTACCAAATCGGTTTGAGCACACTTAACTATTCCATCCTCAAGTATCTTACCCTCTATATTTGAATGACTTAGTGGCTGATTCGAATTCATCCCTTTGGCACTCTGGATGCATTTATCAATTACATCAGCAAGGCAAACTAGTCCATGGAGACAGCTTACAGAAGAAAAAGATGTTTGCAAGTCACTAGCAGATCTCAGTTGACAAAGGATGTCAACAAATGACACAGCTTCAGTGGGCATTCCCTCCTCTGCTGTATCACTCAGACGATAGAAGTTGAAAAAAGCATTTTTTACAATTTCAAGGCCAACCTTAGGAACGAAGAAAGGCAACCATGGTAATGTTGCAGTACCTTCATCTGGACTGATATCCTTCGGGGCAATTCTCTCAAAAATACATGAAAGCATATGCATGACAGCTGAAATCACCCACTGAATGTGTATGGATGAACTGCCATTTTTCTGAGTGAAACTAAATGATATAAGTGGGATGGTTTTCAAGGATAACCACTTCGTTGCCAACTCAACCATTGGAACCACATGACAGCAATCCTAGTGATAAAGAACAGAAGAAACTTGGCTCCTTCTATGCCAATAAATTCTCCCCTCTCAAAAGACTTCTACATCACATAATTACCAGAATGATAACTCCACAAGTTGGAGGCAGAGGGAGAGTGACAGATACTCAAAGATTTATCATGTACTGTTTATTGAAGGGCATAAAGATCTGTTTACCAGAGGTTATAATACAAATCATGAAGACATGCAAGGGGTCGAGAAGACATCTACCCTATGGAGCCCACCTAACAGCCATCTTCAAGAAATCAGGGGTTACTCTTGAGGATGAGAGTTTCGTAGAGATACCAAAAGTAAACATTTACACTATGGATTTTATCTCTACATTCATGAGATTGGAACCCACTGATACTAGTCAGGTAGTTAAAAAGAGTCGATCTAAGAAGGTAATGGAAGCACAAGCTCAGGGGGAGGATTTGCCCCAAGTGAAGGTATTACTTGAAAGTGGTCATACCAGTGTGCAGCCAGAAATTGTTGTGAGTGAATTTGAACAAGAAAGTGCTGAGATGCCAGCTGAGAAGCATCTTAGAGATCTGTAGCTAGAATAAGAAGTTGATGTACTTAATATATCAAAAGCTCAAATAAAGCACCAACTGGATAAGAATATTGATGAATTGTTTGATAAATTTGGTATTGAATCTCAGTCACAGCAACCTACTGATCAGCAAGCTCAAGAAGAAGCGCTAGCTGAACAAGAAATTGGAAGACAGTAGGAAGCAAACCAAGCTGAGGAAGAAGAAGCACAAGGTCAAGAAGAGGAAAGGATAGAAGGGCAGAATGAAGAAGCTGAGAAAGAGGTTGACAGGGATGATTCTCATGAAAGAGAGACAGGTGAGCATGAAACTTCTTCCTCGGGTAAGCAACATACAGAAGAAGAGATTCAGAAGGAAGGAGTTCACCAGGAAACTCAAGAGGCTGATGTGGAAAATGATGAAGAGATTCCACAGGAGCAACCTCAAGAACCAGTTTCAGGGATAGCTGAGGGATACACACAAGAATATGTGATGGGGCCTCCTCCTCATTTTATAATGTATCCTAGAATGTCACTTGCTCCTGCTCCTACTCATGGGCCTCAGATGGGAGGACTGGTTGGTATTGGTATACCACCTCCATTATCACCAGAAGAAGAACCTCTGGCACAAGAAGAAGAATCTCCAGCTTATAATGTTGAACTTCCTGATTCCAGTGTCTCATCATCCAGTTCACCTGAATCAAATGTTGAGCTCAACATTTCTGAAATGCTAACCAATCTGACAAATATGGTACAAAATCAGAATGATATGATGACTGCACAGTTCATGTTTACAAATTTTCATCTAAATAGATTGGATACAAGAATGCAACACTTGGAAAATACAGTGAATACTCAATGGTTATAATTCTTAGTTGATAAACTGAGAACAGATGCTGCACTACGAGAATTTCTAGAAACTCTTATGGGTATAAGCAATAGGGTTGCAGAAATGGTGAGCAGCATCCAAGACAATCAAGCTCCATCTTTCAGAACTCTAGCTACCATTCTTGAACATACCTATGATCTTAAGATAAAGTTCACATAGATGAAGGGTACAATTGCAGGCCAGCAAGAGCTTATTGCCAAAATTGACATTGTTCGGACTCAAGTGTACAATATAGCTGAAAATCTTCAGAAGATTATCTCAGAGCAGGAAGATCAATCCTCCCTTGTCGGAAATATGAGAAACATGGTCCATGATTGGTTTCAACAACTATCAAATTCTATTCAAGATATTCAGGATTCAGTGAGGAATAGGACTATAGCCTCAACATCTACAAGTGCCAGACCGAGAGGCAGTTCAGTGTCTGCACCACCCAGGGACTGGGGAGGTTCCAGAAGTTCCTATGGTCATTAATGCACAAGGACCTCTCATTTTTTTATAATGACAAAGGGGGAGAATATTCTGTGGTGTTAGGATGAGATGATGCTTATGCTGTGTTGTGGCGCTGCTGAGATGCTACTGTTTAGAGGGAGAAATGTTGTGTTGTGGCTAAATTGCTCTGGACATTTTCTTGACTATGTAAGGAGAGACTATTTCAAACACCTTTGAGCTTTCTTCCTATACATGGAAATGTTAATGCACATACATGACTCACTATGTTGTCATCATCAAAAAGGGGGAGATTGGCATCAGTGTCCAAGCTGACAACTTTCTAATCATCGGCGTCCAAGCCGATAGCATCCTGATCATCAGCCTCTAAGCTGACAGCTTTTCGATAATCGACGTCCGAGCCGACAACTTTCTAATCATCAATGTCTAAGCCAATAGCTTCCTAATCATCGGCCTCTAAGCCGACAGCTTTTCGACAATTGACGTCCGAGCTGACAGCTTTCTAATCATCGGCCTCTAAGTCGACAACTTCCTAATCATCAGTCTCTAAGTCGACAACTTCCCAGTTATCGACATTTAAGTCGACAACTTCCCAATTATCGGCATCTAAGTTTACAGCTCTCCAACTATCGGCATCTAGGCCAATAGCTTCCTACGTATCGGCCGCTGAGCCGACAACTTCCCAATTATCGACATTTAAGCCGACAACTTCTCAATTATCGGCATCTAAGCTGACAGCTCTCCAACTATCGGTATCTAAGCCGACATCTTCCCACTTATCAGCCTCAAAGCCGACAGCTTCCCAATTATCAACATTTAAGCTGACAGCTTCCCAATCATCAGCCTCTAAACTGACAACTTTTCGACGATCGACATCCGTGTCGACAGCTCCCCGATCGTCGACATCTAAGCTGACAGTTTTCTAATCATTGGCTTCCGAGCTGATAGCTTTCTAATCATCGACATTCAAGCTGACAGCTTTTCAACCATTGACACTTGAGTCGATAGTAATTTGACCATTGGCATGCGAGCCCACAGCTTTTCAGTGTTTTGGGCTGAAATCCAAAATCGCATAAAAAGGTGTCACATGGATCAACCGATTGTAAAACCCAGTAATTCACGGCACTCCAAACGTAAAGAAAACAACATGAAACGATTTATAGCATTCCAAACATAAGAAATACACCCTTTAAAAGTATTTTACAATGTTTTATGGCATTTTACAGCACACTAAACTACCCCTTAATGTTTGGTTGTCACAATGTGTAGGTAATGTACAGCCTTATGAGTTTATCCTCCCGCCCACCTGGAAACAGACACGAGTTGCCAACATCCTCTCCGGAAATTACTGCCAACCCAAGTGTGCTGAACCTTGGATAGAGGTGAAATTTGAAGATGAAAAGCAGGGCAAAGTTCAGGTGGTAGCTTCCCCATTAATTCGTCTGACGAATAAACCAAATGCCACAATTGAAGACATTGGAAGCCCAGAGAAGGTTATTGCATCTCTTGGCCCCTTTGTTACGGGGAACACATTGGACCCAGATGAACTTCTGGAGGCATCCATCCAGAAAGAAGGAGGCCAAACAGTAACTTCTCTTCTCTTCATTTTTAAATTTCAAGTGATATTTTCTTTCTTTTCTTTTGGTTGCATTTTTCCATCGGTAATGATTTTGTGAATGCCACTGGATAGATTTTCTGCACCAGTAAGTTATCATTAGTGTTGGGATTTGACAATTAGAAGGCTTTGGCTGAAACTAGGACTGCGATGGACTAGAGGCGGTCAGAAATTGTGTGATGCCAGCTTCTTATAGAATGGGCACATTAGGTGAAGAGAAGAAAATAGGGACCATAGGATTAGTTTGGCAGGAATCGATGGAAAATAACTGATAAAGATTGGAGAAGGAAACTGATGTTCTGTTGTCCCTAGCCTACGATTGGATGAACATTTCAGAGTGTATGAAGGAAATAAAAGTATAATATATCTTTGTTGTCGTTGCCATCATCTTCCAAGCCATTTTCCACTTAATTAGCTGCAAGTATTTGAAATTGAACTTGGATGAGATCGAATATGCCCAAAGCATATGAGCATGCACATTTCTCTCAACGCTAGTTGGAGAGCTTATCTAGTCTGAACCTTCACCTTTCTTCACCTTTCAAGTCCGAACATCTGCATCTCAGCCATCCGGACATCGTTGGCTATTTTGATAATGTTACATGTGATTAATTACCCACTTTTTTTTAAACCCAATCATCTAATGGAGTAAAGGGAGAGTGCACCTCCATTCCATAGGAAGGGAATGTTCTCACTCCACCTTTATATCACTAGATGCTTGCTTTATTACTTTTCCAAAAAGAATACAACTTGACAGAGAGGCCAAACCTTTGAAATACAATGAGAGTAAGAAATGTAAAAAGAAACTATACACGCCTCATGCGAATATTGGGTATGCCACTAGCATCGGCTATAGCATTGGATTTAGCTAACAGGGGCAGATCAGCAACAGAAGAAAACTCCAAGTTGCATCCCATGATGACTGCATGATTAGCCAAGGCATCTGCGAGCTGGTTGGCTTCTCTATAAGTATGAACAATGGGGCAATGAATGATTGAGAAAAGTTGTTGTAAGGCTTTCCACCATGGAAGTAATGACCACAGAGGCTCTTTTTTACTATTCAACATGTCAATCAGTGCCATTGAGTCAGTATATATAACTGATATGGAGATCTTATGCAACTGTGCCAGTCGAAGTCCATCAAGTAACGCCCGCCCTTCAGCTACCATGTTGGAGCCACGACCATAATAGTATGAAAAGCCAAGAATTAACTGTCCATCTGAATTTCTGAAACAGCCACCTCCCCCAGAAGAGCCGGGGTTACCTTTGCTAGCACCATCCACATTTAAAGAAAAGTTTATGGGAGGAGCAATCCAACGAACAGTGATGCATGCTGGACGGTTACTATTAATTATTATCCCATAGCTCTGCATGATCTTTAGGAAATCAGAACTAGCTCCTTGTTTAAATCTGAATTGACTGACTGTGTGATTAATCTCAGTAAGGATCAGATCCGAGATCCTTAAAAAATTGGTACGATGTCCTTCGTACCTAGCACAACATCTATATTTCCATATTTCCCATACTATCCTGGTTGTTACCAGTAAGGATATAAAGCCTTTGGGTTTTTTGATATCTGCCCCATTTATAGCTAATCTCAGCCTACTGATGATAAAGGTGTTATCCAAACATGTCTTGTGAAGCAGGGGAGCAAATCTGTTCCCAAGTCACTGTGTACAAATAAATGGTCTTCATCTTCAATATCATGTGTTGCAAAGCAGCAAACACAGCATGAGGCCAAATTAACACCACTGGTTTGAATTCGACTATCAACTGGGATGGCGTGTCTCAGAACTTTCCAACAGAATAGAGAAGCCCGCGGGTGTAGTCTTTGATTCCAAAGTTTGCTTGTCATTAATCCAGGACCAGCCATCTGCCCTTTAACGAATTTATATGTGGATTTGATAGAAAATTTACCTGAGGTAGTAAAGGACCAAATAGGTATATCATTCCTTGACTGAATTCCAAAATTCTGGACTTCCTCTCACAGCTGCTGATCTTCCACTTTCTGCCAAACTGGATGCTGAAGGTTAGCCAAGGCTGTTTGTACAGAGCAGTCTTCAATCTGAGGGAGAGGCTGCATAGAAAGGTGATCAGCTAGAGCCTTGTCCTTGAACCAAGTATCTTCGAAAATATTTGTATGAGCACCATTTTGAACTATCATTTAAAATCCATCCATAAGAATAGACCGAGCTTTCTCAAAATCATGTTTTTTTATGCCAGCTGGGAAAGGGGTTTTGCAATCTGATATGTGCAGGCCATGATAGTATTTACTTCTCACAAACTTTGTCCAAAGGGAATTGCTGTGCATGGAATACCATAACTGTTTGACATAGAAGCATATCTGAATATCTGATAAGGACTCATCTGTGAATGATGTCACAAGTGTTGATTGCATTTATGATTTTAATGACATCACATGTGTTTTCTTAGTTTACTATGGTTTTATGATGCCTATGTCATATCTGTTAGATAAGTCAGAGTCTCTGCTCATGTAGTCATTTCATCGAACAGATGTGTGCATAACGTCGAATAGATGTGTGCATATATATTTCATCAAACAGATTGTGCGCATTTACACTTTGTCGAACAAATTACATGCATATGCATTTCGTTGAACGGGTTGTGTGCACATACATGTTTTAACAGGATAATAGTCAGTGCATACTGATCATAAAGGTTGGAGCACCTTCAAAAGCATGAAGGTCGAAGCATCTTCTTGAGTCAAAGCTCATGCATGAACAAAGTCGGAGCATACGCACAAGTTTGCATTGCAAAGTCAGAGCATATGTCCATTTGTGCATCTTAAAGTCAAAGCACATCTTGCTTCTGGCACACTCAATGTCGGTGCACATTACTATTCATTCATGTAAGGTCGATGCACATTCTCCTTATGCATATAGGAGGTCTATGCACATGCGACCGTAAGGTCGATGCACATTACTGTTGCATATAGAAGGTCTGTGCATATTACTATTCATGTATATAGAAAGTCAGAGCATATTACTGTTCATACATATAGAAGGCCTGTGCACATTACTGTTAATGCATATTCAAGGTTGGAGCACATCCACCTTGATCTCTCTAAGGTCGATGCTAGTTACCATTCATGCATATTCAAGGTCGGAGCACATCCGCCTTGATCTCATACTGTTCATGCATATCCATGGTCGAAGCACATTCTGCTTCGTGCATACTAAGGTCGACGCTCTTTTGTGTTTGTCATTTATAAGGTCTGTGCAACTTTTTCCTATCTGCTATCTAAGGTCGATGCATGTTATCTAGGTCGATGCTTGTGACCTAGTTAAGGTCGGTGCATATTTTTCATTATGCTTAAGGTGTGTGCATGTTTGAGGTTTGTGCATGTTTTGTATAAGGTCTGTGCACATGTGAAGTATAAGGTTTATGTAGCATTAGGTCAGTGCACATTTAAGTCTGTGCATATAGCTTTGTGCATGTTTTAAGTCCATGCATATAGGTCTATGCATGATTGAGGTCTGTGCACATGAAGTCTAGGTATATGCACATTCAGGTCTGTGCACATACAGCATTTAGAGTCTGAGCACATTTTTGTCTGTGCACATAAAGAGTCCAGGTCTGTGCACATGCGCCTTTAAGGTCTGAGCATACCGGTAGAAGGTCGATGCCAGTGTGTCAAGGTTTCACATCAAGTGTGCATAATGCTTTATCAAGTCTGTGCATATTTCATACTTGTCTGAATATCTTATGAACCACTAGTGATGATAAAGTGTTTGATGAAATGCCTTAACTCTTGCTTACAGGAACTCTATCAAACACTTGAAGGACAGTGGTCACGTGGGTACATTAGTTCATACCTCAAGACACATGGACTAGGAAGCTTATGATTGGCACGTGATCCAAGGAGAATACCATTTTGATATTTTACTGCATGGATCATCGTACCATCTGCACCTGACGCGTGGCATCTTTGAAAAGGCGGGAACGAGCCCTCCACACGCCTAAAGCATGAGCTCGTGGGACCTAAGCCTGAAGCTCTATAAAATCCTCTCCTATGATCGAAATCAAGAGAAAGAGAATACATAATAGAAGAAGAGAAGCAGTTGTCAAGGAGAAGAAGAAGAGAGAGTACCTGAAAGAGGAAGGCGAGCTAGTGAGTGAGCAGAGAAAAGGAAAAGAGAAAAAGAGAGCTAGGAGAGCCAGAGAAGCTAGTGGAGTCGAGCCTACTTGAAGATCTGTGTTCATCTGTTCTTGGATCAGATCCATAACAGTTCTGCTCCTGCATGAGCTATATTGGTTTTGGGTTGTTTCTATCAGTTCTATTTTCTCTTTGTTATTATGATTTTCCACTACCTCAGTGTCTTTCTATACTCTGTTTTGGAGTTCGAGGTTCCTCCTATGTGTTCAGGAGAAGGAAGACTTGGGTCTCTAGTTGTGAGTGACTGGGTGTCACTTACGATTTCCCTTTGTGGAATTAGAGGAAGAGAGGATCTAATCCTCTGGGTTTTAGTGAGCAGTGGGTTGTTGTTCACATCCCTTCTACGGTAGCAGAAGAAGGGATATGTATCTCCAGTATCCCCTCTGGTTTGGAGTAAGGGAGGATTGGTCCTCCTATTCTAATCTTGCGGGTGGCAAGATCAGGTTTCAGATCCTGTGGGTTGTAGGATCAATGTTGAGGGATTTGTCTCCCTCAGTTTCAAGCTATTTGGCAGCCATTGTTTGTAGACTGTATCTGTGTCTTGCTTTGACAAGGGAAGCCTCACTTCGGTTTGGAGTGAGTGATGGACACAGATCTGCTGGGTGTAGATTGAACCACCTAAAAAATTCTTGTTCACCGTGGTTTACCTTGTGTGATTGTCCTTGTCTTCTACCTCCTTCACAGGCCCCATTGTTGTTTACTTGAGTATATTTCGCTTAATATTTTGTTTGCCTAATTCGTCGTCTGCAACGTGTTTGATCTGGGCTGGGAACGAGTATATGTGTGTTGAGTGTTTTTATCTTCAGGTCATAGTATTCATGTGATCTTACTTCAAGTCTGGTCTTCATCTTGTTGCTATTAGTTTGTTCACTATTTTTAGCGCAAGCTAAGTATTCAAGGGTTAGCTGTAATAGAGTATCTGTTTTAGATTTAGTCATCTATTTTATTTCTAGCCTTAAGTGTTTGACTGAGTGATTTAGTTGAAGCTCTTACTTAGTGTTTCTCGTTGCAAAGTTCTTTGAGCGAACAGTAATTGAGCTTGTGCATTTCCAAGGGTAATCTACCTTCAGCATTTTTAGTTTCCAGAGTAAGAGAGCTCAATTGTCTCGCACATAGGAGACTCAGGAGATTTTTAGGTGGTTCGACTTTCACCTACATCCACCCCACACTCAGACCAGAGTGTAGATTATTGCTGATTCACAGCTTCAATCCATTGATCCACAGCTTTGGGGACTAAATCCCTACAGACTGCTGATTCACAGCTTCCGGGAACAAATCCCAAACCGCTGAGTCTTACAGCTTGCGACAGTTGAGCGTTACAGCTTCGCTGTCTGAGGATTCACCCTCGCCCTCTGACACACAGCTTAATAGAATTCAGAAAACAAAGGAATGAAAGAAGTAAGGAAAGAAGTAAGGAAACAATGTAGCTCAATTCGGAGTAGATTGACCCTTGATTTGATCCAGGAGTTAATTACAAAGATCGAGTCACACCAGCTCTCTTCTCCCTCACACTTACGATACTCTGCTTTTCTTGATCCTCACCGTAGGCTCTCCTTTCAAACTTCACAGCTACTTACTCTCTCTGAATTTTGCTTAGCCTCGGTGTTTCTCACTTGCTTTCGTGATTCTCCTCTAAGTGATGCTCCTCTGCATTCTTCTCTACATTCTTAGAAATTTGGGCGATCTGCCTACTTTTATAGGCCACAGACGATGGGCGCGTGGAAACCACATTTCCCGCCCAAACTTTCATGCAAATCTGATCCTCAACTTTCCATGTGTCATAATCACAGTGCTTTTGCTTTCCACGTGGCAGGATCACTAGATATGAGCCTTGCCTTGGATCACGTGCCATTAACCTAGTAGTACAAGTAACGGGAGTATTAGCTGTTTGATGAAATGCATTAACTTCATGCTTCAAGCGTCATATGTGCCTGCCAACAATAGACCCATTTGATCAATTTACAAGACGTAAGTGTATCCAATGCATAATGTGTATAGATTTGATGACTCAAGCATAGCATAAATGCAAGACATATCAAACTAGTGCTAACCTTAGTGTGGAACAAGTATCAATTTTAATATAACTCTCTGACACATGCACTGACCTTAACACACAAAGGATGCTACTAGCATCGACCTTGATATATAGAGCACACCAGCTAACACCGACTCCAATGCATGAGACAACATCCGTTAGCATCGACCTTTAATGCAGGATATGGAACTAGCACCAACCTTAGGTAGTTACATTATGCAACTAGTATCGACTTGGGATAAGCACAGACTAGAATCTGCACAGACCTTCCAAGTAGTCAATACAAATGTGTACCGACCTTAGTATAGGCACAAGGCAAATGTGCACTGGCCTTATATAGATGCAAGGCAAAAGTGCACAAACTTCATATGCTTGCTGTAAACTCTGCACCAACCTTATGCTCATTTCTACAAAAATATGCAACGACCTTATATGTAGTTATGAAAGATGTGCACAGACCTCATAAGCGTTCTTCCAAAGTTTGCACCGACTTGATATGCATGCAGAGTAAATATGCACTGACCTATACTTACAAAGTACAAAACATGCACTGACCTCTATGTGTGAAGAATAGAAACATGCACTGACCTTTATATACACGATGTAGAAGATGCATTGACCATTACTTCAAAATCTGCTCCGACCTTTTGTGCATTTCTACAAAACATACACCGACCCTATATGGACACAAGGTAGATGTGAACAGACCTTCTATATGCCTAATTCAAATGTGCATCGACCTTGTTATGTGAATGACAAAACCTGCATTGACCTCGTATGCGAACAGTAGGACATGCACTGATCATGTGTGCGTACACACACGATGTGCACATACCTTATGTGCATGCATACAGAAAATGCAAAGACCTTATATGCTGACATTCAGATTATGCACGGACTTGATATTCATGAAGGACAATTATGCACTGACCTTTGACTGTAGCAACACGTCAAAATGAAGTCAATATATCATTGCCATCATTAAAACTTAGACAATCACACATTGAATCTAGAGGAGACACAACATTCTCCCCCTTTTTGATGATGGCAATCTAATTTCATTTTGATGGTATGCACACTATTATCATTCATGAACTCAAGGCAATGACACTTGCTTCCCTTATGCAAGCTACCTCTCCCCCTTTGCCAGCTGCCCAGTCCAGCAAAAGCCTAGTAACAAGTATCCATCAAAAATAGATTTCTTCTCCCCCTTTGCCATCAATAAATAGAGAATGGAGATGAAACAATGAGGAAGAATTTGGGAGCAAAGGATAATGAAAGAGTAGAAAGTTCTGACTGACAGTCTGAAGAAGGTTCATGAATCTAAGCATATAGAGCTCTAAAATTTCAAGTAGAAGATTCAATGTATTGCATTCTAGATTGATGACTGGTTTAAAAGTAATAAGGAGTGGAGTATATCGACTGATTTCATGAACACGCTTGCAATGACCTGTAATAGCAATAAACCAGACTCTCATGAAACAAGAAGGATTAAACCTTACTATATCCTACTCACTCAATGGAGAGTGAAGTTCTTTAGAAATAATTAGGATAGGTATTGAAAGTAATCAATTTGACATTTCTGAAATTGCACTTAATGGTCCCAGCAAGTTCATCTTGTTCTTGTATTTTTCCAGAACAGGCAGGTATGATACATACCTTTTTGCGTAAGGATACACATTGTTCAGATGCTAGTACCCCCAGTTACTCAGCAATGTATACCTTCCTGTCTTATATATTAGAGCAGTAGATCTAGTTTGCACCTTTTTACGTAAGGGTACACGTTGTTTAAATGCCAGTACCCCTAGTTACTCAGTGAAACTACTCATACTGTTTTGAATTAGAATAGAGATACCTTGAAGCACTTCATGGCATGAGTTTATCTACCTTTCATTGAAGTAGTACTCAGTTTCTTAATGCATTCAATCATTGCTCTGTCTTTATATATTTTTTACTTTTCAAATTCTTACTGCCAGTAGTGTTTAGAAAGACTTGATTAAATACAACAGAAAACCTCAAGGGCCGGTCACTAAGGGAGTCCAAACAAATGACCAAGTTCAAGCCATTACCTTCCCTCCTGCCAACAATAACCAAATCCACTTTTCCCAGAATACCCGCAACACCCAGTTCGCCCTACACAACCATCCTCCACTCACCTTCATCACTCCGCAAAACCCTCCGCCCGCTTATTCCACTCCGCCAAACCCTTCGCTCACTTTCACCGTTCCATAAAACACCTACCCCGCTCCACAACAGCCTCCACCACCACTGCAATACCACAATGTTCCTCCCCCTAATGGCTACAACAACAACAAGCGCCCGGCTCCGAAGAGAGCCCAATACCCTCCTCTGCCAAAAACACTTGTCGACATATTTTCTGCTCTCATGTCAGTCAATGCCATACAGCTTCCTCCGGAATGGCCCAGTTGGAATATAGTTATTGATCAGATGAAATATTGTGTATTACACAGGCAGTCAGGCCACACCATCGAAGGATGTTTTCAATTCTGAGACTTGGTATATGATTTACATGAAGGACACCGGATAGACTGGGCCCAAATGCAGAAGGCCATTATTGAGCTGAAAGAGAAAATAAGGCAGCCGCCGAGGCAGCAAGTGTAGCAGCAAGCACCGAAGCCACTGTAGCAGCAACCACCGCAGGTTCAAGACTTGGGGATCCATCAGAACCCAATGCCGAACCATCCACCCGCTTCGCAACCTCAGCCGTCGGCACCAGCTCAGGTGAACGTAGTTCAGCCTCCAGCCCCCAACACCGGATGGTCCTTTGATGATGACGGTATGACCCACCAAGTATCGGACTTCCATCACAACTACCCTTCCACTTCCACCATGTTCACACCCATATGCCAAACCCCTCCTCCATCCGCTACACCGTTCATCCACCTGTTCACCATCCCTTCCACGTTCACGCCAACACCCGCGCCTCCGCCTCGCCCATTATTTATCACCCCCACCGCTATCACCGCTACCCTTCCATCTAACCCTCCTCCCACACCAACACCCATCATTACCACCGCACCTACCACCAATCCCTCACCCATTATCCTTACACCCCCATCTACACCCATCATCACCGCACCCACTTCTTCACCCATTATCCTTCCGCCACAACCCATTACCCCCGCTATCACCTCTCCTAACCCCACACCCTTCGCTGCACCACTTATCCACCCCACTCACCCTGCTCTGCCGTCATCAGAGGCTGTGCCGGCACAAATCCTTGCCCTGCGGAGTGGGCGATCATTCCAAAGAAATTATGCTCCTACTTCCAACCCTCAGTCTTCCCAGTCGGCCGCGGATCAACAAGAAGAAGCTGAGCCCTTGCCGGGTACTCAATATGATCGATTGCACTATTTGGATAGAGTTCCCACCAAGATATCTATACTTGAGCTGATTAAAAGGTCCACCCTTCACCAGGATGCGTTAAGAAATTTTCTTCAAAAGGTGATGGTCAGTGAAGACATGGCAGTTGATAGCCTTCCCACTGCATTGACCACAATTTCAAGAGGACCGGCAATTATATTTTCTGAAACTAAGCTGGCACCTCCAGAAGCTAGATAGATGCCATTCTACATTTCTATTATCTTGAACAAGGTTAGTATGGACGCAGCCTTGGTTGATACGGGGGCATCAATTAATGTGTGCCCGCCCAGCACTCTTAGGGCCTGCAATCTCTCGGAAGAGCTTTTATGGTCGACCCCTACAACCATTGTAGCTTACGATAATTCACGAAGGGCATGTCATGGGATTGTCAGCCTTCAAGCTGAACTTGGGCCTCTCACCATGGCCATTGAATTTTATGTGCTGGATATTGACCCTATGTTCAAGGCTATCTTGGGTCGCCCGTGGCTCGATGCTCTTAGCGTTGTGCCTTCTACCGCCCACTAATGTCTCAAATTCCCGTTCCAAGGAAGGGTGGTAAAGGTTAAGAGCTTATCCTCGGCCCAGTCAATGAAAGCTATCTCACAGAAGATCTTGCCCACTCTATGGCCCAACACTCAGCCTGTTATTTCTGTACTGGATCTGGACTTCCCTTGGGCTTATGCACCCCGCAAGCCCGTCACTGTACCAATTAATGTTAAGGAGAATCCCAAGATCTGAGATTCTAAAGGCTGGTCCATTATTCTTAAGTTAGGCTATCAACCGGGGAGAGGCCTCGGAGCACAACTCCAAGGACACACTAAGCCGGTACCCAAAGGCAGAAAGATGAACAGACGGGGTCTCGACTATCGAGAGTCCGCACTATCAATGATAGGTGATTCAGGCCCGCTTACATGGGATTATCGTCAACATTTTGTTAGAGGCCCTCTCCAGCCAGGCATGTTACTGTCACAATCAGCTCAGCCAGGATAGAAAAGTACGGCACATGCAATTGCCAGTCCGCCCCAGGTGCTAAAGGGGCCAGTTGATGATATGATGAATCTCAGCCAAGCATTTTCCAGATTGTTCAGAGAACCTGTGGTCTGCCCGAAAAGGATTCAGGAGGTTCGGCTTGCACAATGGAGGCCGAAGAAGCCGATTTGCCATCCTTAAGGACAGGTGAGCTCACCTGATCTTTCAATTCTGTCTCCTTCCCGCATAAGAATTCTCCTCTAATAGCTCAGCTTTATTCCCCGATCGCCACCTCTGTTGGTTGATCCTTCAGTCTTCCGGTCTCCCTTTCTCCCCAAGCAGCCAATTGAATTCTTGATCATTGATTGTCCGTGCGGGCGTTGCCTGTCGGTTGATCTCACTTCTAGGTGGTCCCCTGATGACCCCGCCAATCTCTCCGGCATGTGGTTTCTATCCACTGACCCGTTCTTTAATGCCATCTTCCACTCTTTCTGCCCTAAAGCACTTCCTCCTCCTTCTTCCTCTTCTCCATCTTGCTATATGATCTCCACTGAGCTCCCAAAAAAAATGAGAGGAGAGATGATAATGGTATCATCAACATATGTGAGCAAGATGATTTTACAAGCCTCAATAATCAAGTGGACGCCCTCCGCCCACCACCTAATCACATCACTCATTCACATGGCCCTCCGTCTCCGCAGTCACCTCCCTCCATACACATCGCACATTCACATGGCCCTCCGCCTCTGCCTCCACATTCATACCCACAAATCCCTCCACATCAACATACACCTCCATCACCCATTATTGCGCCTCCACCATGGCGTCTACTTGAAATGTATGATTATGAACACTTGGAGACCGTACATGATAATAAAGTTTTTCAAGAGGCACCCATTCCGAGTTTCCTATGCTTTCCTCTCCCTCCATTACCACAAGATGACCCCCCTACTTAGGACGATGCCACCATCCCTGATCCAACTCCCGTCTATGAAACAAATTGGTGTTACGATGAGGGGTCGATACTCCAATCGCCCGTACCAGTGCGCCATGATCCTTCCACTTCACTACAAATCTCTCACCCCAAAACTAGACGCTTTCTACGGACCAAACCTACCACATCATTAACCTTCATTAAGCCATCCGAATCAACCTCCACACCATCACCTCTCGTCGAATCTCCAACCGAACTTTTTTATAAACCAATTAGCCCTTCATTGTCGCCACCTAAGGCCTCCCCTATCCCCATCACCCCAAAGCCAGTTATGCCAAACCCCACTTTGCCTCCACTTAACCCATTACCCCAACCCGTGGTTAATCCTGAGTAGGACCCACCCCTTGTTACACTCAAGCCAACCCCATCTGCTTTCGAGCAAGGGGAGAAGCCTGACGTGCTTGAACCTCCACTTCCACCTATCTTTTCGGTAACCCCTCTGTTAAACCACCATCGCTCACTAAGACTACCGCTTCCATCTCGCCATCCATCAACACGCGGAGTGAATGTTGTGCTATAAGCACGAGTGCCAAGAATAATCAAGAGCCAGGCAAGAAGGATTTGGCCATAGCTATGCCATTCAAAGTTCAAGAGTTCATTTGCCGTTTGCCGGTCCGTATTATTGTGTAGGGCATTATTGAAAGGTCTCCAATGATGCTCCCTATGAAGAATTCTTATAAGTCGATGCCATGTCGGCCCAATGCCATGATTAAATTCACTTTACTCATTGGTTGATATTCTTTTAACACTCTCATTACCCCTCGCTCCGTTATTATACATCTTCCTAAGGGGTTCTCTTCATGTACTACTATAACACATTCTACTATTGATGAGAGCACTCGGGCAGTGATTTCATCCTTTGAGCCATTCGGCTGGGCACTTTCTTTACCATGGAGGGGCGGACTTTTTCAAGGGCTTTCCACCGATCCACTCACCATTTTTTCTACTTCATTCATCCTCTCATTTAATCTCTCCATATGGGCCACTCACGGGGTAAGAAGGACACTTCCTTCCTTGCACTCCTTGCATCTTTTGCATCTCATGCATTCTGTGCATCCCATGCATCCATCATATTCAATGCATCTCATGCATCTGCATTCCTTCCCTCTCGGGTTTCCAAATCTGTACCTTCCCGGTCTTTTGGCATCTATTGATTTTTCACTGATTCTCCCAGGGCACCACGTCCCTTGCCACTGTATTCCTCTAGAGTCGCCAAATCTTCCATCTCTCCATCAAGGGCATCATGTCCCTACTCATTCTCCCTGATTTTGTAACCTCAAGAGTTTTCTCTTTTCCCTGGGCATCGCGTCCCGTGGCACCTTTCTATTCCTCCTGAACCTCCAGACTTATCTCTTTCCCTAGGGTATCTCGCCCTCTTCAATTTTTCTCCTCTGGGACCTCCAGATTTCTCACCCATTCTCCTTGGGCCACGTAGTTAGTGGTGTTGTCCTCCCCCGGAACCTCTAGATCTTCCCCATTCTATCTTTCTTAATTTGCCTTCATCCCCAGAATTTTCGAGTTCTTCATCTCTTTTGCCCGGGTACTGCACCCTTCGGCATTTTCTTCTGTCGGAAACTCCAGACTTCTTCCCTCTCCTCCGATTTATCTTCTTACTCCTCCGGGACATTGCATCCTTTGTTCTTCTCCTCATATTCAATCACCTTTTTCTGCACCTCTTCCCCGAGCACTGCATCCCTCCTCATTTTCTTCTTTCGGAGCCTCTGGATTTTTCTACCCATCATGATTCTTCTCCTTCGCCTCCGGACCATCCAGATCCACCACTATCCATATATCAATTTCTCCTCATAATCCCTTCTGATCTCGGGTTTGACCCGACTTCTTCCACCTCAACTGCTCTGGGCATCTGCCCGTTCTCCCACTACTTTCGAGGCTTTAGTCCTCACTCCTCCCCTTAAGTTTTCGCTTCTTCTGTGAACCATTCGTGTGATCAGGGTCTCAGCACCTTAGTGAGGGAGTTCTAGCCCTCACCTCTTTTCCTTTTTCTTCTTATTCATCTGAGTCTGGTCTTGGAACCACTCCTTCTTATTAAGCCACTTCAAACCTTGACTTCCACTCTTTTAGCTGCCACTTGAGGACAAATCCCATAATGATCAAGATCACCTCTGGCGACAGCTACTGTGGGGGGGGTGGAAGATGTTCCTCTCCTCCCTCCTATCTTATTGCTAAAAGGAGGAAGAAGGAAAGGGCATGCAGTCACTAAGTGACATGTTTTATTATGCACTCGATCTGACCCGAGTCAGACGAGAGTGAGATCTGTGTCGGGACGACAAGTCTGTCATATAGTAAAGGTTATGACATCATCAGGGTGGACTTTCATTCTCCTAGGCAACCTTTCCCCTCCCCCATAAACCCATCCACTTCCCCAAGGTGGAATCCCCCTTCGCAAGCCACCTTTCCCCTCCCCAAAGTAACCCTTCCCCTTCTCTAGAACCCCCATTATCCCAACATTAATCCCATTTGTAAACCCAAGGTGGAAACCCTTATCCCGGGCCAAAATCTCATTTTGGGGATTTTCATTCGACCAAATTAGCTGAGTGAAACAACTGGTAATAACTCATTCCCTCGCTCACATAAGGGCCTGATCATTAGTGTAATGATGTTTGTGATTTTATGTGGATCCATCCCCCTACCTCATTCGACGCTTTACCGCATTAAGGAAGCTGAATCTTCGCCAATCCACCATGTTCTAGCCGCGAAATCCACGAAGCTCCGCCACCATGCTCGCTCCCGCACCCACCACGTGCCATCCACGCCATCTTCCATGCTCTTCCGTGCCTCCGCATCCACCGGAGTGAAGGAGAGAGAGGAAGAGAGGGAGAGATGCATGGGGGAGAGAGGGGGGTGGGGGTTCCACGTGGGAAGAAGAAGAACGTGGGGAAGAGGGGTTCGCTTAGGGTTTGGCCCAAAAAAAAGAAAAATGGTTGGGTTATTCCCCAACCCTAAAAAGACCAATATTGCATAAATACCCATTCTAACACCATTTCCACTATAAATCAATTAATTTCCATTAAAATTTCGAATCAAACAATTCAAAAACCTACGGAATTATTTCGAAATCCGAAATGGTCGGATCCGCTAACCCGAGTCACTACATCCCTCACCCCTTAAAGAAATTTCGTCCTCGAAATTTAAGGCTCACAAGGAAAGGAGACTTAGCCAGACGGCAACACAGCTATCACACATAGCCTCGTTCGGAGAACAACACTGCGGATCACAGACACACTAATCGAAATAAGACACGATTGACCGCCTACAGCGTCACGCGCAATAACCGGCACATGACACATATTCCAAAAGGGTACCCAGTGCCACAAACAATTCCGGGTCAATCTAAACCCTTCACGAGGAACATCATTCACCATAGCTACCCACTAGCTGGCCACACTATCGATTCTATTACGCGCTTTACAGAATCGATTGAGCAACCTCAATTCACACGCACCACCTTACATTCTTTCGCGAATCACTTCCCAACATCACTGCCACTCAACCGAGCTCCCTCACACTCTACCGTCTGTAGCTGGGAGAGGAGAGAAGAACAACGGGGAGGTCAAGTGAGAAGGAAGGAAGAACGAAAGAGTAAAAAGGAAAGTAACGCGACGCGAACATTTCATCGACTATTCTCATAGTCAAAATCACGAAACGTCTCACATTAATTACCCCGTTCCTAGAGCCTGCGGGTTATGGGCCCACACACTTTCGCTGCGCAACTCTGATCGGGCAGCCCAAACATGCAACCATTACAAGAAACAACTGGTAATAACTCATTCCCAGCTCCAACTATCAAGGCACCATGATAGAACATAAAATCACAAACATCATTACACTAATGATCAGGCGTTTTCTACATAAAACACGCCAGGGTACACGCTTATCAAGCACTCGGGCAACATACCACTATGCCCTTACACAACAAGGGATAGTGCAAATGCCTACAAGCGGGTCCACCACTAACATACAAAGCATTCTCACAACTATCTTGAACATGTGCCACAATGCACAAAGTTCAATACATCGCATTAATTTACATATATCGGGTCTTCTGAAATTTCGACCTTGCCAACATCAAAAGACAACCACAGCAACTCCTAGAACTAGTGCGACATCGAAGAGCACTCACGAGGAATGTGTCCCACCTGGCTGCATCTAAAACACACTAACTCGGCCACAACCATTGCACATGGTGTACCAACGTGGAAATCACCACATCTCAGACACTGCCCTGGCTGCTCAGACATGCTATGTCGTATCGGTCGAACTAGTAGCTGTTGCATAATCGTTGACAGAATCGTCTCCTCTTGTCCCTGATACCATCTAGTCGACTTATTTCTCCCAATTAACCGATCCATACGCCTAGACCTCGATGTCTAAGAGGATCCACCTTCATGGGATGCAAAGGATGGCGTTCCTAGTTGGCTTGGAGATTGCTGAATCACCTCTTGCTGTTGAGGAGGAATCCTCTACTGAACAATATTTTGGTGAGCATATCTCATTATCGATCCTCGGGTCCTCAAAATATCTCCTTCTAGAGCTGCCGCAATCTGATATGCCGCATCTAAATCTGATACACGAGCAATAATCAGTGCATGTCGAAGCTCAGTTCGTAAACCCCTAAGAAAATATTGAGTCCTTAAGGCCTCATCTGCCATCACATGCGGGGCATAACGACCTAGCTCCACAAATCGGGCACGATAATAACCCACTGTCATATCACCCTGCACCAAATTCATGAATTGGAACATTCTCTCTGTTCGCAAGCATGCAGGGTTGAATGCTCGATCAAACACTCTAACAAACTCTTGCCACAAAATCTACCAGAGGGGTCGGGACTGAATGGTCATTTCCCATTCCGCAATCCACCACAAGAGAGCCGATCCTTGCAACTGATAGCTCGCTAACAAAACTCTCTCGTCCTTGGCACTTCCCATCGACTTGAACACTCGTTCCATGGCCTCTATCCATGCTCTCTCGCATTAGGATCCGATTGGCCCACAAACTGAGGTGGTTGGAATTGCAGAAATTCTTGCACAATTCGCCCATGACTACCTTGCCATGAGCCACCCTCACCAGTCTCCTGACCTTGGCGCTGCTGATTCATACCAGCAAAGAAATCCGCCTAACTCGGCGCACTCGAGGCAGCCACCACAGGGGGAGATAACTCTCTACGCCGCCCTCCTTGGGCCTCTTCCAATGAGTTAAAAAATTGCACTCGCCTTCTCGGTGCCATCTACACACTATTGGCACAAACACAAGGCACTTAACACAAAAATAAGAGGGTAAGTAACACAACATACCGTAGGCTAGTTGCCAAGTGTACCGGGCTTTATGGACTCTCCCTTTAAGAGAAACATTTATCTCAAATTTCCATGCATAGCTACAACCTTGCTCTGATACCACCTGTCATGACCCGAGATTCGAGCACCTATAAACTGATAACCCAAACCTCGAATCGCTATCCATGAGTGGAAAACTCATAAGGGAAAAAGGTTTTAATGTTGTGGGGGTGCATGGCAATTAGAAATAAATGGATAAATTAAATTCATATGATTTGAACATTTAATAATAGAAATAAATAAATAGTTTACAAGAATTTAACATTTTAATATCGAGTCCATGTCCACACAGTACAGCTAACAGCAAGAAGTACATACATTGTAATGTGCCTACACTGGCCTTGGTAACTGGCAGCTACAACAGCACAGGTGCAACTCTCTCGCCCTGGTCCACGTGGCAAAGCACCAAACCTGAAAAGAAAATAGGTGAGCCTCATCTTATCGACTCAGTAGGGGTCCCGCGGAGGCCTACCTCAACATAAATATAGAAATAAAATCCACAATAACAATAATTAATATGAAATGCAACAACACTAGCAGCTAACTACAACAAAAGCCACAGTGGCCTACGTAGCCAGGAAAACATGGTGAGGGCAAAGACAACACAACCTACAAGGGAATCACAACTTCCATAGCTACTCCGTGAACACTGCAAACGAAGGTTAAACCCTCGAACACTCGAACAACATCGCTACACTAAAGAAAAACTCATGACAACTTGGTCATGCTGATCCATCCACATTGATGGAAGTCTCAAGCTAGGACTATACAGCCACTAGCCTAACCTCTTTCACAAGAGTACCCAGACCTCAAGTAAGAAACCTTAAATTAGGAACCTCAGTCTCAACCTAGGAGGGACCCACGACCTCGCCGTTGTGTCAGCTCTACCTCACAACCAGGAGGCCTCGTCAACATCCTTGGTAATGCCAACCTCATGCTAGGGCCACGAGAATGTAGTTGCCTCAACCCGCACTCGGCCTCTCACATCTCTTGCACGTAGCCCACACCTCAAGCAGAGATCCCGTATGCAACCACACCTTGTCCTTGAGTGGGTAGACACACATACACATACACCCCACTCCCTCGAACTGGATAGGATCCACACCACTACAACCCACATACGGCAGTGTCTTGCTCCTTGACAAGGGGTACGCATCACTACACCCGTCAACAATGCACTCTTATCCTTAGCAAGGCACTGCATGCTCTAGGCCATCCTCGCCTCTGCTGTAAGAGCGCCACCCACACAGGGCTGTCCTCACCCGGTCCATCCATGGTACACAGGCTGCTCATGCTTGCTCCTACAGAAAACACATGTACCCCTCACACAGGCACGGTCACAAATAGCTAGGCAACATAAGCCTACAAGCCATACATCAAGAACCACATCAGCAGTCTGAAATAGAAGTTAACGCACGAGTCGCCATAAACATGAGAGCTCAACTCAAGGGCAACACACGGTGCATTCGTCACACAGACCGTTCCATACAATCCCACATGACTAACCACATAAAAAAGTAGTCGTTGTATAATCAATCAGGACTACAGAACTCACGTAGTTCTTGCAATCTAGGCTAAACAACCATTTCGATCTCAGACCAGGATACATAACCACACTGGCCCACAATCATACACAGAAGTGACCCTTACATGGTCACATAGAAGTCGCACATAGTTACACAATACCACACGGGAATAACCTTCCGTGGGTAACTCGCTATGAATCACATAGCAACACTTGAACATGATCACTCTGAACGACCAAAATCGCAATCTCGGTCCCCACACGGTATCTGGGACACTTATGGGTAAAAGGTTGACCAATGGGTCACAACCGGATAAAGTTGAAGTCTAAAATAGCACAACAGGCAAGATTGGGTCAACTCATCTCAAGGGTGGATTGACCTACCTTTACAGTGGGTCAACCTACCTTCAAGGGCTGGCCAACAGGCTTAAACGTGGTTCAAGGGGCGACTGCCATCTGCTACTCGTGGTGGGCTCTGGGACCGCGACCTCCATTGGGTTGGCACATCTGTAGGGGTCTGTCGACACACCTACAAACTAGCCAACATAGGCTTGCAACAGACTTGAATGCAGTTTAGTGTCAGCTGCCTCAAGGGTCATCACAGTTTGGGGTCCTGCCGCATTGAGGATGGTCACAGTCTCCCTGGGGGTCGTGACCTAATAGATGTGGTGGGGGAGACGACTGCGTCTCTAACGACCTCTCCATGTCTTACAAAAGTCTAAACATGGTCTCTAGGTACACCCCGTTCAAAATCTAGAGGCTTAACGCAATTTAGGAGGCGACCGTGTTAGCATCACAGATCTGGACTTCCACAAACTGGCGCAAAATTGTCCGTTCCATGCCCCGTTCGTGTCGTACGAAGGGGGAACTACATGAAAAGGGGTGCTTTGCCTTCCACACACTAGAAGGACTCAAAAAAACACAAAAAGAAGCATAAGAAGGGGCAATTACATCCATTGCCCAAAACACATTCATCACATTCCACGCATCACAATCGACCTCGTCTCGGCCTCAAATCGCAAGGAAAATGTGAATGAATGGAGGGGAATCATATCCTTCCATTCCCACACATCATAAACATGCAATAGAATCAAAGAACGCCACATAGATTGGCAGGAATCGCCACTCAAACCCTGGCATGCTGACCCAAAATTAGCAAAACTTGCTCAATCTCACTCATATCGACTCGAAATCACAAAGAACCTCTCAAGAAGAGCTAGGGATACATCCCCCTACCTCATTCGACTCTTTACCACATTAGAGAAGCCAAATCTTTGTGATTCCACCACATTCTAGCTGCGAAATCCAAGAAGCTCTGTCACCTCATGCGCTCCCGTGCCCGCCACGCACCGTCCACGCCATCTCCGATGCTCCTCCATGCCTCTGTGACCTTCGGAGTGAAGGAGAGAAAGGAAGAGAGGGAGAGATGTAGAGGAGAGAGGCGAAGAGGGGGGGTTCCACTATTGGGAAGAGAAGAAGAACATGGGAGAGCAAGGGAGGCCGATTAGGGTTTAGGGAAAAGAAAAAGAAAAAGGTTGGGTTATTCCCCAACCCTAAAAAAACTACAATCTCGCATATGCCCATTCTTCCACCAGTTTTCATATAGTTCAATTAATTTTCAAAATAACACATTAAATTATCATTTAAATTATAAATCAAACGATCTGAAACCCACAGAAATATTTCAAAATCTGCAATCATCAGATCTGCAAACCCGAGTCACTACAACTAACATTTGTTCACAGGACCCCTCCACAAGTGCCTCTATCCCGAGTAGCCGAAAGGTGCCTCCCCTTCTTCCGATTGATCAAGCAAGCCAGCAAGGCCCCGCAGAAGAAGGGGTAGATCGACTGGGATTAGGAATGCGAGCAGGCCTTTGAGGAGCTAAAGCGTTACCTGGCCACTCCTCCCATACTCTCTAGGCCCAAAAAAGGAGAACATATGCTCCTGTACCTATCAGTGATGTCGAGCACGATGAGCACTGTGCTCACTCAGAAAGAAGTCGACGTTATGAAACCCATCTACTATGTTAGTCGTGCATTACAAGGGCGGGAGTTCCGGTATTCAGGGACTATGAAGTTTGCCTTAGCATTTGTATCGGCCACTGCAAGCTGCGCCCGTATTTCTTGGCTCACCCAATCGTCGTGCTCACCGACCATCCGCTACGACAAGCTCTCCAGAACCCTAACACCTCAGGGAGGCCGATCAAGTGGGCTATCGAGTCGGGTGAATTCAACATCAAGTTCCGTCCGAGGACTGTGATCAAAGCCCAGGCCCTCGCCGACTTCGTCGCCGAGTGCACGATACCTGCCGAATACTTACCCGAGCAGTCCTCGGGACCTACATGGGAGTTGTACGTTGATGGATCATCCTGCATAGTCGGTAGTGGAGCGGGACTGGTACTACTACTGCCAGAGGGGATAGAACTCCAGTATGCCCTCTGCTTTAACTTCTTGACCACCAACAATGTGGCCAAGTATGAAGCCTTACTCTCAGGGCTGCGAATGGCCAAGCACCTGGGGGAAACCAGTGAAAGGGCATACAGCGACTCCAAGCTCGTCGCCAGTCAAGTCCAGGGAGAGTTTGAGGCACGTGAAGCGTCCATGATCAAGTACCTGGAGAAACCCAAGGCCACGGTGAAAGAATTCCTCTACTTCGAGGTAGTCCACATCCCAAGAGAAGAAAATGTTCGAGCAGACGCCCTATCTCGTTTAGCGTCTACCACTGTGGTTTACAGCTTCAGATCCATCCTGGTCGAGGAGCTGGCAGTGCCGAGCATAGAGGAACCAACACCCCAGGTGAATGCCATCGACTATGAGCCTTCTTGATGGATCCCCTATTGGATTTCCTCTTGAGACAACAGCTCTCGAGCGACCACGCCGAAGCCCACCGCACGCATGCGCGAGCAGCCCACTTCACAATGATGAATGATTGACTCTACCACTGATCTCTCTCATCCCCACTACTGAAATGACCGTTCCACACGGAAGCCAACAAGGCAATTCATGAAGTGCACGAAGGGATCCATGGAAGTCACATAGGGGGGCGAGCACTCACGCGAACACTGATCCGATAAGGGTACTAGTGGCCTACTTTGCAAAAAGATTACCTCGAGTACATCCGAAAGTGGCCATAGTGTCAGAGATTCTCCAACTTGCACCACTGACCAGCCTCGCGATTGCATGCCCTAATGGAGCCTCGCCCATTCGCTCGTTGGGGCGTGGACATATTGGGTCCCTTCCCCGAGGCACAAGGGAGGAAGAAATTCCTTATGGTCGCTATTGACTATTTCACCAAATGGATTGAGGCAGAGCCAGTAGGAAAGATTACGAGCGAGGTGACATGGAGGTTCGTGCTGCGAAGTATCATCTGCCAGTTTGGGATCCCAAAAGTTCTCACCATTGATAATGGTAGACAATTTGAGAGCACCACCTTCCAGGAGAAGTGCTCGGAGCTGGGGATCTGGAACCACTATACTTCAGTAGGGCATCCTCAAGCTAATGGACTGGTGGAAAATGCCAACAGGATGCTCCTTCACGGCATCAAAATCTGGCTGGACCAAGCAGGCGGCTCGTGGATTGACTCACTTCTGAGCATCCTGTGGGCCCACAAGACCACTGCCAGAGCCGCTACGGGGGAAACACCTTTTCACCTCGTATATGGGACAGAGGCAGTGGTTCCAATAGAAGTTTTCAACCCCTCGCTGCGGGTGGGACACTTTGACGAAGCCATAAGCAACTAGGTGTTACGAGAAAACCTGGACCTACTTGAAGAAGATAGGGCAAACGCCCAAGTAAAACTCATGGCTTACCAACAAAAGTTGACCCAGTACTACAATGCTCGAGTCAAGGAATGACACTTCCTTCCTAGAGATTTGGTATTACGTTGAGCAAGCATAGCAGATCCCAGAGGAGCCACCGAAAAGCTCACACCAAACTGGGAAGGCCCATATAGGGTAACTGAAGTGCTCGACAAAGGAGCATATAGGCTGGTGACACTAGGGGGGCAGGAGGTACCCAGGACATGGAACTCTATAAACCTCAGAAAATTTTTCCAGTAAAGTGTCACCAGCTATATTCAACTAATATAACCTATGGGTTTCCTAGAGGCGAGCACCGCTCCCCTTAAAAATGAGGAGGTAGCCTATGGGTTTCCCAGAGGCGAGCATCGCTCCCCTTGAAAATCAAAAGGTAACCTATGAGTTCCCTAGAGGTGAACACCACTCCCCTTGAAAATCAGAAGATAACCTATGAGTTCCCTAGAGGCGAGCACCGCTCCCCTTGAAAACTAGAAGGTGACCTAAGGGTCCCCTAGAGGTGAGCACCGCTCCCCTTAAAAATCAAAATGTGACCTAAGGGTCCCTTAGGGGTAGGTACTCGCCCCCTCGAAAAAAATGACAGCAAGTAAACCAGCCCAAGGGAAGACGTAGGCGTCGCAAGGACATGCACACGGAAAAACAACCAGAAGCACATTATACAAGTGTCTCCCATCAAAGAGGTACACATTAAAACGAGCCCTCACTAAAGGGATTTTATTCTTTAGTCAAAATACAAAGCTACCATAATACAAGAGACCTTGTTTGATGTGACACGACCTCGGACCTAGGCAAGCAAGCACATTCGCAAACCAAACGAGCCGATATTGGCGGCCAACTCACTCGGCACTCACCCAAACCCGTGGGTAACTCGGCCAAATCTTCAAAGCGAAAATAACAGCTGCTAACTCTAAATCATGCACGGGATAATTCTCCTCATGACGCTTCAATTATCTTGAAGAATAACAGATTACCCTTCCATTTTGCATGAGAACGCACCCAAGGCCAATGCCAAATGCATCTGTGTATACTTCAAATCCACCACCTTCCTTTGGTAGTGATAAAATTGGAGCTGTAGTGAGGTGGTCTTTAAAAATTTGAAAACTCTGATCACATTCCTCTGACCAGATAAAAAGATTTTCTTTTCTTATAAGTCTAGTTAAAGGAACAACGATACTTGAGAAGTTCTTAATGAACCTCCTGTAATAACCAGCTAGACCTAGAAAGCTTCTAACTTCTGATACGGTCGTAGGTCGACTCTAATTTTTAACAGCTTCAACCCCCATCATCCCTAAACTTCCACAACTTAACGGCCTATCCGTATGACCCAAACTCCAATGAAATTATCACTATTTTTGCTAGAGTGGAACTCAAATTTCAGATTCATTCAAGTCATAGGGTCCTTGACATGCTCTAGTAGCATAGATACCATATAGTAAAATGCATGACATGAGGGTCCAATCACCGTGGTGACCGAAAGTTGGACATGGTGGGATAGTGGCACTGGGACAGTGGTACCATCTTGCTCTCTATCTCTCTCTCTTTTTTTTAATCCTCTTTTTTTTTCCCTCTCTCTTCTTTTTTTTAACAACCTACACGCAATAGCTAACACAGCAAGACAGAATCATTCATATTGCATGTAACTGTACAAGCAGATCAACACACAGAAGCATCACAACAAGACAAAACTATCCTGACAAAGTCAAAGATGGCAACTCCATTTTTTTATTATTTCTTGGTCCCTTCCCTTTCTGTAAGTACCCCCCTTTGGTCTAGGAAAGGGCATTAAGGAGGTTTAAGGGGGTTGAATGCTTCAAGAGAAGAAAGAGAGGGAGAGGAGAGGTTTTGGCCCTTTCTTGAGAAGGAAGGTGAATCTTCCCATCCTGCTAAGTGAAACAGTCCTAGCAATGGCTTTAAGAGACTCACGGACATCGAGGGTCACTTGAATGAGAGGATTCATTTGCGGATGGTAAGGCACCTCTTCCTTTCCACTTCTTCTACATGAATTTTTCTTTTCTTCATTTTTCTCCCTCTTTTCTTTTAGCCATACCCTCTCTTTCCTGGCCTGAGAAAATTTTCCAAGTTGCCGTGGCTTTCAAAGCTCACTTCTAACATTACCATTGGCATTAGAGCTATCATCACAAAGTGGAACCTCCAAGGGCTCGTAGTTCAGGGGAGAATGGGTGGATTAGCCAAATATTCCTTTAATCCTTCGAAAGCTTTTTGGCAGTTAGAATCTCACTAGAATTCTACTCCTAGATTGGTCAACTCGTAGAAAGATTTGCACCTTTGTGAGTGTCGAGACACAAACCGACAAATGAATTGTAACCGCCCAATTAAGTCTTGAACTTCCCTCACATGTTTGGGAGGCGGCATATCTCTGATGGCCTTACCATTGTTGGGATCTATTTCAATGCCCCTTTACTCAAAATGAAGCCCAATAGCTTACCCGATGAAACATTAAACACGTACATCTTTTGATTCATTTTTAATTGGAACTCCCTTGATCTTTGCAAGACTTTAGCCAGAACTTTTGGATGTTCTGCCCTAGTTTTGGATTTCACCAACAAATTATGCACGTACACCTCTAAATATACATGCATCATGTCATGAAATATGGCCATCATAACTCTTTGGTAAGTAGCTCCAGTATTTTTCAATCCAAACGGCATGACCACGTAATAATACGTTCCCCAAGGTGTAGTGAACGATGTCTTCTCCTAATCATCCTCTGCCAAACGGATTTAATTTTAACCCAAGAAACCATCCATGAATGAGAGAGTTTCATATCCTGTCGTGTTATCAATCAACACATCAATGTGAGGCAAGGGAAAAACAACCTTTGGACACGCGCAGTTAAGGTCCCAGAAGTCAGTGCAAATCCTCACTTTTCCATCCTTCTTCATGGCTGGGATAATGTTTGCCACCCATTGAGGGTAAAAGATTACTCTAATAAACCTGACTTTGTGGAGCTTGTCAACATCTTCCTTCATTTTCAAAGCTATTTGAGGGTGGAAACGTCTTAACCTTTGTTTTACCGAGACGGATCCTAGTTTTAGAGTTAAATGGTGTTCTTCTAGGGTGGGATCCAATCTCGACATATCCTCATAGCTCCATGCGAACGTGTCCTTGTATTCTTTGAGAACCTCAATTGATGCCTCTTCTTCTAATGACGACAGGTTATCACTTATGAGGATGATCCTAGGGTCTTCCTTGGTTCCCAAGTTTATTTCTTTGGTTGATTCTTCTACGGCGGCTGACGGTTCGTCAAATCTCCTCATCCCACTAGCATAAGCGCCAGCTGCGTCCTCATATTCTTCATCCTCTTCTTCAATAGGGCATTCTTCCTCTAGGACCTCATAAACTCCGTATCCCTCATCAATTGTACAATTCTCCTCACATTCTAACTCTGACAGTTGGATGGGATTTTCTAGCAGTCGAGGAATCTCCAGGCATGCTTGGCACTTGTTGGCTAAGTCTAGGAGGAATCTATGAGGGATTTGTCTACCCTTAGATTTTCTTTTGGGTACTACCCTTGACCCGTTATTCCTAACTTGACTGACCTGACCTACAGAAGATGAAGAGGACTCTAGAAGAATGTACAGGGAAAGACCCTCCAGAGGAGAGGTAAAGAAGGTCACTCAAGGGACCTTAGATGAATGGCCCGCAAGTCGAGACACACTCGTGAGAGATATAGGATGTCTCCTCAATGAAAATGTGTTGTTGAGGAGTTTAAAAATTGACGTTTTTTTTCATTTTTATTTTGATGACAAAATAATGAAAAGTATTTGTAGAAGGAGTTTAGTCCGTTGAGCTCCCATTCACCGCTCATCCGGTGCACCCTTTGCTTATGATCCGACGGGCATATTTCACCTGTCCAGTGATGGTTCACTTTCTCCGGAGTCAGTGAGAGCCCTGCCTCGCGTTTGATCGCCAGCGCCGTGGTTTACCCAGTGTTTCCATTCGCTGATTTTTGAGCTTTTCAGGGATTTTCTTGAAGATGTTGCTGCATATGTACACACCTTGACTTGTTGGGTCACGTCACTCCTTGTGGACGTGTACCCCTTGCACCCCCCAACTCTTTGGTCAAGCCGAGGCAATCGGAATGCCTGAAGAGTATACTCAACTTTGAGCGACCAAGTGATAGAAGTTGGTCCGTCCGTTGTTTATCAAGAGCACCCCACATGTGTACAACCCCCATTAATGGTGGATTGCATCATATCCAGCCGGTTCTTTTATCAAATCTCGGGGCCTATCGCATTGAGGTATAAGGGCACCGATTCAAATTTTCTCACCCGATGCGGGCACAGGAGTCAAGGCGAATAGCTCAGGAGTCTAGGTGCGAGCCACGTGATCGAATTAGGTGGTCACCGCTCGAAGCTCCAAGGCATCTGATCACTTTTTGGTGGTTTGGCAAGGGCCTATTTAGGCATGAGAAGGGGGGAACAGAGGAGCCCCATTTCTTCCTTGCTGCTCTCCCTAGTCAGTCAGTTCTCACTGCGCGTGTCTCAAAATATGTGCCCAACCAACTCTTCTTCATCTTGGGGGGATTTCACGTGTTAGGTATGCAACAATCCCTCTCATATGTGTTGGCCTCCTAAATCCTCCAAGTCTTTCGAGTCCCCTTTTGAGTCGGACAACTCTTATTGTCCTTTTGAGTCAAAAAGTTCCTTATGCCTTTTCAAGTCCAACTCTGAGACCTCAAGCAATGGGTCTTCATTTTCTAGCTCTTTCGAGTCTGACTCCGTCGCCACCATTGTTTCACCAATAGTTGAGTCTTCCAAGGGTTGGGGGAGTTGCAAATGGGATCAGGAGCGTGGGCCCGAAGTCCATCGTCCGAGACCCTCGTGGGTGACTCCCTCATTGGCCCTAGGCATGAGGGCCGCCTAGTTGGGACTTAGGGTCATTCACAATGATAATGGAATACCCAGTTGCTGAGATATCCAAGCCATCAGTCTTGTAGCGAGGATAGTGAGGTGATTGTTCTAATAAGTTGGTCAACCTCTTGGGAGAGTTGCTCGACTCAGTCAACCATCATAGGGGGAGGGGGAAGGGGAAGGAGGGATATTGTTGGCCACTCTCTAGATTCTCATGAATGTGTTGAACCTCTTCATGTGCTCGATGGCGTCCAATGTCCCATCGAAGTAGTCTCTTAGTGGTAGCTTGGCCTTCCTATATAGTAGGGCGATGAGGACGTCATTAGTGAACAGGGACTTCGTGAGCAGAGTACTTGCAAGCGAGATGCGGGGGGTCTCTCGGGCCAACTAGTGGATCTCCTTCTAGATCTCGTCCAACCGACGATCGAGATTTGGTTAGTAGGCGCCAACCGACCTCTGAGTGCTGGTTCAAAACACATCCGGTAGAGTGGTAGATGCCACCACAAGATCTGCCTCTTGTTGAAGAGGTCCCGCCCTGACTCTTCCTTCTTACGGATAAGTCAGAGGTGGCATCCCCCGCAGTCATGAGAAAAGGAACACCCCTTTGGGAGGAGGTTGGGGGCATTGCAAGTAAGATCATGAGCGTGACCTCAAAGTCAATAGCCCACTAGGGTAGACCCCTCACGGGTGGCTCCTTCATTGTCTCGAGGTGAGAGGGTTGTCTGGTTGGCACCGGGAGTCATTCCAAATGGCAATGGGATGCCTAGCTCTTGAGATATCTGAGCCATCATGTCTTGTAACAAGGAGAGTGAGGCGACCATCCTAGCTAGTTGGACAGTCACTTGAGAGAGTTGTTCGACTCGATCAACCATCGTAGGAGGAATGGGGAGGAGGGATGCCTGTAGATCCTAAGAAATCCACTTAGAAAGAAATAAAAAGAATAAAATGCTTAGAATGAGGAAAAAGGAGCATACGTGGATGCCATGTGGAGTGTGTGATCGCCAAAGATCGCGGGCCTCAATGAATATAAATAATAAATAGAATAGAGGGATCGTGAATAATTACCTTTAAAGAATGGGGAGATGTGTGAGTGTACCTTCTCTACCAAATCGGTCGGTCGATGGAGAGAGTCTCTTTAGATTACCCTTACAAAAGACAACAACCAACAAAGAAATAATAGGAATTAGAACCAAGTGCGTGCAGTATCAATCCCAAGTGAAATGTATGACGTGATAACATGGAGAATGTCACACTTGTTGGGTGTTGGCCCTTAAACTCCTATGCAGAGGGTTCAGATAAAATATGATGAATGAAAATAAAGTGGAGACGTGCAAGTGTTGCACTGATGGAAACTCAACGTGGTTGCGATGGGGGGATAAAAGAAGAGGATGATGCATGCATGTATACGTGAACTAACTAATGCAGTAAAGAAACAAAGAAGAATAGACGGGCCTGTGGGATTATTCTCCTGGCTTGGCTTTTGATGGGCGTTGGGAGAGAGCCTCCGATGGATGAAGCTTTAGATGCAGGGAAGACTTTCTCCTTGAGCCAAAGATCCGGCAGCACCTCCCCTCTGTTAATGAAGTCAGCCTCCTCCTTTAGCAAGAGCCGCAGGGGCTATTTATAGGGGAAGGATAGCGTTTAATTCCAACAGCGATTAGGATAGTCGAACTGGATTTGAATTGAGATAAACATGGAAAGAGTCCTCCCCAGCTTGGAAAGCCACAGGAAACCTTCCCTAGTTGAAATGGATTGCAAAACGAGAGAAGAATGAGCTACGGTCGAAATTGAGAATCTCAGGACAAATGGTGTCAGACAAAGTGGTCGCCCATTAAAAGGATGCTCAGAAAAGGAAGGGAGGAAGGCCCTCCGGTCTGTTTCTTCTGGTTGACAGAAGGTCGAGGAAGGTGTTCCTCGAGGAGCAACCTGTTCGTCAGCGTTTGTCTGCAGACTGAGTCTGCATTTTCATACATTGTTGTGTGAAAGGAAGCCTTACTCGATTGAGTAAGGGGTGGACGTAGATTGCAGAATTGCAATCAAACCACCTTAAAAGCTTGTTGCCTTATTCTATGGTTTACTTGTTGAGTTGTTCTCCTGCCAATTGTGAGCATCAATTGCTCGATCGTTTGCTAATTAGATCCTCTCATTATCTTTCCAATTCAGTCTTCGAGGTGTGTGTGGTTGTATCGTGCAAGAATTTTTTAATCCAGTGATCTATTCAACCCCTCCCCTTTTAGCTCACCGTTCTCCCGAGTTATCAGGTCTGAGTGTGCACACAAGGTTGGGGGCATCAGACGACGTTGACGAGCGCGACCCCATCTAGTCCTTGTTTACGGTACTGGTTACTGAGTGTGTCTCTGTCTCTGCCTGGGGCGTTGTAGCTAGACACTTGTGACGCGATGTAAGACATTAGGGGACACATCTGATCGTTCTTCTAGTGAGTTGTGCTCCTATCTACGGGTAGGTACGAACTTGAGTTGTGACTGATCGAGGTTGGGATGTGCGGTACGGTTAGTTTAGATAGCTTTTCCATTTATTTATTACAGCTTGTTGACTCTACCGTACTCCTGTTAGGTAGTGTTACTTTCGTACTGCTTGCGTTTCTTGCCTTATTTCTTTCGTGCAAGGTGGGGGTCCATGGAATCCCTACTGAGCCAATGAAATGAGGCTCACCCATGAATTTTCAGGTGAGGCGGGGTCTTTGCGGGACGTGGCAGTGGTTCAACGTGGTTCTAGTAGCCAAGGGTAGTTGCCAATTGCCAAAGCCAGGGTATGCCCCATGTACTTGTACCTTTCCTTCAATTGATTGTACTTATATTTGGACATGAGATGTACTAGACCTTGTAGCAGTTTAGTCATTTATTTAATTTCTTACATTATTTAGTTGATTATTGTGCTATCTCTATAGTTATTTTAGCTTCTTACGTACCCTCACACCTTCTTTTATCCCTTCCGAGTCTTCGGGCTCGTGGGAGGCGGGCCGAGATTTGAGTCGTGCTAGTTCCTTTTCGGCACTCGGATCTCGGGTCCTCACAGAGACTGAGGTTTTTGACTTGAGGTCAGGGTACTCTTGTAAAAGAGGTTGTGTTAGCGACTGTGTATTCCTAGCTCAGATCTTCCATCAGTGTGGATGTATCTACAAGACTGAGTTGTCATGGGTATTTCTTTAGTGTAGCTGTGGAGGGTTGTGTTGTGTTTACCCTCATCGTATTTTGCCGGCTATGTAGATGATGGTAGCTTTTGTTGTTAGTTAGTTGTTAGTCTTGTTACATTCTATATTAATTGTTGTTAATGTGGCTTTTGTTACTGCATTTGTGTTGAGGTAGGGATCCACAGGACCCCTACTGAGCCAATGAGATGAGGCTCACTCCTTTTCTTTTCAGGTGTGGTGCATTGCCACGTAGACCAGTGGGCGATAGTTGCACCTGTGCTCTTGTAGCTGCCATTTGCCAGGGCCAGTTGTAGATGTTTGTTCTACCCCGCCCCCCAAACTAGAAAATATTTGCATGAAACATGAACAAAGGATGAACAAAGGGAAAAGGGGCGATGAGAAGTAGAAGAACTGACCATGATCGTCACCAAGGGTTAACAATGCCAAAGGGTGTGGGAATACGATGCAACGACGCCATGTACCTTGGAAAAGGATGAAGACTTGATCGTGCTTGAAGAACGTGGTGCGGGGAACTTGTGGGACCAGACCTCCTCTCCTTCCTGCTGGTGGAAGAGAGCCTCACATTCAATCATGCTCTCCTGCAAAACAAAGATCAAACACAAGAGGAAAAACTCATTAGAAACATGAAGTGTAATATCTATCCCGCAGTGATAAAAGAGGGTGAGAAATTGAAGGAGAACGCACTGGGAGGAGGTTTTTAACCCCTGTGGAAGGGTGGAAATAATAGGTGTGTATGTTGTGATGATAATGAAATAAGTATAGAGGAAAAATGTGCAGCACAACTACGAGAATCGTGCATGCAAAAGTGTAAAAAGTGCAGGTGTAGTAGAAAACTATGAAACTGTGATGATTTTGTAAAAGTGGGAAGAGAGAACTGGAGATAGGAACCAGGAAAGAAAGCCCCTGAGCATGGAAATGAAAACCAATACTTCCCTCTTCAGGTTGAGGTCGAAGAATTGAGTAGGCGTCACAGCATGGCTTCGCCCTAAACCAAAGAAGAGGCCCCCTGTCGCGCAGTGTGAACTGGGTTCTTTATATAGAGGTTGCAAAAAACCCAGGGTTTAAGTTTGAGATAAACACCCAATTTAGGGGATATATATGATCAAACTCGAGATAATATCAAGGGTAAGAGCCCTAGATCGATGGAAACCAAGGTGGAGGATCATTCTTCTCGAAATTTAATCAAGATGAGGCTCTCGAGGAGTCCTCCGGTGAGGAAATCGAGGTTCAGAAGGTTTTGGGCTCTGTTCTGAAGTAGCAGCCAGCCGCAAGACCACAACTAGAGTATGACGGTCAAGGGAAGACCGCAACTAGATCCATAGGATAAGCATGCAAATGACGACACCGGCAAACACAGGTCTCCGAAGAAGACAGGCATTTGGCAGTCTTATAGGAGACTGATGAGTGTCATATTTCATATCATAATTTTCATCTCATTCAACATCTTTGAGCACTTAATAAGTATAGTTGTGCATTAATATGACCAAATCTCATTCCCACCATCAATTTGAGCTTGCATGAAATTAACCATCTTTTTGAATCAAAATGACAATGCGAGATGTATTTCAAAAATTGCATAACTATCACACTACATTTTAAGAATCTATTCACCCCCCTCTAGATCTTAGTGTCCATCTAGCCTTCTGTTTGTGGTGTCTTAGCATACCACCGGGTCTTTCACACTATTCCCCCACGCCGCTTTAAACCCATATGAAATTAGCACGCCGTATTAAGACAACCACAAGGGGCGCGCCGTATTAGTGAAATGCAAGGGAAAGCTTTCAAAATGGGCAAATGGCAAATGGAGCGCATCGGTTTACGGATCGGCAAGGGAAATGGGTGCACCATTTTAAGGGAAAGCAAGGGGTGGCGCCATTTTAAGCATCAAAAGGGGGGCGCACCGTATTAACAAAGCAAGCTAGGTGCACCGGTTTAAGGCGCGCTGGTTTAAGGCCTCGTTGCACCGTTTTAAGCATCGAAGGGATTCTTCTCAGAGTCGAGGCCATGTCTTCTACGTGAGGGGCTTCCTTATCAGGTGGTGGGCCACCAAGTGAGCTCTCGTCCTCATCGGGCGAGGTATGAGATTTATTCGACATTTCCATCTTCGACTCGCTCTCGAGTGTCGAGACGTGCATGCCATATGATCATCATCATCATTTTTTGACGTCCATAGTAGTCGGACCCTTTGAGCCCGATTAGGGGGGAGCCATCCCCTTTTGAATCTGATGATGGGCTCACGCCTATCTTCTTCTTCTTGGAGAGTGTCCTGGTCGAAGCCTTGGACCTCATAAAGTGTGAGACCGGAGTCGCTTTCGAGTGAGCTGGGCATTTGCCTTCGGTGCTTGACTGTGATGTCCACTTCACCCTCAGGCGGTAGCTTGATGGCCACAGCCAGTTTTGCCAGGCCATCAGCCTGGGCGTTGCCACTTCTGGGAACGTGGTCTATTTTGAAGAAACAGAACTTCTGGGTTAGCCTGGTGACGGCGGCATGGTTTGGGACCAGCTCTGATTTCCACACGTCATAGATGCCAAGCACCTGTCGGACTATCAGTTGGGAATCTCCATAGGCTTTGAGACATTTTATGCCCATGTTGAGAGCCATCTAGAGTCCAATCAATAGGGCTTCGTACTCGATTTCATTGTTGGTTAGAGACTTCATGAGGGTGCAAGAGATATACAGAACTCCGCCCTGAGGGGTCAGGAAGACAATTCCGGTGCCTGCCGTAATGCCTGAACTGAGGTTGCTCCGGGTAGTACCTCGAGAAGCACCGTCAAAGTACAACTCCCAGCAAGGTAGACTGGCTGTGAGGGTGTCTTACTGCCAGTAATGCAAGACATCTCCACTCTGTTTAAGAAGTTGATGGTGTTGAAGCGCAAGAGACTCCTCATATAGAAGCTCCGTGTTGAAGAGAGAATCATCTGGTACTAGATGGACTGCCATATATTCAGCCATGCCCTGTCCCTTGATTGCTTTTCTTGAGACGTAGGTGATGTTGTACTCCATATGACGTAGGATGAACCCAGTCGAGACGCGGGACCCTAAGCCAGCAATCAATAAGCACAAGTCATCCAGCGACGAAGCTAACAATCGCGCACATGATGAACTCCACTCGGGGCACGTAGTGACAGTTCGGTGAGCTGTGGCTCGCGACGGGGTCAGACGCGGTCCGAGTAGCGCCAAGGGTGGTGGTGAGCCACCCGGGGACAAGTGGTGGGCACCGGTTTCAACCAGGTAGACCGATATCGAGGGGATCGATTCTGGTGTACACTCGCTCACCGGTAGCAAGAACTCTCGTATCGTGGGATTTTGGGTCGGGCACTCCTCACGCGGCACTGCAGTCGGAGCTAATACTAAGCAAGCAGGTGGAGTGGTGAACGCACGTACCTAGCCGTCTGAAAGATCGGCTCCAGTCGGAGACGATGGCGAGCCGGGGAGCATGCGCACCCGGCGGACACGCTACGTCGGGGAGGCTTGATGTCATTCCTGCTATTACATGCACTACGCTCCACACAGGGAGGGGGGGTTCGCAGGGAGGGGGAACGATCGTTACATTCACTACCCTTGCGCAGGAGGGGGGATCGCGGGGAGGGGTAAGCAACAGTTGTCCGTACGTCGAGCTTGGGCGTCCACTCAAGAAGCAGCCAACTCCTGGACGAAGACTGAAGGATGCTGATGGATGCCTGGAAGTCTGGTGTAGAGCTGACGGCGCTGGGTGGGGGCGACAGTCGCAGCAGCAGGCCGGCGCAGTTCTGCTCGGCTGGACTGGTCGGCACAGAAGTGGTGCGACGGCCAGTACGGGCGCTGCAGAACTCCAAATGTGGCGGGGCCAGGTCGGGGACGTTTCTGACCGGGAGGTCTTCGAGCCCTCAAAAGGGGGCGGTCGTCTGATCACCTCGCTGGGTATGGTCGCAGGGACAGCCGGCGTCAGATTTCTGGATGAACAGCAGGATAGGACATCGAAGAATGGGGCATAACTCCCAGTGCTGATGTCGGAACATGACGAAACCACTTGCGTTGGTTTGTTTCATCGAGGGATGAAACTTTGGTGAAGACAGCACGACCTGAAACTGACAGGAAGAAGGAGTGTCGCGGCTGACTTGACAGCAGCTCGTCCTGGGCGAACAGGGGCTCTGGGTCTGGCGTGCCTGTGGGAGATTGGACACCACGGACAGAAATGATGTTGAAAGTAGGTGGGACCACCTCTGGTGCGTCGGTGCTTCGGAGAAGCATAACTCTCGAGCTTGGCGTAGTTGCACGAGAATGGGTGGAGCGTATGGTGCCGAGGTCGGATCGCCGCGGGATCACTTCTGGAACGAAGATGACTCGACGACGTACGACTCCACAGAAGGAAGATTCGGCTGGTTTGCACTATAGATGCCGGGGTAGTCTCTGCAAGCTCGACCTCTGTTGCAGGCTGGTTGCAGGGATAGCAGCGAGGTCTTCTCGACCCACGGGAGGGCGTAGCGAGGACGGGGCGACGCCGGGTTGCCGTGGACTTTCGGAGCAGGGGGGAGGGCGGACCTGTTGGGATGTCAGGATCCCAACCCCACCAGTTTCGTGTCGATTGGTCATCATTTGGGGCCGGTAGGAGTCCGGGAACCCTGGTGACTCGATTTGGGTCGATTCGTTGAAATCACCCGGATCTCACGATTTAGGGTGTTTTGCAATGTGCATGTGGTGTTTTTGGAATCCTTGAAGGATTTCCCACCGTTTGGATGTATTTCCCCTACGCTACGGCGTGCATGGGGCGTGGAACGGACCGATTGGGCCATTTCACTGTTTTAACCGTCGGATTGGCATAACGGTCCTATCAGAGGCCATCATGTGCATAACGGTCCCCCGATAGACCGTTATGCATCATTCATGGTTTTTGTCTTCGGAGGTCTTGAAGCATAACGGACCAGGCCTAGTGCGTTATGTGGAGCATAATGCCCCTGTCCAAGTGCGTTATGGTCGGGTGGTTTTCGAGGTTGACTGCCATGTCAGTCCTCTCGACGACCGTGTCTACCTCAAAGACTGTGTCAATCGGTTCGCATGACGGACTTCTCCCCGTGCGTTATGGTTAATATAACACTCAGGTGCAGATTCATTATGGTCCATTGACCGATGTTTTGACTGGGTATGGCGGTTGATATAATGCGCCTCACCCTGTGCATTGTGTGGCTATGACGGATTAGGTGTGGTCCGTTATATGCCCCTGGTCCGTGATTTATGGGTTTTTGTGTCTGTTGGGTATAACACAACTATCCTTGTGCGCTATACTAGTATGGCACGCCTGTTGTGGTCCGTTATACTTCGTGTTGTTAGTACGTTAGTCTGTGGAGCATAATCCATATGCTCTAGTGCGTTATGTTGATATAACGCTCCTAAGCTGATGCGTTATATCATCTGTTGTAGTTTTCGGTCTGGCTGGCATACCGCCCCTCCTTTGGTGCGTTATGTGGGAATAGTGCCCCTATGCCGGTGCGTTATAGTCTTGTTTGCCGTATTGACCATTTGCTTGTGCTGTTTTGTGTGCCTGTCTATCTTAGGTCCTTGTTTAGGGAGGTGTCTGTCTGTCCGTGGTTGTCTGGATTGATCGGTTTAGGTGACTGGCTGTGGTCTTTTCCTAGACTGCGACAGTACCCTAACGACTCAATCATAAAGCTGCCATTGTCTGTATCTCTGGTTGCGTAGCGGCTATCTCTTGACTGTTGGGTTTCCCCTAACAGTTGATTGACAAGTTACTCTACCCAGAGTGTTGTCGTCACCCGCCACTCATGTTCTTGGTGGTTCTATTTGTTTGTGTTGTCGTGGCGGTGGATGTGATAGTGTGTCGGTGTCGTGTCTGGTTCTGGTCAACCTGGGGTTACCTTGTGGTTGGGAGGAAGTCTTGTTGTGTCTTGGCGGCCTTGCCCAATTCGAGACATTGGTTCTGGATGCCTCGAGGTACCATTCTACCTCGGTTTGTGTATCTAGGTGTGCTGAGGGTTCTTGGTGTCCCCTCAAGCCCCCGTGTGTCATTTTCTCGGAATGTTGTTTTCTTTGGCTTAGGATTAGATCGCTTGGTGGCTTGTTCCGCTACGTGCGATGATCCCGACTCAGAGTCGTAGGACTCTGGGACCATTGTAGCTGTAGGTCTAGTTGCCTTGTCCTGAGTTTGTTGGCAGTCTCCTGTGCTGCCTTTGGTGCTTTGAAGTATGTGTTACAGGGCACTCTTGCCTGTATGTACTTCGGCACTCGAGTTTTGGAGTCCGTGTCTTGTGATCCTTCACTAGTTGTAGCCTTACGACACGCTTTGGCGTGATGGCTTTTACAGCGGGACACTTCCGGTTCACAATTTTTAAGCTAGTCTCCATCGGCTCTCGCAGTTACCGTTGCGTCCTACGGGGGGAGGAAACTAGCTAGAGTCCTGGCTTAGGCAAAAGCCAGTGTATGCGCATGTGGTCAGGGGCTTTGGACTAATGTCGACGGGTATTCCCCTGTCTAGTCACTCGCTACTTGGTTACTGTTCTGGTTCTGATAGTGTCTTAGTCTCTGCTCGTCTGTAGGCATCATAGACGAGATGCTAGTAGGCACAGCATAAGACGTCAATGGACGCAACTGGTTGTTCTTCTAGTGTGGGACATTCCAATCATGTGACACGTGACCATTTGCGATTCTCTTCGCATTTCTCGTGCTTCGTGACCTTCTGGGTTAGCCCTTTTTATGACTATACTCGAGGTCACTGTCTGCCACTTGCACGACATTCTAGTTGTGTACGTGGCAGTGTGCACAACGTCCTTGTCGTATTGTCTGTCGTCCGTGTCGGTCATCTGCCTAGGTTTTCCTAGGCTTTCTTGTTGTCCGTGCAGGTCTTCATTTGGATCCTGGTGTCGTGTTGATAGTTTGGTAAGCTTCTGACTTTCTTAGTTCAGAGTTCACCCTTCTGTCTTTGCTTGCTTTAGTGCCTATTTGGAGTAGTGTCAGGAGCCGAGGTTAGTTTGGCAGTCGTGCTCGTCTGGTACGACTTCATGCTTTTTCCTGTTAGCTCCCCTAACTCTTAGCTTGCTCCCTACTCCTACTTTCTCTTCTTTTACAGCTTTGTAGTTTAGCTTTCCTTCTTTACTACTGCCTATTGCTTACCTGTTGTTGCTTGCTGTTTTAGCGTGTTACTGTGTATTTTTCTTGGTGGGGATCTGCATGGCCCCTACTGAGCCAGTGACACGAGGCTCACCCCCACTTTACAGGTGGTGGTCGTTCGTTCGGCTTCCGTGTGTACCTGGGGCGCATGCTCGTAGCGTCTAGTGTGGCCAGCTGGTACCCTCGTCGGGCCTCCCCTGACTTTCTGGTACGTCCTTTCTTTTCTGTCGACTATACTTGGCACTTGTTGTCTTTTCTTTGGACTTAACTCTGGGCTATAATTGTTAAATTTAAACTATTAATTAAAAAGTAATTTTATTTCTGCTACTTTAGCAAATCGATCTAATGAAAACCTTTTGATTCTCATAAAAAGTTGTCTTGTGAATATGCTTGTCATGGAATGCTTTGATTTTAGCTTTATAAATCTTTGAATTTTCATAGGCTTCATTTCTTAGTTCCTCCAGTTCATTGAGTTGTAGAGCTCTTTGGGCCCCGCCTTGAGTGAGATCAAAGTTGACTTGTTTGATGGCCCAATATGCTCTATGTTCAAGCTCTATGGGTAAGTGGTAGGCTTTTCCAAAAATGAGGCGGTAAGGTGACATGCCAATGGGAGTCTTAAATGCAGTTCTGTAGGCCCAGAGTGCATCATCTAGTCTCTCGGACCAGTCTTTTCTATCCGACTGAACTGTCTTATGCATAATGATTTTTTTCTCCTTGTTGGACACTTCTACTTGGCCACTGGTTTGGGGATGGTAGGGGGTAGCAAGCTTGTGAGTGATGCCATATTTGCGAAGTAGAGCTCGAAATTGAAAATGAATAAAGTGAGAGCCCTCATCACTAATGATAGCTCTAGGACAATCAAATCTAGAAAAGATGTGTTTCTTCACAAACTTCATCATGACCTTGTGATGATTTGTCCTAGTAGCAACAGCTTCAATCCATTTTGAAACATAGTCCACCGCCACCAAAATATATTCATTGTCAAATGAAGGTGGAAATGGTCCCATAAAGTCTATTCCCCAAACATCAAAAATCTCTACTACCAGAATGGGACTGAGCGGCATCATATCTCTTTTTGAATTGTTGCCCACGGCTTGGCACCTTAAACAAGTTTTGAAAAATTTGTAAGCATCTTTGAATAATGTGGGCCAATAGAATCTGCTCTACAACACTTTCGCCATTGTTTTCTTTCCTGAAAAGTGTCCCCTACAAGCGAGATTATGACAAAAGTTTAAAATAGATTGTTGCTCCTTCTCGGGGACACATCTTCTTATTATTTGATCTGGACCCATGTAAAACAGCTCTGGGTCCTCCCAAAAGTAGTACTTAACCTTCGTAAAGAATCGATCCTTCTCCTGCCTAGACCACCCTCCCAGAATCTGTCCTACCGCTAGGTAATTGACTATGTGAGCGTACCAGGAGGTTGACGTGTGAAGATGGAAAGAATTTACTCATCGGGGAAGAAATCAGACATAGGAGCACTTTTAGGAATCACAATCCTAGACAAGTGATCAACAACAACATTCTCTAACCCCTTCTTGTCTCTAATTTCTAAATCAAACTCTTATAGCAACAGAATCCACCGAATGAGATGGGGTTTAGCTTCCTTCTTGGATAGCAGAAATTTTAAAGCCGAGTGATCGGAATAAACAATAACTTTTGCCCCTAACAGATATGATCGAAATTTCTCAAGTGCGAAAACTACCGCAAGCAATTCTTTCTCCGTGGTGGTGTAGTTCAATTGTGCATCGGCGAGGGTGCGGCTCGCATAATAGATCACCACAGGTTTCTTATCGATCCTCTACCCCAAGACAGCTTCAATAATATAATCCGAGACATCGCACATGATTTCAAATGGGAGTAACCAATCAGGAGACTATAGGATTGGAGCTTGAGTGAGGGCTGCTTCAAGAGAGTGAAAAGCCTCACCCATTCTTCCTCTCCCTCACCTTGGTTTGCCCCCTCCCAGACCCCCTAACAGCCAAGGGTTGGCTCCACACCCTTCCACACCCTTTCCCCTCTCGCTTACCATATTTCCAACCTCTCATCTCCAGCCTGCACTTCCCAGTTCACAAGTAGCAGAGCACCAACAACTTGCAGAGTCAACCATGACCTCATCCCAATGTCCCTAGAGGCAAAAGTGGTACTGTTGGAAGCGCCTACGTGTCTTCTTCACAACGGCAGTGGTCTTGTCCCAACCTGAGCTCGTGGCTACCCAGGGAAGCCGATCTCCCTAAACTGCATGTCTCCCTCTAGACTATCAACCAGAGGCTACTTGCAGAGGCTCCCACGACTGTCCACCTGACAATTTGGAGGCGGGGATTGGCCGAGACATTCTATGACGAGTCAGCTTCTAGTAACAAGAAACGGCTTCCCGATTGGACTCCGGACAAGTGAGTTCCTAATTTTCTCCACAGGGTGTGCAGTTCTGTCCCCTCTGGGACTGAACCAACCCATATCCACTGTTTGGGCTCTCGCAATCTGCTCTCATAGCCTCTAGAATCCCCGTAGGTCTCTTTTCGAAGAAGACTCGACAGCGGTTCGAATGACTCTGAACACGCTTAATTCAAAGGTCGGGAGCACTCATGGCATCCTCATCTTCTAGCTAGTGAGGTACCATAGCAGTCAAAACCAGAACTCAGGGACCCTCTTCGTGGCCCTTCCCCGACCAGCATCGCTGACCAAGAAATTCCTCAAAAATCAAACCTCACCCTGATCCAACCCTGATTATTTTCCCACTAGTCTCATTGACAATAAAATTTGGGAGTGGGCGCAGTAGCATCAACTTCAACTATCTGTCCCCTGCTCCAGAGAGTAGACAGAACCGGCGTCTTCCATCCGTTTGGTTTCTATTTCAGCTTTTCCCTTCCCCGCCTGGCTGGCTTACCGCCCCTCCTTGTGGGAGGTAGTGTTGAATGTAATTTTGGCTTCCCTTCCCCAAGTTCAACCCCCTTGCATGGGACGTAGTGATGTAAAAGCTTGAACAGATAGAAGCAACATTGGTGCGGCGTGTGGGGAACCCACGCTTCCCTGCTCACCCTTGTCTCCGAGCGGGATCGATTTCTTCAAACTGGTCGAGCAAGTGCCCTACCCATGCTCTCATTGGATTCCATGTTCCTTCAATATTAGTTCATATGCTCCACTGATCTGTGATAGTGAGCGCTCGGCCCACAAGCTCCTTTCCTTCAAGTGGCCGTCGTGGGAGAGAGTGTGACCCGTGCCCATTGGCACCTGGTCGGCCCCTTTGAATTGGGCCTCCATACCCTTGGGAAGTATAGATAAGGAGATGACTCAACTCATTGGTCATAAAACGAGTGTTAACAGATTCCCCTCCTTAACGTCCTCTTTGCAGGGGATCAAGCGGAGGTGAAGCAAAAGCGAAAATGGAAATTTGAGATGAAGCGAAAATGAAACAAAGCGGACTGAAAAGCGGGTGTTAAGGTAAATGACACCCGTCCTTAACCAACGAGCGATAAGAATCTTCCGAAAAGCTCCGAACCAATCACAAGGAATGACCAAATCAAACGACGCATGCCTGGAGGAACTAACAACCAAGGAAAATAAAACATGACCAACCTCCTCACTAGAACGCACAGTTGATAGGTGGTCAGAGCAAGTAGAAAAGTAAAAATATAAGCTACTAAACTCCAGACAAGAATCCTCAGCTAACCAAACCGAGCAAATAGATCGAAAGAAACCTTCCAACTCAGAGTAGAATGACTCTCCTTATCCAAGACCATGGATATACAACTATCCACCCTTATTGAGACACCTCTAGACAGACTAGGGCTCATGAATGCTCAAAAGGTGCGCATGATGCATGCTGGGCTAAAGGAAAAAGTAATCATCAAAACGAATGCAAAAAAGGATAAAATAGCAAGATACTTGAGAATCGTATTGCTAGACCGGACAAATCAAGGTCAAGACACTATCTATAACCACGGCGTGCAAGATAGAACTAACGTCCCCCAACTCTTCCAACCCAATGGCCTATCCAACGATTAAACATGTGCACCTAGATCATCATAGTTTTTGTTAAAGGGGAACATTAGATCCCAGAACACATGAATGACTAGCTGATTTTTGAGGTAATATATCATAGATACCATATAGTAATGCACTAAGGGATTAAAGAGATCGAGATACTTACCTGACATACCTGCCTGGTCGGAATGACGCGACGCGATGGTGCTCATGATTATGACATTAAGAGGTTAGCCATCAATGAGCAAGTCCATAGAAAATAATCATGAAGCATCAAATATAAGACCAAGACTACACAAGGCATGGAACAGATATAGCATCGTAAGCATCATAGCACTCAGCAACCAAACGGTCATGCGACGACCGCAAGGGGGAGCCTAACGGTCCAGAGATAGACCGCTACCCTTAAGGTGGTTCACATTTTCCAATGGACATGACCTTGAGGAAAAATGGTCTAGGGAGGACCACCAAGGACAGCCTAACAGTCTGTCGTATGACCGCAAGGTGCTGAGCGAATTCAAAACTGAGAACAGTCATTCAAACTTTCCTCCCACTCATTCCAAACACTCAAACCCCCACCGACGACCTCCACCTCCGATGACCACCACTGAGGCTAGCATACCCACCATTACCAAACTCACACTCACCCATACTCTGAAAATGGTGAAGAAGAGGGCGATGTGGCGGTTCCAATGCCGCATGGCCGAGGAGGACACGCCGGTGACTCCGACGGATCGAGCAGAGGAGGAAGCATCGCCGGCTCAAATTGAGGCTAGGGAGCCTTCTATGGTGGCTACTGCACCTGAGGGAGGAGCTGAAGATGATGATGGAGAGCACACGGTCGATGAAGCTCCCGAGGTGGCGGTCAGAACCCCCTCATCCGAAAAAGGCCAAAAAAACAAAAACCCATTTTTTTAAATTTTCCTAGCTCATGCATGCGGGTAGAATAGCAAGGGAATGGGTCAGGGGACTCATAGAAATCTGTACAGGCCCTTAGAGCCATTCTCCAAGCTTGGGGAAACGGGGAGATGCCACTTGCCGCGGCGAGAGCCTAGCGATCCTTCCAGCGACCGCTAAGGTGCCATACGGTCTGAACCAGACCGTTAAGGCCAGACAAATGGTCAAGGGATGACTGTTAGGGTTCTGAGGGTGATTTTTTCTTTTTTTTTCTTTAATGTAATGCATGACTTATTAGACTACATGGATGATTGACCTAGGATGTTTAAATGAATGCAGGGAAAGTGCCGGACAAGGATATCGTGGCTGTAGGTCTGAGCAGTGTACCTGGCACTATCAGATTTCCAGAGAGATAGACTAGCCACGATGGGGTTTGCCAAGTTCCTTAGGATAGGGGTGATGAGGCTGGGCACCGCCCTCCTATACATGCTCCATGACTGGTGGGATCCAGTCAGCAGGGCGTTCTTGTTCCCGTGCGGACACATGATCCCCAAGATGGAGGACGTGGCGAGGATCACTGGGCTACGAGTCCATGGAGCGCCAACGATGGGGACGACATACGTCGACTCCCGAGAGTTGGCGCGGGAGCTGCTAGGGCTGGAGCTGATGAGGCCAGGACACCACTCGTCCATGCTGCAATGAGCGACCCTCCAAGAGAGCTTAGGACTTAGAGGAGTGGCGATAGCCATGGGAAAGCTGCCAGAGGAGCAGTTGGGACAGCTGACGGACCGAGCAAGATAGAGAGTGGCAGCGGGACTAGGCCCAGTGGCAGATGTAGTCCTTCGCCGCTTCTTGATGCTACTATTCGAGAAGCTCATCTTCACGACGAGGGCAGACAGAGTGAACTGCAAGCTCCTCCCTCTACTGAGAGACTTGGACGGAGTTGGAGACTACATGTGAGGTGTGGCTGCTCTAGCATTCCTGTTCGACTCCCTCAGCACCACCGACTGACAGACGATGCAGGGCGGATTCTCACCTCTACTTCAGATAAAATGCTCTACCTTAAAAGCTTATGCAATTATGATTTTGATTTTGACTGCTATATGCTGACACTTAGCAATGCAGGTATGGACTTACATGTACCTCCCTGGCCTAGGGAGAGGGAAGGAGGCACATCCGGACCATGTACCCATCGCGAGACGGTGGATGGCGGTACGGGACCCCGGGTCACTACAACACTTAGTGTGGGTGATCCAGGACGACATTGACACGCTACCTTATGCATCGGTAAGACTCTAAACTCTTAACTTCTAAATGCGTGGGATTCAAATGCTGCTGCTTATATTATCACATATAGGATCCAGATCACACTGTGTGCCTTACTCCCCAGTCCCTATTGATGTTCTTAGTTATGAAATATGAAGTTATGAAAACCCACAACATCGACGGCTTCCTAGATCACCACCAAGACTAGTCTGGCTCTGGATTGACGTAGCTTCTCTAATTGAGCAGTGTACTTGCGCACCTCCAACGTATGTACTCCGCAGGATTATTTCAAAATCAGAAAAGATCAACTGAGTGGAAGGCAGCTTAGCTGTAACTTGAGGTGGAACAACTGCAATATGAAGACAAAGTGAAGGTGAAGAAAGGATCGATATATTTAGAATGCTGACAATTTTCATTACAAATCTACACATCGGATGATCATAATCAAACAATACTAGTTGAGTCTGGGGAAAATACGTCGGGCCCAAGATAACTCAATAACACTAGATTTATTACGGCCCAAAGTAGTTCGACACGTAGTGATCCTCTCCAACCAACCAATGGCCTTGAAGTATGGCCCAGGTGAGGCCCATCAAGGCCTAACTAGTCTATGGGTATTGTCTGTGCCCTCCAAGCACCGTAAGATTTGCCAACGTGTGACTGTTGAAGCCGTCATTGTGGAGTTTATTCCGATGGGCTCTTTATTGCGCCCACGTCGTCGAGATGTCTGTCACGCTCTTCCTCCTATGGGAACAGATGAGTGGGTGATCGATGTCCAAAACAATCGACAAAAATTTTAAAAAATAATTATTTGGGATGTACCGCATGAGGTGCATCAAGTAAAACTCTCTTGAGAGGATTGATGAACTAGTTGTCTAGTACAGTTAGTTTTTTACTCTTTCCCATTTGGAGGAGATCCCTAGTGCGAACTCGATTATCCCCTCCCTATTTAAAAAGAAATGTACCCTCAAGAAAAAGAAGAAAAAGTTTTTGGGGATCGAGGTCCCAAAATGAGCCTCGAAAGTGTTGAGTGGATCGATTGGCTTCGGCTAAGAAGTTTTGTGTCGGCAACCTACCTGCAATGTGGGGAAAAGTGATTTTCTCATTCGAGCGTCCTAGGTCGAATACGTCATTCGTCTGATTAAGGAGAACTATGTATTCGTCCTTAACCCCACTCGATTATCAAATTAGCCCTATATATTTGGATGGGAATCTTCGTCCACGGAGTGAGCTGCTAAAATATTACTGCAACATTAAACCAAGGATAAGGAGTAAAAAAACCAAGCACAACTACAATAGCTTCTAACCAAAAACAACGTTCTTCACGCTAAGAACCCCCTCTAATGTGCTCTTGCATCTTAGGGTGCGTTTGGAAACGATGCCTAGGAAATCCCCTGTAAAAGTTGAAGCTGTTCCAAATGTGCCATGTATATCTTGGGCGGCGTGCGGACCTGATTCTGTGATGAGAGAGAACGCAGACACATCGCGACGGGTGTTCGTAAATCTCTCGAAGCTGCCCAGAGACAGCTTCTCGTGTGGTGGGCGGCAATTTTTGAAGGTAAAAGACAGTTTTACCCTTGTCTCTCTCTCTTCCTACTCACCTTGAAAGGTGATCGCTGTGCAGGGGTAGGGCGAATGCGGACAAGGAGAAGAGCGTCGAACCACAGATGGAGCGACCACCGTCGCCGAGAGGGAGATACGGTAGATCGTCGGCTCTTGCCTCTCTCTCATCCTTCTCAACTTGACAGGCGAACGCTACACAGGGAAAGGAGAAGGGTGAACGCAAACATGGAGAAGGAGGAGAGGAAGCTGGAGTGACCAGCGTCGTCGGGAGGGAGATACGACATATCAGTATTTTTACCCTCTTCTATCTCTCTCTTCCTTCTCACCTTGAAGGGCAAACGCTGCGCAGGGGAAGGTGAAGGGCAAACACGAATTGGGAGAAGAAGGATAGGAAGAGCGACCAGCGTCACTGGAAGGGAAAAATAACAAATCGTCGATTTTACCCTCTCTCTCTCTCTCTCTCTCTCTCTCTCTCTCTCTCTCTTCCTTCTCACCTTGAAGGGCGAACGCTGTGCAGGGGAAGGGCGAACGTAAACAAGGAGAAGGAGAGGAAGAAGGAGCGACCAGCGTCGCTAGGAGAGAGATATGACATATCATCAGTTTTACCCTCTTCTCTCTCTCTCTTCCTTCTCACCTTGAAGGGCGAACACTGCGTAGGGGAAGGAGAAGGGTGAACGCGAATAGGGAGAAAAAGGAGCGACCAACATTGCCGGGAGGGAGATACGACAGATCGTCGATTTTACCCTCTTGTATCTCTCTCTCTCTTCCTTCTCACCTTGAAGGGCGAACGCTGCGCAGGGGAAGGAGAAAGGTGAACGTGAATAGGGAGAAGAAGGAAAGGAAGAAGGAGCGACCAGCGTCGCCGGGAGGGAGATACAGCAGATCATCGAAGGTTGGCCGTCCGATCTGTCAGCTGTAGGCGTAAGAAAGAGACATCACGGGCCCCCTCCCTTTCGAACGTCTGTCGCAGCTGTGATCCAGTGACACAAGGACCACCCCTATCCGATGAGGCAACGATCGTGAACACCGCCTGTGTAACAACCCAAGATCTGGATGTCGGGTCAATCTAATACCATTCGGATCCTACGTCGCCACCCACGAGCTGGGAAGCTCGGAAGGGTTAAAAAGATGGTGTGGTTATGCATTGAAATTCAAAACAAGCAAGAAATAAACTACGTAATTTAATAATTTAATTAACAGGAATGAAATTAACATTTTATAACAAATAAATATATCTATAGAGTCCAATCCACAAGTACAATCAACGAAAAGGAAACGTACTCTGCTGCGAGGCCCGGCCTCGGCACTGGCAAGCTAGCACACTATAGGTCCTCAGACCGGGAAGCTCCACCTCCAGGAGAGCACTAGACCTGAAAAGCAGGGTGTGAGCCTCATCTCACTAGCTCAGTAGGGGATTCCTTCTCCATTTATTTGCTTACCGGTCATGAACAAAGCATCATGTACGTTAGTCATATGAAGGTGCAAAATAACAATAACTTATAGTGTTAGCCATTATCAAAACCATGATATACAAATGACTACAGGGGCACAACAACATTGTCTCTTAGAGTCTTACATGCCCACTCGATGTGGTACCGATTACCAGCCCCTTGTCCCTATGGCTGACCATAGGCATGGTGGTCCTAGTGACCTTTCCCTTCAGGAGATGATGCAGGCCCTCATGGATAGGATGGATCAATCCGATAAGAACCTTAGAGATCATGCTGCATTCATGGAGGGCCGGATGAAGGCCATGGAGGACCGGATGGAAGCTTCTGACTGGACCGTCCAAGGTTTGGTGGGACGGCTCAACCCAGGTCGACCTCCACATGGGGATGCCCCTGGGCAGGCCCAAGGCCCAGTTGAGCTTGCTCCTCGGCTCGTACCCCCGAGGGCCGATGATCAGAGACCACGTGTTCAAGAGCTCGATGATTTTGGGTCCTATAATGAGGTTGAGGGATATGGCCATGCCCGGCGTGGCTATCGGCCCAATAGGGATGACGAGGAAGATCGTTTCCTTAGGTCTGTGTGTGCGGATCCTCCCACCTTTGATGGGTCCTTGGACCCTAAGGTTTATCTTGATTGGGAGGTGGGCATGGACCGCTACTTCGAGTGGTATGAGATGACTGACTACTGGAGAGTCCGATTCACAAAGATGAAGTTGCTAGAACAGGGACAAACTTATTGGAGGAACATGGAGAGTCTGTTGATGCAACGACATCAACCCCAGGTTGAGACATGGGATGACATGAAGGTAAAGTTTAGGCAAAAGTACCTTCCTGCCACATACCGTCAAAGACTTATTGATAGGTGGCAGGGTCTCAGCTAGGGGGATCGGACTGTGACGGAGTACATCACCAATTTTGATGAGTACTTCTTGCGATGTGGGGTCACAAAAGAGAGCACCATGACCATCTCTCGCATTCATTGGGGTCTACGGCTGCATTATTAGTACGAGTTATTTCACCGCCATGTGATGACCCTGGAGGAGGCTTATCAGGTTGCTCTCGAGTTGGAGGAGTTTGAGCTCGAGTTCACTTTGGTCCAACGACCAGCACCCACATATCATCATGGACCGGATCCTCGTACAGTGCCTGGACCATATCCTCGAGGACCGGTGGCTCATCCATAGGAACCCATTTGCGAGGATCCCACTACTCCTTGGCCCCGTCCTCCCCCTCCGAGGGACTTTCCCCCTCGACCCTTGGCAGTTGCCCCTACCCCTCGGCCCCAGCAGCCCCTCCTTCCCTGACCTCAGCTTCCACCACCCCTGGCCCATCATGATGACAAAGGAAAGGGGCCGATGACTAGTGGAGAACCTCAGGGCGCTGGGTCCCGTTAGGAGTGTTATAGGTGCGGTGGGTTTGGTCATTATGCAGCCAATTGTCCCACTCGATCTTCTTTGGTTATAGGAGATGGTTCTACCGGTGAGCCTTCCTCTGGGATTGTGCCAGTTAGTTACGAGGCAGACTAGGAGCTTGTGGAAGAGTTCTTTGATGAGCTGCTAGATGGGGAGTCGGTGGATGTCCAAGGTACATAGGTACCAGGACAATGTGCAGTTGGGCGTTGTCAGGTGTATCGTGGCCCAGTCTCAGGTGAGTGATGACTGGCGTCGCACCATCATTTTTCATACCTTCTGTAGGCTGGGTGGCAAAGCCTGCAAGGTGATTATCGATAGTGGGTGTTGCATCAACACTATCTCCATGGGTGCTGTGACACGTCTTGGGTTGACCCCCATGGACCATCCCTCCCCTTATCGTGTTTCTCGGGTGGACTCCACTTCCATCCCGATTAGGCTGTGATGTCTAGTGTCATTGCAGTTTCTTGCCTACCAGGATGAGATTTGGTGTGATGAATTACCTATGGCGGTAGGCAGTGTTATCTTTGGGAGGCCTTGGTTGTTCGATCGGGATGCCACCCTCCATGGCCAGTCAAACGCTTGCACATTCGACCATAATGGCCATCGAATTACTCTTCACCCCTCTCAGCCAAGGAGTCCATCCATCTGGGGTCCCACTGGGCCTAGTACTCTGAGTCCTTCTATTTCTGCGCCCAGTACCCCGTCACCTGCTCGGACTACGATCGTATCTTCGGATGTCCCCACTTCAAATTCTCCTTTGCCTAAGAGGTTGATGTTGGTTAGCCCCGGGGAGTTCGAGTAAGACGTTGTTAGAGGGGATCCTATTTTTGCCATCGTAGTCCGAGAGGTGGGGAGAGCGACGAAGAGTGACATTTCCCCAGATGTTGTTGATGTCCTTCGAGAGTTTGCCGCTGTATTCCCTAACGAGTTGCCCGAGGGTCTCCCACCCATGCGGGACATTCAGCATGTTATCGACCTGATTCCAGGGTCCTCATTACCTAACCTGCCACATTATAGGATGAGCCCCATTGATCACGCTGAGCTACAGCGTCAGGTCAACGAGTTGATGATGAGGGGATCTCTTCCTGGGAGCAATAGTCCTTGTGCCGTCCCTGCTTTGCTTGCCCCTAAAAAGGATGGCACTTGGAGGATGTGTGTTGATAGCCGTGCAATCAATAAGATCACGATGAAGTATAGATTTCCCATTCCCCACTTAGATGACATGCTTGATATGATGGCGGAAGCCACTATATTTTCCAATATCGATTTGAAGAGTGGCTATCACCAGGTGAGGATTAGGCCAGGTGATGAGTGGAAGACGGCCTTTAAGACCAAGGATGGTCTTCATGAGTGGCTGGTCATGCCCTTTGGCCTAAACAATGCCCCTAACACTTTTATGCAGCTGATGACACAGGTTCTGTGACCTTTGATTGGGGTCTGTGTGGTAGTTTACTTCGATGATATTCTTATTTATAGCTGACTCACCCCAATCAAACTGGAGGTGGAAGATAGCACCCTCGGCCCCTCCTCGCAAGGTCCCGCTGTGATGGCACTGCTACACTAGAAGCAACAGGAAATTGAAATGCTACAAAGACAGCTAAATGAAATGAATTTAAGTCCACCTATGCCACAACTGGCAGGACATCTACATGAGGCAGCACAAGGTAGAGCTAACTCACCGGAAGCTTCAGCACGGCCAGCCATGCCTTGAATAGTACATGATGATACGGGGGGCATCCTCCCTCAACCACTCAAACATACAATCCCCCAGGCATGTCAGGGGGCAACTAAAGCATCTCCGTCAAAGGTGCCGATGAGGCCGCGTATGCAACCGGACAAGCGAAAGGCAAAGCAAATAAATACAAAGATGGTCAACGAGGAAGTCACCAAGGCCGAATTACAAGCAGCCAAACAAAAGGATAATGAGTCTATCATGGACTACATGAGAAGGTGGAGGAACCTACATGAAAGGTGCAGACATCCACCAAGCTACGGGGACTCTGTTCAAATCTGTAATGAAAATTTGAGAATAGAAATTCCACTATGAGTCATTGACATTGAAGTCACGACCTTCAAACAACTGGTTGACATTGCAGCAAATGCCGAAGTAGTTCTTGCAAGGCTCTGCCTGGCTTCGATAGCCCCGAACCAAAAGAATGAGCCGACCGGCAAACACTTGGCCCAAGAAGAAAGTTACGCCTCAAATTTTGAAGCTTTTGAGAAACAGAAGAAGAAAATGAAAGAGGCATCTTTCGCCGAGCTAGCGAAGCAAGGGACCTCATTAAGGGGTAAAATGATGAAACTGTACTCCTTTCCGAAGGATAAGATTAGGGCACTTTTTGAGTGGGCTCGTGAATATGACAAAGTGGCGCTTCCAGAGCCGAAGAAACCAAGCAATGTTGAAAGAAAAGATGATCCACGCTTCTGTCCTTATCACCAAATGTTGGGGCATCCAATTGAGGATTGCTACGTATTCAAGGATGTTATTGAAGGCCTGATAAAGAAGGGTGAATTACAGATGGGCGAATATAAGGTGGATCCACCACGCCCTCATCAAATATCTGTCGTTAAAAGAGCAGCCCCACACAGCATTACCTCCTCGACTGCTCCTCACAAATCTGGCTAAGGTCAATGTCTAGCAGGCCTGCATAGCTTGAATGAGGATGCTTGCCAACAAAAAGAGTAATGGCGAATGCCACGTGATATGCAAAAAAAAAGGAAGAAAAAAAAGGAAAAAAAAGGCCTATTCTAGGGGCAGGCACCAAAAAAAAAGAAAATTCAAAAAAAAGAGAGAAGGAGGCCTCGATGGCTGCATCTGTCAAGGGAGATATCACTCCCCTCATGTCTTGGTCCGTGCCAAATAAAAAAAAATTACCATTGTGGGATTGGTATGGTAGAGTGAACCACTCATCCCCTCTCTGAGGGGGTGAGCTCTCTCCTATGCACCCACCTTGGTTTACTTGAGAACAAATGGATGAAGTGTAATGGCTCTGCACTCCATTGCACTGTCAGCGCCATCTGAGTTGTCCGTTCAAAAAAGAAGAAGAGGAAAAAAAAATAAATGTAAAAAAAAGAAAAGAAAATTATGAGGTCAACAGGGTCTCCCCATCCGCCCTCACAGACAGAAGCCTTCCTAGTAGCATTGCTTGGTGAATGCCTATGGAAAAATAAAATCACTACACCATCTGCGGAGGTAGGAAGACCCTGTAGCTGCAGCTTCTAAGAAAAGGGCCAAGGGGATGACGCTTGACTGGCGGCCCGAGCCGAAGCTGTTCGGAGGATCTCCTGAAAAAAGCAATGACAAAATAAGATAGTTGATGATCTGATGCTTAGCTATCACCGAATATCCCCAGGGAGACCATGTAATCAACAATCCCATCCATGCTAAAGAGCCTTCATCGGTCACTAGGCCTCCCATTTCAAATATAGGTCCATGCCCATTGAGGGGAATGAAAAGAACAATCCTTACTGAGTCAGCTGCACCCTTGACTCCTTATCAAGCCAGCAAATAAGTGCCTTTCGGCTTCTAGTGGTCTATCCCAGCACCCTTGGCCCCACTGGAATCCATGGTGCCATGCCGTCTTCCCACCCTATAGGGGTACTCCCCACTTGTCCCACTCTGACTAACCCTCCACCGTTGATCTGTGACCTATGCTCCCAACCAATGCACTCTCATGGCCTTTTGGCATTCAACCGTAACAATGCCATATTTGTCCCATGAGACTCTCCTATCACCGCCGGTTTAGATTTCTTGCCCAAAGTTGGCCCAATAAAATCTTTTTTCCTTGGCATGAGGTGCTCTGCCCTTGTCGAGCTCAATAATTTACCCATCAGTCCCGTCGAGCTATGTCCATAAAGCTTTTCATTGGCTGTAGGCGCTCCACCCTAGCTGAACTCAAAAATTACCTTATGCCCCATCGAGCTGGGTCCACAAAATCTTTCCCTTGGCCTAAGGTGCTCCCCCCTCGTCGAGCTTTAAAATAACCTTTGTCCCACTAGGCAGGGTTCACAAAGCTCTTTTCCTTTGGCCCGAGGCGCTCTGCCCTCACCGAACTTGAAAACTATTCCTAGCCTCGCAGAGTTGGGCCTACCAACCCCCTTCTTTCCGGCTTGAACACCCCATTTTAGCTAGGCCTTTTTGATGCTATTCCCTAGCCCCACCAGCATAATAAACAGCCAACTTCATCAATAGTCCCATCGAATAAATATCCCACACCGTAGACGAGTCTACACCAGGGAGACCCAAAAAAAAAAAAAATAAATAAAGGAAAATAAAAATAAATAAAATAAATATAATGATGAAGAAGTGAAAACAATGGTTTAAAATAACCTAAATGAATCAATAAACACAACAAATCTAATAAAACTAATAAATTTAATAAACTCAACAAACTCAATAAACCCGGCAGACCAGACTAGCCCTTTGGGCTGGTCCGCCTAAACCCTCCCTCCCCCACTCCGTAAATAACCAAAAAAATATGTTCTTTTGTTAGGTTTACACGGACCAGCCTCAACCCTTCAACCTGGTCTGCCTAAATCCTTCCATGACCCTTCACCTTCCCGAATAAAGGCCCCTTAGAAGCTCAAGGGGTGGGGCAACAACTAATGCATGCTTGTAACCCAGGATCGCTCAAGGCTTCAGAACAAGGCAACAGGCGCAGGAGCAATGAGATTTGTGTGTGGGCTTGACTTGTGCATCGGCTTGATCACGCCGAGGGTATGTCATTTGCACTCCCCTCCTACGGCGTTTAGCCATGGCACACAAGTCCATCCCCGCTATGCATGAGATGCTATGACGATGGTGAATACACCCTCTTCCGGGACGGCCCTCGCATGCCCAGTTACGGCGGTCGTACACATGTCATGACGGCCTACTTCCCACTGCCACGAGAACATACACGACCGCTTCGCGCAAGCCTTGGTTGACTCTCGCCCAGCCACCAGTCTGTGCCTTCTTTAGGCACCCAGTCTACTCCTCCCTTGGCAACCCGGACATAGTCCCCGCTTCAAGGAGGTCCCCTGTAAAACACACGGATATCCGCCTTATCTCGTCTTGACCCGGGGACCGACTCACATGTTGGATTTGTCCCACGACTTGCGCCAGTTGTACCTTGGCCACTACGTCCCACTTGTAAGGCCCATGTGGCCCTCATAAATTATATTATCACCCGTGCGAGTGTTCTGGCACCCATGTTTGGGCCTCAGCCTTCCCCATACCACTCAGTGTAGGTGTTAAGTACCTCCGACTGCTGTTAATACCTCCCGGTCAAGCGCGAACCCTTAGCTGCATAGTGCCCACGCTCTCTATCCAAGGCTTCAGACACATACCGATTTCTCTTCAGCACGGAATGAAGCTGTTTGGATTCAATCTGATGTAAATAAACATTGATTGCTTGCGGTCGATGGGGAAAGACATCTAGTATATGACTCCCTACAATCACCTGCGCACTTGCACCTGTGGAACCCTCTCGTCTCTCCATGTGTCGCCCGTCTCTCAAGCCCACGTGCCACGTCCTGGCGATGCTTCCCCGTAAAACCTTTGGTTCCATAGGAGGTTGTCGAGAAATTGACTGGCACGTCCGCACCCTAGCCTCGTTTCCCTATGACCAGGAAACCTCTCATGCTACTTGATTCCCCCTCTAAGCTCTTCGTAAAAGGTGAGTGCACGGTGTCGCCCCGAGGTGGATACGTCCATAAGAGGGAGTGCCCGAGACTTGCTAGAGTTTGACGCCTCCCCAATCACCTTATCCATCCCCTCAGTCCAGTCATGGTATACACACCCTCGTGTTTCGCCCCGGCCCCCCGAGACCTGAGGCCGGTCGAGCGCCACACAAATAAAAGGATGGCATGCCCGGTGGGACGTCTCCCGCCTTCCTTCTTTTTGCTGAAGAGAAAGTCTGTGCCAACCCTGAAGTCCTGGTGCCCTTTTCCTGTCCTTGTAGAAGAGGTAGAAGAGAGCACTTGTTCGCACTTCCCCATCGTTTCCAGGTTGCTCTTCAGTTGTCAGACTTCACTCAACGACTGTCAATGGCCGTCATCTCTGCATCGTCCTGTCCACCAGCAACTATGGCGGCTGTCACCTACGGTCCCATCATCATCGCCACCCATGCACGGGTGGGTTATTTGGCGGTACCGATTGCTTTCGGTAGTTTCACCCCGGTTGTCAGATCACCCTACTTCTTGGGTGTGGTCCCCGTGCCTGCTCCACACCTACCCTCAGTCCCCGTGCTTGCTAGCGCAACGGATGCGTCGCCCCAACTCCCAGCTTTGACAACTTGCTCGAGTGCCAGGCTCTGGCCTTCTATCATCAGCCCCTACGGGGGCCCCGGACCAGTTCCTGCCCGGGCAAATGCTAGCCCCCAGGCCTAGTCTCGACTGACTCCAGGTGTGGGCCTCACGCCTCGAGCCTCGGTCTCCACTGCAGTAGTTCGCCCGAGCCTACAACCCCGAGCCTCAGCTAATTCGATATCCCGCACGGGTTTCCACCCTAAGATGTCCGGCTCCCCAGCATTCTATTCGGGCGCTCATCCTCGAGCCCTAGCTCGGCCAGCTCCTCACGCGAGTTCCTTGACCCGGGGGCAGGTCTCCCCAGCACTCCGTTCGGGCCTCTCCACCCGAACCCCTACAGAGCCATCGACCAACCCGGGCCTTCAACGTCCAGTTCGAGGCCCCCCAGTACCCAAACCGGGGGCACAACCTCGGGATCCCACTAAGCCCGTACTCGGCGTAGGTCCTCCATGTCGGGCTTCGGGCCTCTCAGCTCCACCACAGGGTTTTATCCCCTACTACTCAGTGTCGCCGACTCTCAATACGGATCTTCCTCGGTGGGAGCCGATGACCCCAGCGATGGCTGGAGGCTCTTCACTCCGCCCTTCGATTGTGCCAGCGCCCTGTATGGGCTCACAACCTCAGGTCGTCGGTATTCTGGCACCCCCAGCCTCATCCATTCTCAGTGCAAGCGTGTCATCACGAGCATCGTCAACACTTATATCGGCTCGGGTGAAAGCCTACACCCGAGTCGCCCAGCCATCGGTCTCTGCCATAGACTTCATGTCTTGGGGGCTGATCCCAGTGTTCCCAGTTGATAGCCCTCTGCCGCCTGCAGTTGCAGGCTGGGTCTTCTCAGTCTACCACCTTGGAGCAGGGTCTTCCTCGGCTCCCCAGAAGAAGCATCACCATGGCCGTAAGGGAAAGCAACTCGCCGCGGCTACCAGCAACTCCGGCAAGATCATCCTTGTCGGTGACTTACGGATTCACCTCAATGGGGGTGAACCGATCATACCTCCACAGCGGGTCGTCTTTACGGTCCCCACTGCGAACTGCTTTAGCCCTCACCCTCTCTCCTCCCTCATTTCTCAACTCTCTCTCTCTCTCTCTCTTGTTCTCTCTCCTCTCTAGGTCTCTCGGTGTGGGGTGCACACCATTGCAGAGCTGGCTGAGGAGGGAACGCAATGGAGTGATCGGGACGCGCGAAGGGACGGCAGTTTGAGCGTGGCGCGGCGTGATCCCACGGTGGATTCAAAGTCAGCGCGGTTTAGTCGCTTCAGCGCACAAAATCTTTGATGGAGGTAGGGACACAGATGCTCTACGCCTCTGCTTCATTCCTTCACAGTTTCATGCCGAACGGTGCTAGAACGAGCGAGTTTGGGCTCGTTTAGGTAAAATCATGGTTTTTGGGAGTTCGTAGGGTTCACCAAAAAATGACGACGATTTTTAGATCAGCTGGTCTCAATCGACTCCCTGGAATGTCAGCATTCCATTGCCGCTGATTTCGTCGCAATTGGTGGCCATTCGGGGCCAGTAGGAGCCCGGGAAGCCCGAAAACCCCATTTGTGTCGATTCGAAAGAATCGCCAGTTTCTCATCGTTTAAGCATCGTTTTGATCCCTTCCAGGGTGTGGAAGGTTGGTACCGTCGATGTGCTTGTATTCCCCTTTGTTTCGGGATGAACGGGGTGTGGAAAGGCCATGATTGGGTCGATCCCACGTTTTCCCCATCGTGACGCCTACACAGTTTAACAGTAGCTGTGTAGGTCATTGCACAGTCGGAATGGTGACTGTTTATTCTTGGGTCGGTGGGCGTCTGCGCAGTCATGAGACAAACTGCCCCATGACTGGCACGGCCAGGGATGGACCGTGCAGTCCCCTTGAATGGCCGGAGGCTAGCCGTTCTGTTTCCCATTGTGCGTAGAGCGGCACATGGCTAGCCATTTCATTCCCTCTAGCCTTTTGGGCGGTTGATCGATAGACCATTCCGTGGCCTGGGACGGTTCGTGGAGTGGTTCATCCCTGACCGCTCTGTGCTTTGGGTGGTCCTGCACGGACCATTCTGACTGTTTGATTGGGGTTACTATTTTAGGTCAGTTCGATGGAGCGGCCTAGAATAGACCATTCTGTTTCTCCGGACGGCCTCTAAGAGACCGTTCAATCCCATTGAGTGGCCCTTGGGTGACCGCACTAGGGTGTGAGTCTATGGTGTCATTGGTTAACCTTGGTGGTCTAACCCTTGGTCTGTCTATCCGTGTAGCAGCTCCTTCTTGGGCCACTACAGTCCGTTTGTCTTAGGTCTGTGTCTTAGGGTGACATTTGTGGCGGTTCTTGTCTAGACCGCCGAGTCCGTGTTGTGGATTATTGTTGGACCGCTTGGTGGTTTGACTGGGTAGGTCTGTTCGAGGGTTGACTGGGTGTGTGGCCATGTCTTTGACCACCGCAGTTACCTCGTGGCCTAGTCTATGACTGCTAGTGTCCCTGCCTCTGCGTGTGTAGCGACTTCTTACTTGACTGCTTGCATTGTCTAGCGGCCAAGTGATATACCGCTTGCATTTCAGAGGATGGTTTACAGGTGTTTCAGTTTCTGATTGTCTTGGCTTATCCTCGTGGTTTGCCCGTTGTCCCGTGGATGTCTGTCGACGTCCTATGAGGGCTATGACCATGTTATAAGGTAGCTAGGAGTGTCTGTGATTTGAGTAATGTTCTGTGAGTCGTTGTTAGGTTCTGGTCAACCTGGTGTGACCCAGTGGTTAACAAGTAACCTTGTGTTTGTCTCGACTTCTCTATCCAGCTCGAGACGGTGGTTCTGGATGCCTAGAGGTACTATCTTACCTCAATTTACGTGTCCAGGTGTGTTAAGGGTCTCGGTGTTCCCTCAGGTCTCCATGAGTCATTTCCTACAGATGTGTCATTTCCTTTGGCTTAGGATTAGACCGATTGGAGGCGTGTCTCCGCTGTTGTGCGACGATCTTGACTCGAAGTCGTGAGACTCAAGGATTGTTACGTAAGTAGGTGTAGTTGCCCTATCCTGAGTCTATTGGTAGTTATTGTGCTGCCTTGGTGCTTCGTAGTGCGTGTGACAGTGCTTCCTTGCCTGTCGGTACTACAGCACTTGTGTTTCCGAGTCCTTGTGTCTAGTGAGCCTCCATTAGTCATAGCCTGACGACACGTTCCGGCGTGTCGAACCACCTGGGAGTGGTGGCGTGGTAGTTCTCGAGACACGATTTTTACGCTAGTTTCCATGGGCTCCCTTGCCTGGCAGTAGCGTCCACTGGGGGAGAAAATGAGCTAGAGGCCTAGCTCATGGCATTGATCTTGTGTGTGCGCACGTGGTCAGGGGCATTTGGAAGAACGTCGACGGGCGTGACCCTAACTAGTCACTCGTTACTGTAGTTCCTATTTTGGTTCGGTGAGTGTCTCAATCTTTGTCGTGTTTCTGGCATCGTAGACGGACACTCGAGGCACAGCATAAGACGTCAGTGGACGCAGCTGGCTGTTCTTCTAGTGAGGAGGTTCTTCCATCACGTGACACGTGACTCTCATCTTTCTCGCACGTCGTGACCTTCCCAGGTTAGCCTTCTTGGTCTTGCCCAAGGTCAGTGTTGCGTGGTACACGACGTTCTAGTCATGTGTGTGTGGTCGTGTCTAGAAGAGCATGCATGATAATCGAGTCGTGTGTGCATTTGGGTCTGTCTTGTCTATCTAGTTCTTTTCTAGGCCTTTGCCACTTTCTTGTAGACCATTACTTGCCTGGTGTCTCGTTGATGGATCGGTGACTCCTAATTGCGTCAGTTCAGAGTTTGCCCTTCTGTTGCCACCTAGAGGGGAGCCGAGGTTAGTTCGACAGTCGTGTTTGCTCGGTACAGCTTCTTTTCCCTTTTCTTCAAGCTGTTCTACACCTTTTATTTTCGGCTTTCTTTTACAGCTTTGTAGTTTAGCTTTTCCTGCTTTACTACTCCTGTTGTTTTAGCTGTTGTTCCGTGTTAGCGCTTGCAGCTGGCGCATCCACCGTGATGCTCGGTTCCATGTTCGCCGGCACCGAGGAGTCGCCGGGCGAAGTGGAGCCACGTGCTGGCGAATGAAGCATTGAAGATGGAGCAGTTCCTTCATGGTCTCCGTGCTGAATTAAGGCAGCCATTGATTGTTGCTCGCGTGACTAATATGAATGAAGTATATCAGGGTGCGACAGCGTTGGAGTTGGACTTGGCAAGATCCCAGACTCCTTCTCAGGCAGTGTCGGTTCAGCCGATAGTTCAGCTTCCATCTGGTTATGCACCTCCTGTTCCAGGTTCTTCTTCTGCCACTCCAGCTGCTAGTGGTGTTGCTTCTTCGGGCAAGTCTCAGTTCAAGAGATTCAAGAATAAGAAGAGGTTCAAGAAGTGATTTGACCAGCAGGCATCGTCCGGTGCAGTACAACAGTCAGCTCCTTCCTTCCAGTAGCGTCAGAGTTCTGCTAAAAGCCAATTCAAGGGTTGTGCGCTATGTGGTGACAGCCACCCAGGCAAACCATGCTCTTTGTCAGTGGTATGTTTTTGATGTGGCCAGTCGAGTCACGTGGTGAGAGACTGTCCTTTGCGAGCGATTCCAGTGCAATTTGCTCCGGCAGCTCAATCTCAGCCATCCCAATCGCAGTTCAGGCATCCACTTCCACCACCGCCTCCATCTCAATAGTTCTAGTAGATCACCCTTAGGCTTCAGCAGCATCTTCCTTCCAGTCCTCTGCAACTGCCAGTAGAAAGCTAAAGGGCAAGATGACTCATATTTCGCGGGCTGAGGCTGTGGCTTCAAATCTTGTTGAAGGTACTATTACTATTTTTGGTTGTACAACCCGTGTTTTATTTGATTCAGGTGCTTCTCACTCCATTTCTGAGGATTTCATTACATGTATCGAGGAGCCCATGATCGAGATAGCTTGTGATTTAATTATTGAATTGCTATCTGGGGATTTTATGGCGACCCGATTATGTCTTGAAGACTCACCTGTTGTGGTTAGTGATCGGCAATTGTCAACGAGATTATATGGTTTATGATGTGACACCGCTAGGGGGCTTATGCAGTAATGAGACAAGGGCCCTTGGACCTATCACGCAAACACTTTCAACCAAAGAGTGAGGCCCGCGAAAGTGGCCAAACCACCGTTGCACACACACGAACCTGGGGTGACTCGGTGATGCCGAGTGGAGATGGTGGATCAAGTCCCTTGCTGGTAGAGTGCCAGCAAGGCTAAGGTGGCCCTCCCAAAGGTACGATGCCCACAATTCAGGGGCTGGCCGGGTGCCAATTGGGGCACTAGGTCCCTCTCTCACGCAACCCTACGGTGACCGCTCGAAGTGGAACACTTCCGGGGTCGGGCGCTCCCTCCCTCGCTCAACGGAGCAATTTTGCGGATATTAAATAAACAAGCACTAAATATGGAGCAAGGTTTAGGGCTTACCCAGTTGGTTTGAAGAAACCAACTCCGCTCGAAGACGAGGGCGAACGGGGAAGTGTGGGTTCCCCGCACACTGCGTCGTAGTCACTTCCCCCTGTTCAAGAATACATGCACTACTCCCCGCACATGGGGGGTTGGACTAGGGGAGGAGGACTTAATATTACATCAAAATACTACCTCCACACAGGGAGGGGCATTAAGCCAGCCAGGTGGGGTGAGGGAGAAGAATACTAGGTTATCGAAAAGCCACTCGACCGATTCTGCCAGCTTCTAGAATGAACTGACCGACAGTCACTGTTGACGCCGCAACGGACAGTAACGAACTCGGATGACGCCGAAACCAATGCCAAACTTCCGCTGACTGGTCCAGGAAGGCTTCAGAATTTTTGAGGAACAGTCCGAAGTAGTGGCTGGTCGTGGCTGGCTCTGGAACTGGGGTGTTCTGTTCTGACTGGGACTGCTCTCAGGTCGCAGCAGCAGGAAGACGATGCCGTCACGAAGACTCCCAAAGTCAAAATGGTGCGGGACCAGAACGGACGCATTCATGTATGAGTCTTCTTCGATCTCCAACCAGGAAGGACACCAGAGGAGGTTGGGGCCGAGAGATATGTCCATAAGAGTGGTGGGGGGTTTGGACGGATTCAGACCAACCCGATCTGCTACCTTGGGGTAGAAAAATCAGAACGGGTTGCTCTGGGCTTCAATCGACGCCTCGCTTGTTGCGTTGGACAGAAGACCAATGGGACTCCAATCCGGCTAAGTGGCGTGCCAAGGGGAGCTGTGGTGTGGTCGCTGGAGCTTCTGTATGCTGTCTCTAGTTGCCTGCCGGACTGGTTCTGCACAGTCTGTGGTGGATGACTCTCAAGAAGGCGGTGCCGTCACGATCACTCCCGTCGTCGAAATGATGCGGGAAGAAAATGGGCACGTTCGTGACTGAGTCCTCTTCAATCTCCAACCAGGAAGGCCGCCAGGGGAGGTCAGAGTAGGGAGATAGAGGACGAATAATGGCGGGGTGTCAGTGCTAGCTCTGAGTGGACTGACCTGTGCACTTGGGGGAGAAAATTCGGAACGGACAGCTCCGGACTCCAAATGTGGATCCGTCAACTGTGTTGGATGGAGGACTGGTAGGAGAACGTCCCAGCCAAACGGCGCACCAAGAGGAGATGAGTTGTGGAAGTAGCAGCTACTGCACCGGTGCTCTGGTCTTCCCTCGGATGCCAGATGCACACTTCGACGAAAATGGATCTCCCGAATAGCCCCAAACTCAGATGAAGGTGGGATCAACTCGCTGTCGAATCTGACTTGAAGATGTTTTCGTCGATGTATGGTACACCTCCAGAAGATGCTGGATGGCCCTGGGGTAGGCTCTGTAAGCAGGGCTTCTGGTGCTGCCTGTGAACTGGGTATGCAAGAAGATGATAGGTATAGTAGGGGTGGATAGGGGTGATGGGATTGTGAAGGGGTGAGGCGCTATGGGCTGTAATTTCCTTTCTATTTAAACTCTCAACCCCTTCTCTCCTCCCTCATTTCTCACCTCTCTTTCTCTCTCTCGTTCTCTCTCCTCTCTGGGTCTCTCGGCGCGGGGTGCACACCGTTGCGGAGCTGGCCGAGGCGAGGACGCGATGGAGTGATCGGGACGCGGGATAGAGCGGCGGTTTGAGCGTGGCGTGGCGCGATCCCTCAGTGGATTTCGAGACGGCGTTGTTCATGTTCCTAGCGATTTTTGCTGTGGATTAGTTGCTTCGGCGCACGGCTTCTTTGGTGGAGGTAGGGAGACAGATCACCTACCATTCCTACACGTTTTCCCTACAGTTTTACGTTGTTCAGTGCTAGAACGAGCGAGTTTGGGCTCGTTGTGATTTTTCGGTGTTCGTAGGCTTCAGTGGAAAACAACGACGATTCTGCGATCCGTTAGTGTCAATGGACTCCATGGAACGTCAGTGTTCCATAGTCACTGATTTCATGTCGATAGGCGGTCATTCGGGACTGTTAGGAGCCCGGGAAGTCCGGTTACTCCATTTGGGTCAATTCCGTAGAATTGCCCGTTTCTCGCTATTTCTCAGCCGATCTGACTCCCATTGGAGTCTATGTGTTGTGTATGATTATCACCGTTGTATCCCCTTCGTTTCGGAACGAACGGGGCGTGGAAAGGCCACGATCGGGCAGATCCCACGTTTTGCTCGCCGTAACACCTTCGCGGTTCAACTGCAACCGCTTAAGGTGCATGGGCGGTCGGTTTCTGACCGTTTAACGTGTCTCGATTTTAGGTTGAGTGGTCAGTCGATAGACCACTCTGAAGCATGAGTGGCCAGGAGTGGTCCGCCCATCCTCCATGAGCGGTTGGTTCTCAGTCGTTCATCTTTCCCGTTGGGTTGAGCGGCCAGGTCTTGCCCGCTTATCCCACTTGACCTTTGGTCAACAGTTTTGTGTCGGTTCAGATAGGCAGTTTGGTCAAAATCATTCTGACCAACACTGTAGTTGGTCAGTTGGCTTGAGCGGCTAGCCCTTAACCGGTCTAACCTTTAGGCGGCCTAGTCCTAACCGTCTATCCCTTTTAGTGTTTAGGGGTAAGCCCCCAACCGTTTATCCTTCTTGAATGGTCCATTCTAGACCGTTCATCCCTCTTTGAACGGCTTCCATCTGGACCGTTCATGTTACTGATCGGCCTTCTTCTGACCACCCAATGAGTCTTGTCTGTCGTCTCGTCCGTTGGTCGTGATGGCCTGTCTCGTGTCTGTTTATCTTAGGTACGTGTCCTAGGGCAGTGTCTGAGTATCGTTTCCCGACATTCCTGTTTCTATATATCTTGGCTTGACCTTATGGTTGCCCGTTGTCCCGTGGATGTCTCTTGATGTCCTATGAGGGCTATGACCATGATATAAGGTGGCCAGGAGTATTCTTGCCATGGGCAGTCTTCTGTACTACTTTTTAATGTCCTTGTTTGGTTCTGGTCAACCCGGTGTGACCTAGTGGTTGATAGATGATCTTGTGTGTGTGTCTCAACGGTTCTGTCCAGTTCGAGACATGGTTCTGGATGCCGTGAGGTATTGTCTTACCTCGTTCTGCATATCCAGGTGTGCTGAGGGTTCTCTGTTTTCCCTCAGGTCTCCGTGAGTCATTTCTTATGGTGAGTTATTTTCTCTGGCTTAGGATTAGACCGATTGTTGGCTTGTTCCGCTTTGTACGATGATCTTGACTCTGAGTTGTGAGACTCAAGGATCGTTGTAGTTTCAGGTCTAGTTGCCTTGTCCTGAGTCTGTCGATAATTTCTTGCACTGCCATTAGTGCTTTGTAGTACGTGCGACAATGTTTCTTTACCTGCCTGTACTCCAGCACTCACGTTTTAGAGTCTATGTCTCGTGATCCTCCACTAGTCTTAGCCTTACAGCACGTTTCAGCATGTCAGCCTTTACGGCGGGGCATTTCTCGATTTATGGTTTTTAAGCTAGTTCCGTGGGCTCCCACACTCGACACTAGTGTCCTCAACCGTAGCGTCCTACGGGGGAGAATACTAGCTAGAGGCCTGGCTTAGGCGAGAGGCAGTGTGTACCCATGTGGTCAGGGGCTTTGGACTTGCGTAGACGGGCATGACCCTGACTAGTCACTCACGACTGTAGTTCTGTTATGGTTCTGATAGTGTCTTGGTCTCGATCGTGCTTTTGGATGACAGGCAGATGAGTCACTTGTATGCACAGCATAAGACGTCAGGGGACGTAGCTGGCTGTCCTTCTAGTGAGGGGAGTACTTCAGACATGTGACATGTGACTTTCGCGTGACTCTCGTGTTTCTCGAGTGTCGTGACCTTTCCGGGTCAGCCTCCTTGTTACTTTGCCCGAGGTCAGTGTAGTGTTATGCCATGTGCACGACGCTTTAGTTGTGCAAGTGGCCGTGTCTAGATGAGCATGCACGGTAATTGAGTCGTGTGTACTTTCTATCTAGTCCATCTAAACTTTTTCTAAGACTTTTATCTTTTCCCTTTTTCCTTGCAGGCCTTCGCTTACTTGGAGTCTCATCAATGGATCGGCAACTTCCAACTTCGCCAGTTTAAAGTTCACACTTTTGTTGCTGTTAGGAGTAACTTCAGGTGTTGAGGTTTGTTCGGCAACCATGCTCTTTCGGTACGGGTTCATCCCTCTTCCTTGCATGTTCCCTACTCTTGCTTCCACTTCTTTACAGCTTTCTAGTGTAGCTTTCCTGCTTTGCTACACCTGTTGTTTTTGCTAT